>CM021104.1:389311008-389481438 GCA_007115665.2 Sequoiadendron giganteum | reverse complement strand
AGCATCATGCCAAACCAAAGATAAAACAACTATGGACACTTAGTAATGCTGATCATGAAACAATATTGGATACTCTTAAGCAAAGAGATGACCCTTCAGGCACACTTGAATAGAATATTCAAGAATGGAAGGTACAATGCTTAGGTTCATTATGCTTAAGTTCATTAGCGTTCTTTATTTAATATTGATATTTTGTATACTATTGTAATGTAGGTGTCTTTAATAGTGATATTTTGTATGTAATTTTGTGATATTTTTGGCACGATTGATCATGGACCTGTTGCAAAAATAGCCAGCTCTGATCCTTTTGGAAAGGTATGCGACAAATTACAATAATATAGACTGGTTATTCAAAGCGTCATTTATAGTTTGCATTACCATCTCATCATCAATTAGGTCATTTAGAATAATATAGATTGGTTATTCTAAGCATCTTTTATAGTTTGCATTACCAATTCATCATCATTCAGGTTGTTTAGATTAATATAGATTTTTTAGTCTAAGCATCTTTTCTATTGTGACAATATAAATTTCTCATTTGACAACTTTTGTGATATTTTTGGCATGATTGATCATGGACCTGTTGCAACAATAGGCAACTCTGATCCTTTCAGAGAGGTATGCGACATATGACAATAATATATATTGTTTATTCAACGCGTCTTTTATAGTTTGCATTACCATATCATCATCAATTAGGTCATTTAGAATAATATAGATTGGTTATTCTAAGCTTATCTTTTATAGTTTGTGTAAGTGTGAATATGTGAATAAGGTTAAAACACTTCTTAATAAGACATTATATCAATGATTAAACAAATTGAACTAAATCAAAGCATTAATCAATTGAAAGCATCATATTGTTCTCCATCCTCAAAGATTTATTAAATCTAAATTGCTCTCAGATTGTATAAGCAAATAAGACTGTTAAAATGACAATTCAAAGAACGAGATAATGATAATGCAATGCTAAATGATAAATCAATTAAACTAGCATGATATTGATATGAAACAGATAATTGTAGCTACAAGAGGCAACGATTGATGTGAAAGCTTGATTGCTTGATTCTTGATGTGTGAATGCTTGATGCTTGATGCTTGAATTCTTGCAGAGTAAGAGTGCAAAAGCTTGATTATCTGGATCCTTTTCTTGGTTCAATGAGGCTTTATTTATAGATTTTTTGGCTGTAGAAATGCATAGGGAAAGCATTGAGAGGCTTGGATTCAATCTGGAGAATTGAATGGTTAGAGATGGAGGAGATTGAGAGAAAGATGGAGATTGTCTCTACCCATGAAAACACCAGGCAAGAGAAGAGGAAAGATTGATGGAAGAGGATTGAGAGATCAAATTCCAAATTTGTCTCCAAAACTTCTCGTGAAGTTTCAATCAATTAATTGTGACATAGTTTAGACATGGATTAGACATAGAAAATCTAATTTATTTTTGATGAAATGTAGATTGGAATATTCCTTATGCTCTAATTCAAATATTTTTGATTTATTTAGTTTAGGAAAAGGGAGATAAATAATTTAATAAAATGAACTATAGGATAGTTGTTTATTAAATTAAACAGAAGAATATGGTGATTAATCAATAAAGTGTTTTGATCTTTATTTAATTAATTTAGAATTGATGTGATAGAATGAAATAGGAATTTGATAATTAAATCAAACAAAGTATTTAATTTTGTTTATTTAATTAAGATGAATTTAAATACGATGTGAATGTGAACTATTTAAATAAATATTTCTATTTATTCAAACAGTAGAGGAAATTATGATAATTAATCAAATAATTTGTATTTAATTAATAGGAATTCTCCAGACCAATTTTAGGTGTATACATTTTGCCCCTCTTCGAAGTGATGTGTTTACGCGTTGCTTCGAAAAAATATTTTGCTGCTACTGTCAGGATCGATGGTAAAGAAAAATAATTCCGTATGCTCCAGACATTGATTTTCAGATGATTGATGATAATATGCCCCCTCGAGAGATAAATTAATGATGTGATGATTTTTAGAATTTTTCAAAAATTTGATGATTTTCTGATGTTTTGATATGATTTGATCTTAAAATAATTTATCTCCCGACAAAATGATGAAGAAAAGAGCCCTCAGATGAGTTTTAATTAATTTCATGGAATAAACTAATCAAAATGTAATAAAATCCACCAAAAATACCTTTTCAAAATTTATAAATAGTGCTAAAAGGTCATTTTCAATTCATTTTTACTTTTTGAGTTTAGAAAATCTTTGTGATAAAGACTTTTCTACCAACTGGAGCAAGATGCCTATCCCCTTCCACACTCACCAATTTGAGTGTGTTCGATGTCACTGACGGCCGGCCACGTACGGACCTTCGGTATGTACCCCTTGACCTCCTCGTAATTCATGATTTTCTATTTTTTATGCTTTTTAGGTCTTAGGCGTGTCTAGGTCTATTTTAGCGCTTTGAAGATGCGCAATAGCGCTTACAGTCCGATGTAGCGCTTTCAGTAGGTGAAATAGTGCTTTGAGTTTTAGCACTTGCGTTAAAAACTCTAGCGCTTTCAGTTTGTAAAGTAGCGCTTTGGGCAATTTAGCGCTTAGGAGCCTAGAAACAACACTTTGAAGCATGATTTTAGCGCTTTGAGACTTTCAGTGCTTTGAGTCAGTGGAGTTGTGCATTAAGGGTCTATTTTAGCGCTTCTGCTAAAGCAGCGCTTTGACGGACTGTTTTAGCATTTTGACGTAGAATAATAGCGCTTCGGGAGCCTGATTTAGCACTTTGGAGCTCTGAAATAGCGCTTTTGGGATTTAGCGCTTTGGGTCAGATTCTAAGTTTTTGACTTAATGAACCTTGATTTCGTCAATTCCGATCATGTCCATTCTCTTGATTGGTATGATTGATAATCCAAATTCTTGATGTTAGATTTGGATGATGTACATAAAACTATATCTCATGATAGGTGAGAATAAATCCTATTAATATTTGATGATCTTCATGATAGGTGAGGAAATGATTCAATATCTGATAAATCTCATGATAGGCAAGATCTAGATAATGTTTTGATGAACCTCATGATAGGTGAGGTTTGTTGATGTTTTGAGAACCTCATGATAGGTGAGGTTTGATGTTCGCCTATGAATTTTGATCGAAAATTCATACCAATTTGTGATAGACTTGATAGTAGAATAACTTTTGATTTCTTGACATAGTTCACTGATTTGTTGATTTTCTTGTTGTGATGATAGGAGTGTCTGGGTACTCTCCAGATGTGAGAGAGGTTTCTTCAGATGACAAACTTGATACCTCATCTAACACCGGATGAGCTTCAAGTGATAGGTCATTGTGGTTTGACTAGCTTACTTGATATGCCCCAGATTAGGATTAATCGGGGTCTGTTGACTGCGTTGGCTGAGAAGTGGCATAGTGACCACAACACCTTTCACCTACCTACTGGTGAGATGACGGTCACACCTGAGGATGTGTGGCGTATTTTGTGTATTCCATTCATGGGTGAGATAGTCGTGTATGATTCTCACGGGACCAGCAGTAGAGATGCTCTCCATATATTTTTTCAGGATTAGGACATAGAGAGTCCGAGCGTTGGATGGTGGAGGATCACGGATTCCTATGCAACATTACTAGCAGTGTTGGTTGGATTCATTGGAGGTTTCCTTTGCCCTGATTGCAGGTCAAAGGGATTCCTCATCGACTGGGGTAGGACTCTTGAGAGCATGATGGTACATGGTACCAGATATGCATGGGGGATGTGCATGCTAGCGCATCTTTATCATGATTTACACTCGATCATGTATCTTGGAGCGAGGAGTTTATCAGCAGGTATGACCCTGTTACAGGTGTGGGCATGGGAGCACTTTGCTATTTCTCGGCCTTTTCTAGTTTTTGACAGACTAGTTGGCAGACCATATGTTTTTCGCTACAGTGGTCGGTTTACATAGGCCCGGATGGGCAAGTTAGAGCATTGGAGACGGGTGTTTGATGATACAAAGACCATTATCTGGTGCCCATACCTTGACTGTGAGGAGTGGGATGAGGATGGTGCCATGTTGGGATATCTTTGTGATTCTATGTACCTCATCAGTCAGACTCCATTCGTACTAGAGAGATTCTTTCTTCGTCGAGTATACCGACAATATGGCATTATTCAGTGCATGCCATAGGGAGTTGCCCATTATGCGAGGCGACGGATGGATGTTCCTGATTGGGGTCCATGTTTGTCCTATGATGTGATAGTAGAGGGGTACTATGCACTACAACCATCACCCTAGGACATGCGGAGAGACATTGCAGTGGCGTTGGTTATTGAGGATTATGCCACATTCCTGGCCTTGGTTCCACATGCACGTATCACCATTCCCAATGAGCCGGTACCTTTACGTATGCAGGAGGATGTGGTAGAGGGTCATGCAGATAGTGGTGGTGGAGAGGATTCTTCATCCAATAGTATCTCAGAGAGCAACAGTAGTTCAGGCAGTAGTAGTAGTGATAGTGACGGTGGTAGTGGAGGAGACAGAGTGGCAAGGCCAGGCATCAACAATGCTCCTTCTTCCAGTAGGCCTCGCAAGAGGCAAGCAGTGACAGTGTCTTCGACGGATCAACAGAGACAGGTAGCTGGGATCCAGGCATAGGTCCAAACTTTATAGGGGTAGTTGGTACAGGCTCGGGGTATGCTTTTTGCAGACCCAGACTCAGATGCAGGCACAGGCTCAGGCTCATGCCCAGGCTTTAGCACAGGTACAGGGACAATTGACTACCGTACAAACGCAGGTGGCTACTCTGACAGCTGAGAGAGACAGTGCTCAATAGATTTTCGAGAGGGCACAAGAGAGAGCCTAGACCTTACAGAGAGTTGCTGATGGTAGCTCAGTTTCAGATTATATGAGAGAGGTTCTATGAGCTGCCCGAGAGGCAGAGTTCTACAGAGGCCGATATCATGATGTAGTGCCTGCCGAGCGCCGAGTCAATTATGCCCTATCGAGATCTGGGCAGACACATACATAGACAGTGAGCGAGGGGGTGACACAGCCTTTACGTAGAGATCTCTGAGATCCTAGTCCTTCTAGGGGTGGTACAGGCCCTTCTGGTGGTGGTACAGATCCTGTCGGGCCCTGCACACTCTAGTAGTAGCAGATCATAGATGCTATTGTGAGCCTCCATGATGTAGCTCATTGTATGATGATGTATTTTTAGACCAGACGTCATTGTATACTTGACACTTTGATATATTTATATGAGATGCATTTGATGTGATATGATGATGGTTTGTGATTTCTAATGCGATGGATGCATTTATTATGTGATGTATCCAATATGCGATGATTTTATTTCAAATGTGATGATGTAATGATGAATGTTTTTATTTTATGCAATGATTTTATGATAAATGTATATATGGATCATATGATACATGTATGTATGATGTAATTTATGAATTCTTACATGATAAATGATAATGATAATGATGTAATGACTTTCATTTATTTTATGTAAATGAAATGTATGGATTCATGGATGTATGAGTAACATAATGATAATAATTATGATGTAATGATGTTTTATAATGATGTAAATGATGAAAATGATGATGTAAATGCACGATGTATTTGATATTTGTATTTCTATTATGATTCAAAAATTTATGAATGATGAAAATTTTAATGATGAGATGATGATTTGTAACTATATGGTAAATGATGATGATTTTGGATTTTATGTCAAGTATACTCAGTCATGTTTGTAGATTAGATAATCATTGATTGGAATCCTTTATGCAACAAATACTTTGCAAATAATGAATGATGATGAATGCAATCTAATTTAATCATGCGATGATATGCAAAACATATGTCATTTTAACAGTCTTTTTGTGCTTGGTATCATCATAGAGCTTTATTAAATGTTGAAAGTGAATACAAGCATCGATGGTTGTGTTAATCCAATGACGACCTGAGTACTACTTTCATGATTTTTGATATTGCAATCGAACACAAGCATCGAGGTATAATTGAACCGAGATGACTTGAGCATTCATTGCATAAACAAGCAGTGATTAATCATTTCAATGTGTGAATTTTGAATGTCATCGGTGATACATTTGCATAGCACATCCCTCGACAATTCATACATTTATATGATAAACGTACAAACAACAAACAATAAAAATATCATCCTTTTTCCTTGTTCCTCTAGTTCAATACATCATTGAGTTACTCCAAAGAAATGATAATCAAAAAGTATAATTTATCCATTGTTTACTTAGAGTGTTCCATTCATTATTCAGATTTTAGATCATCCATCCTGATTTTGACATGTTTTTTTGGATTTTTGAGATTTTTTGACTAAAGACCTAACCTAGTAACCTATCTTAGGCGTCTCGGGGGCTAATTTAAGATTATCCTTGCCTACGTTACACACGCAGAGACCATGTAATTCGACTGACACAAACCTATGTTTTTGAATGTTGCTTTTTCAGACTTACCTTTTTGACATGTTTTTAGATTTTCGATATGATATGGATGGTTGATGCTCTTCTGATGATGATTGATATTGCGCTTTGATCTATGTTTTTGGTTTCTCTGCCATACTGTTGTGTTTCCCTTTGGTGAAATCAATACATTTGTATTGCCCCTAATGATATCCAGATGTTGCCCCCAAGCTATGGAGTGATATGTTGACCATGTGACATGATTTTGGTAATGGATGTAATGATGGCCAGACGAATGATATGATATGAATTGATACTGAATTTCAGATGAATGATCTTGACATATATCCAAATAGATGGGAAAGCTGATCTTAGAATCACATACAACGCCTGTTTCCAAGTTTTCACCATATGCTTTGATTACACCCTTTGTGTTTTTGTATTTTTCTCATTTTTCTATTTTTTATTTCTTTTCTTTTTATCTTCTATTTTTTTGTATTTTTGTGTTTGCCAAGACGTCTATTTGCCAGGTTTTCACCAAGGAAACAATTTTCAAAATTTTGCCTCGTGCACTAGGAGGTTCAAGCATAGAATTTTTTGAGATGAATAATGTTGATAGGTTCATCAAACAAATCCCCTTCTGACGTTGATAACTGATATGCTCCTGATCCATACACTGATATGACGACAAAGGGACCAAGCCAGTTAGGCTCAAATTTTCCTTTCTTCTCCCTGTCCTGTTGATTCCTAGGGTTCTCCTTTAGTACCAAGTCACCAACCTGAAAGACCCGTGGTTTTACCCTATGATTGTAACTTTTTGACATCCTCTGTTGATAAGCTGTTAGATGATTAACAACTTGTTGATGACGCTCATCTAGCAATTCCAGTTTTTGTAGTCTAGATACCCTATAGTCTTCATCTGAAAAGATTCCTCTGAGTGATACATGAAGGGATGGAATTTCAACTTCAATGGGAAATATGGCTTCTGATCCATATACCAAAGCAATGGTGTAGCTCCCGTCGATGTTCTGATGCTTGTTCTGTAGGCCCATAGTGCAGGGTTGAGTTGAACATGCCAATCATGTCCAACATTGTTAACCATCTTTTTGAGAATTTTGAGTATGGTTTTGTTTGAGGCCTTTGCTTGGCCGTTCCCTTAAGGATAGTATGGTGTTGAAAAACAATGTTGGATGTAGAATTTATCACATAGCTCTTGGACATCTTGATTCTTGAAAGGTCGTCCATTATCAGTGATAATGGATTGAGGGATTCCATACCGACATATTATGTAGTTCAAGAGGAAAGAGGAAATCTGCTTCCCAGTGATGGTAGTAAGAGGTACCGCCTCTATCCATTTCGTGAAATACTCTGTAGCTGTAATAATGAACTTGTGTCCGTTAGATGAAGATGGATTTATTTTTCCTACCAGATCTAGGCCCCATTGACAAAAAGGCCATGTCGATGTGAAGGGATGCAGTTCTTGTCCTGGTGCATGAACTAGATTGCTGTGAACCTGACATTTTTGACATTTCTTGACAAATTGATATGATTCTTTCTCCATGCATGGCCAATAATATCCCAAACAGAGGAGTTTCTTAGCTAGAGTTATTCCACTCGAGTGAGTACCACAAATACCCTCATGAACTTCTCATAGGGCCATTTCAGATTCGTTGCATTCTAGACATCGGAGTAGGGTACCATCAAGACCTCGACGATAAAGGACATCTATGATTAAAGTGTGTCGGGTGGATTGGCGGATAAAATTTTATTTTTGGTTCTTGGAAAGATTGGGAGGAAGAATATCATCTTTCAGGTAAGCATAAGTTTTTTCGTATATGGAGGTTTCAGTGGCTTCTAGATGGCATATGGTAGCGGATTCTGATTGATAATGGGAAGGACATGATACTTGTTCTACCATAAACTCATAACAAACATGCTTCTCAGGCAATTGTAGTAATGAAGCAATTGTAGCCATAGCATCTGCAGCTTTGTTCTCCGCCCTTGGGATTTGATCAAACTTGATACTAACAAAGGACTGTTTCATATTATCTATTTGCTGCTTGTAGGGCATCAATTTTTCATCTTTTGTTTGATACTCATCATTGACTTGATAAATAACCAGTTGAGAGTCCCCATATACCTGTAAATCTATGATTTTCCATTGAATTGCTATCTTGACCTCAATAATCAATGCTTCGTATTCTGCCAAATTGTTTGTACATTGAAACATGAGTCTATATGATTTTGGAATTGTGTGTCCTTGGGGAGAGATGAACAAGATCCCTACTCCTGATCCTCGTTGTGTATACGATCCATCAAAATATAGTATCCATTGTTGGGGCATTGCTGTCATAATGTCGGCGTCTGGAAATTCCATTTTCATTGGGCGATTATCTGGTAGAGGAGCTTCAGCTAGCTATTCAGTGATTGCTTGTCCCTTGATTTCCTTTCTCTCGACATATTGAATGTCGAATTCACTTAGGAGCATAACCCATTTTGCCAGTCTAGCTGTTAAGGCAACTTTACTTAGTAGATACTTCAAAGGGTCGATCTTTGCAATTAATCTGATTGTATGAGTCAGCATGTAGTGTCTTAGCTGTTGAGTAGCAAACACCACTGCTAAGTAGGACTTTTCTATGAATGTATAGTTTATTTCATAGCCATTTAAAGTTCTACTGATGTAGTAGATGGTGCGCTCTTTCCCTTCATAGTCTTCTTGTGCTAATAGTGTCCCCAAAGAGATATTTGTCGTGGCAATGTACAAAATGAGAGGCCTTCCTTCTGTTGGTGGCATTAGAATGGGTGGTGACATCAAATATTTCTTGATTTGATTGAATGTTGTTTCACACCCTTCATCCCACTTGAAAATTATATTTTTATGCAATAAATGGTTAAAAGGATGACTTTTGTCTGCTAGTTGAGAGATGAATCTTCTGATTGATTGAAGCCATCCTTGTAGTGATCTGAGCTGGCTAATATTCTTAGGAGGTGGCATCTCCATAATTGCTTTGACTTTTGCTGGATCCACCTCAATGCCCTTTTCCAAAACAATGTATCCTAGTAGTTTTGCTGATGTGAACTCGAAGACACACTTCTTAGGATTTAATCTGACATTGAATTTTTCCATCCGTGTGAAGATTTTGTCTAGGATATGCAGATGTCCTTCCCTTGTAGTAGATTTTTCCAAGATTTCATCCACATAATCCTCCATGAAAGTGTGCATCATATCATGGAAGATTGTCGTCATTTCCCTTTGATAAGTGGCTCCCGCATTCTTTAGACCAAATGGCATGACGTTCCAGTAGAAGGTTCCTAATGGACATGTAAAAGCCATCTTTTCCTGATCTTCTGGTGCTATTCTTATTTGATTGTACCTAGAGAAGCCGTCCATAATTGATAACATGGCATGCCCTGCCGTCAAGTCTACAATGATGTCTATGTTTGGCAATGGAAAATCATCCTTCGGGCATGCTTTATTGAGGTCCTTAAAATCCATGCAGATTCTGATGCTGTTGTCTGGCTTTGAAATAGGTACTATGTTCGATATCCACTCAGCATAGTCTATAGACCTTATGAATTTAGCATCTAATAATTTCTTTAATTCTGACTTTACCATCAATGCGATGTGAGGATGCATTTTTCTTAATTTTTGCTTAACAGGATTGATTCCCATTGGCAAAGACAAATGATGCATAAGCAAATTTGGATCTAAGCCTGGCATATCAGAATATGACCAAGAAAAGTTAATGCTTCTTGCTTTAAAGAAATTGATAAATTCTGGCCTCTCTTGATTAGTCATTGATTCTGCGAGATGTAGAACTTTTGCCTTCTCTTCTATGCCAATGTCCACCGATTGTGTAGGTTTGACCAAAATTGATGATCGCTCATGATAGTGTTCTGGGAGAGTGTCAAATATTCCATCCTTCAGTGCCTTGAAAAGGTTTTCACCGTTGGATGCGTTCTTTATTTTTACTTTTTCCAGATCTAATGCTGCCATAGAATGGTTTTCATCATTAGATCTATTTTCCCTATTGTCAATTTTGCAACTGGAAGATTTGACACCCTCTTGCTGAGTCGTATTGTTATGAGTATTATAGATAACATTTGTATTAGGTTCGGTATGACATAGGAAATGCACGATGGCATCATCATTGCAAATTTTGGTACAGTTAAAGGTTCGATAGGTTCCCAATCAATAAGTTCCGGATGGATTAATGGCATGGTATCATCAGATTGATTTAGGTCAATGGAAGTAAGGGTGAGGACAACAATATCATCATAATTGTTATTTGGGATATCGAGATCCATGATGGTACCCTCTTTGAAATCGTCTAGTTCACTCAAATTCTGTTCGTCCTCACTAGAGTCATCGATATTTAGTGATCCCATGACGAATGGTCTAGACCCAGAGCCTTGGCCCTCCTCACGTGTAGGTGTATATTTTTGAATCACATTGACTAGAATATCAATGAAAAGTAGATCACAAGGTAATGCCCACTCATATTCATTTGAGTCTATTTCAGAACCATCTCTAAATTGAAGGATATTTTCCATAGTTGTCTTTGTTAGCTCCTGCTTCTCTTCTTCAGAATATCCTAGTCTTGGTTTTCTTTTGTGTGGAGAGTGAGAGGTGTGATAGGTTCTGAGATTCCCTCTTTCCTTAATCCCACAGGTCCTTGTCCTTCATAACCCATCTTTTCAAGAATAGCCTTTCCTTTTCCATACTTGTCTATGTTGATGCTAACATTTTTGATTCCAATCTCTGATGTTGATGTTTCTTCATCCTTGTAAAGCCAATCCAGGATTGCTTTATTGTCTATTTCTTTTGCTATGGTTCCGGATTTTACAAATGTTTCTTGAAGAACTGTGCAAGGTAAAGGTGTTGGAGGTTTGATCATTGATGGTTGACCATATTTCCTAGGAGATGGCATTAACTGTGACAAGTTAAGTGATTGCTCCATTGAGTACTGTTCCATTCCTTTATCTGTCAACTAAACTTGCTTTTGAAATTTTTCTGATAGAGAAGTTTGTGTATCCGGTTTGTTTGTTTCAACATGACTTGTTTCCTTTTCTTTACCTTTCTTTTGTACCCACTTGGTAGTGATGCTTGGACTTTGTTCATTCTGGGATGATGATGAACTTGAAGCTTCCCTACTGTGAGGGACAAAGGTGTCTTGAGATATTCTTAATGTGTCACAATGTTGTGGATGATTATAATCAACAGCTATAGTCACCTCTTGTCCGTTTACTAGAAACTTTAGGCATTGATGGTATGTAGAAGGTACGGCCTACATTTCATGAATCCAGGGTCATCCTAAGAGTATGTTGTATGTCAATTCTCTTTCTAATACTTGACATGCTATATGCTTCATCATGGGTCCCACTTGAATGGGTAATACAATTAAACCTTTGGACGATCTTTCCTCCTCATCATATGCTTTGATGGTCATTTTCATCAAGCATCAATAGCATCTTCAGAATATCCTAGTGCACGGACTAACTTGAGGGTGCAAATGTTCAGACCAGCTCCCCCATCTATTAGAACTCTCTTAACATGATGATTATGGATACATACTTCAATATGCAATGCTGTGTTATGCGATGGTTTAATGAGACATCATCCTATTGAGAGAATGATAGACAATGTGGGGTAGTTAGATGTCCCACCATAGCTTGGAATTGACTAACATCCAGATTATTTGGTACGATTGTGGCCACTAATGCTTGTTCGAGAACTTCTTTATGTGATGGTGACAACTTAAGGAGTTCTAGTATCGATATTTGTGCAGGGGATGTTTTGCAATTGATCGACAATATTATAATGAGATTGAGGTGTAACCGCACATTGAGATCCCACTCCTTTTAATACTACCTTGGCTTGCCCCCTAGTCATGACGTTTGCCGGTTGATGTTCTTGATTTTCTCGGGGGGTGTTTTGCATTTGATTGATAACATCATAATGTGATGGAGGTGGAACTGCATGTGTGGAGCCAATTCCCTTTAACATTACTTTGGATTGTCCCCTAGTTAGCACATTGGCGGGTTGATGTTCTTGATTTTCTCTAATTTTTAAGACATTTATTTGATTATTAGAGTTTTGCATGCTTGGGAGTAAATCCAAAGAGGTAATGTTGTTGGTTTCATTTTCATCAATGTTATCACTAACTGTATGATCATGTTTGACTTCAGATAGACACAAGGATTGTTGTGTCATAGACATGATTGGCGTTCTTTCCTTTGCTTGTTTGAGGATGATGCACCTTTGTCATAATTTGGCAAAGGATCTTTGAAGGCCGAATGATCATTGTTATTTTGAGGTCCTTCCACATACACTTTGTTGCTGTCCACCAAATCTTGTACTGCATGTTTCAATTCCATACAGTCATTTGTTTTATGACCCTTGTTATTATGATAGTTGCAATAATCAGCATCATTCCACCATGATGGTTTGACTTTTGGATCCCAGAATCTAGCTTCCCGTGTAGTGAGAAGGACCTCTGGTAACTAGTTCCTTCATTGTTGATTCCATTGTTTGACCCAAAGGTGTGAACCTTCGCCGATTTGACGGTTTTTGATACGACTATGGTTTTATGATTTCATTGCTTTGTATGGTATTTGACTTGACATTTTGCTCGTTGTTCTGATTCTTTGATGTGGACGCGGTCAAATTGAAAACCGGTTTGACGTTTTGGGGATCATTTGTTGTCTCATTTGTATTTTGATTCTTTTGCCAAAATTTTGGCTTCTCACCGCTTGAGTATTGATTTGAGGAGTTACTTGTGTTGTTTGTTTTGTCATTAAAATGCTTGATAACTCCTCTCTTGACTAACGCCTCTTCGATCTTAAGACCATTTTCTATCACTTTCTCAAATGTTGGAGGACATTGTAGTTCCAATCTATAACTCATTTCTTCTATCAAGTTTTCAATGAACAATTCCATCTTTTCCTCTTCAGGAATGGATCTAGGATATCTAGCGAACAAGCATCGCCATCTTTGGAGAAAAGACAAGAATGTTTCTCCCTTGTTTTGTTTTAGATTGTAAAGATCTTTGATAGTAACATCGTGTTGGATGTTGAATGAGTACTGAGAGATAAATCTGTTGACGAGTTCCTCAAAAGTTTTGATACCTGGTTTTAACTTTCGAAAACCATTCCATGCATGATCCTCCCAAACTCCTTGGGAATAATCTCATTAAATAAGTTTCCTCTTGGGAAAACTCAAGACTCATTGTTTTAAATTCTCTGATATGATCAATTGGATCCGTTCTTCCATTATACTTATCGTATTTTGGAATCTCACAATGTCTAGGAAAAGGTATCAAGCCGACCATTGCGTCGAAAGGATAAGGACAAATGTCCTGTATCGCATATCGCTTGGTAGTCCCTTTCGTCATATCTTGTATTTGTTGTTGTAACATTTGCATCTGTGATGTTAAAGTAGCAACCAGATCTATTGTTTGCATAGGTTGTGGTATCTCAGTCTCATTCATTTCTGGTGTTTCCTTCAAACGGTTTACATCAAAATCTTTTGGAAGTTTTGCCCCTGATTCGGCTAACATTAAAAGATATTTTTCCATGTCTTGTTCTAGAATTTTTTCCATAAATATGTGAAACTTGGGATCTTGTTGAGCCGCTTGGATATCTTCCAGAGTTATTTCATTCTTATCATTGCGGTTAGATTGTTCCAAGGATTTTCTTCTGCCATTTCTTGTGAGTTTAAAATTTCTTGCTCTAAGAGTCTCTGTTTTTGGTACCTAGTTAAGATTGGCATACAAATTTTTTCCCTTTCTTCTGAAATGTTGATCTTATGTGCGGATAGTGTCAATTGAACCTTTTTAAACAAAGTCAAATAAGATGACTGATCTTATTGATGAGACAATATTTAAAAAGTTAATTACTATACTTTGTTTCATGATGAAGGATGATAGTATCCTGATAATGAAACTTTAGTGTAGTAATTGATTGTGTATTTGATTTTTGACACTTGTGATTTGCAAGATCTTGTTTCAGTTGATAAGTTTGGAAATTTGTATAAACCTTTCTGACTTTGGTTCCTAGACAGTGATTTTGATGAAAAAAAGTGGAATAAAATGACAGACTGATGGATTGGTAAAAATTTTGAACTCTTTGTTTTAAAAGCGCTAAAACAGAGACCAGAAGCGCTATTTCCCAGAAGTGCTAGAACAAAGTCCAGAAGCATTGAAACAGTGCCCGAAACCGCTGGAGAAAATGATGGAAGCGCTACTTCCCAGAAGCACGAAACAGAACCCAGAAGTGCTATAAAAAGTGACAGAAGTGCTAAAATAACGACTGTAAGCACTAAAACAGAGCCCGAAAGCGTTGTTTCATGAAAGCGCTAGAACAGTGACCTGAAGCGCTGAAACAGGTTTTCTAGAATGCTAAAAACAGGACCTTTTAAGACTTTCTACTGTAAAATTTGATCGGGTCTTGTGGCATACTGTATTAGAGATTGCGGAAGATAAGAAGGATGAATCCGTTGACTATGGTTGTGGAATTGTGTGAGAGCTCTTCTCTGGAAGAAGGCTCGTGAGTAGATTGGATCTACTGCATAATCTAATGTGTGACCCCTAGCAAAATCATGATATCGGTGGATGAAAGTTCTATGTTGCAAAAGGAGTCCAATTTTGATATAGAAAACGTTGTTTTCTCAATTTATTTCTATAACCGAGAGGTCTTTGGGGTTTCGTGACTTTGATTTTTCTTTTGAGAAACATGGTGGACTTCCACTTTTGTAGCATGGATTTTTTAATTGTTTTTGACTTGACGTTTTCGGGATGATCTTTAAATCTGATTTAAATGAATTTGTGAAAACACAGCAAGCAATTTTGAATAAGTGTTTTAAAACTAAAAAGATTGTGTATGTTCAAAAATCACAAATGATCTTTATTGATTTTGCTGGGTTGTTTTAACATTTTTACACAAATCAAATAGACTCACACTTAAGGACAAGTAGGTCATCATTATACTCATAGCCCACATCTTGAATTACGTTGACTCACATAGCAGTGTCACCCCCTAGAGGGCGCCCGTGTTTTTGTTGTTGCCAGGCGCGTACTCAAAGTGACAGAAGTAGATACCGAATCCCTTGAGCAAGCGGTCCTTGGTAATTATATGGTGAGTGTCTTGGGGGAAGATTCTTCCCTCCCCTTGCACCGTGAGTATGACAATGTATGGATACTGACTCAATGAGCAACTACTCTATGGTTCGTAGATAGGGTTCCGTTCGGTGTGGCAAATAGATAAACTCCCTCAGGAGACCTCCGAATCTTTAGAACAAAGATTTTGGGGATGGTTATCTTGCCTACTATCATCAAGTTGGACTTTCATCAACAACTTGCATTTTTATTATAGTGGGTTGGAAAACCTGGCTTTGGTTGTTCCCACTTAGGTTGTTCCCGTAGGGTGAGTACTTTTTCCCACTACGACATGCCTGCTAAAGGATTTAATAAAGCGTAAATGACATGAAATAAAAGTGAATCTGGCACTTTGGTCACCCAGTTAAGGGGAGAGCATAAGCCTAATCACCACAAACACAACATATATTTTGTTCTATTTTAAAAGCCCAAAAATAAATTTTCTAATCTATGTGAAGATGTTGCTTCACATAAATCATGATGTTCTTTTTAACTTCAACTGTAAAAATGCGGTGACTATCCTAGGATTGATAGATTTGCTTTAAGAAAAACAAGAAAGTGACTATCCTAGGATCGATCAATTTTAGAAACTTTGAAGTGACTATCCTAGATTGATCAATTTTAGATAACTTTGAAGTGACTATCCTAGATTGATACGTTTTAGTCCAACTGTGAAAAAAAATCAAAATATGGCCGCGGATGCGTTAGATCCAAACTGATTTTACAAAAGCGTTGGAATATTGCACAATAGAAATTGCAAAAATGTAAAGAGTTGATTAGTACTACTGATTCAACATTACAATATGAGTGAAATCTGCAAGAAACCAATTGTTAAAGTTGTCCAAGAAGCTACAAATAATATTATTAGTTCTCCAAACTTCAAAGACTCTCCAGATATGAAAGACCAACCCAAAACTCCAACTCCTAAAAATCTGATGTAAAAACCAGCAAACATAAATACATAGACCAACAAGCTAAGCTCCCAAATACATGCTCATAACTTCATGAAATCTCCTCCAAATGACATGAAACTGAATTTAGTTGAAACCTAGGAGGAAGGTGCCCAAGATAGAATCAGAAAACAAATACAAACACCCCTAAATATTTTATGCACACAAATCAAGGCAATGACAGGCAAGGTACATCCATCAAAGATGGGCGACCAACAAGATAAATTCATAGACTTCACTAAAAAATCTGAAACTTATTAAGAAGGGTGCCTAAGGTAGAATCAATCAATTGGCCAATACCCAAAACCATCAAAAAATCATGCAAGGAGCAACGAATGAAAATCAATTACAACCATGCATTAACCAACAACAAAAAAATTGAAATATAACATCAAAAAATTCAAATTTGAAGCTCAATTTGCATTCTTTGAAGGAGAAGCAGTCTCTTAGTCAGCTAGGTGTTATCTTTCAAACATGAAACTGAGTCCTTGCTAGGAGGCATGCATTCCTCGAAGACATAGCCTGAAACAATTTCGATGACATTTTGATTTATTAAGCAATGGATAGACAAACAAAGAGTCCAACACTCTTATTTATAACCTTTTTCCTCTCCCTCCAATTGCCTATCTCAAATTCACTTTCATATTCTATAATTTGCAATTTGCATTTGAATTTCATTTAGTCTCCAGCATCTCCTAGACTTGGTGTCCAAAAATAAGGGTGAGATCACTTTATTTAAATTGCAAATAAAACATAAGCTTTGGCATCCCATATTATCAAGTGCAAAATACATTATAAAATGTTATTATCTCCTCCAGGCTAGGCGCCCAAGGCTAAAGTGAAAATATATTTAATTTTGCAAATATATCTAGGCTAGGTGTCCACTTAACCTTAGCCAATATTTTCACTTTAAACATTATTTTCACCAAATATTAAACTTACCAAATCGATCACCACAAAGGCTGGAAAGCAAACTGAGTATACTTCCCTGCCAGATATAGCCACTGTATCAAACTGTTGAAATGTTGCTAGAGATAACACTTACTATAAATAGAATACTGCTAAAAATAGTAAGTCTGTCCAAATGCATTTTAACCACAATCTGAGTAGCCGTCGCAACTTACTAAAAATAGTAAGTCCAAAAAAGTTACTTGCTTCAGTTGCATGTCACACCACTGTTAAGCTCTCTAAAAACCTAGAAGGAATCCAAAATCCAAACTGCAAAACTCCAACATGCAAACTCCTGAAATCACAAAAGAAACCTCCAAGCAGCTGAAAACCCTAATTCTGCCTCTGACTAGCCTACGAGCATCCAAGAATAGGCTAACAATCACTAGAAAGTGTAGTGCTAAAAATGGGGACATTACATTATTATTTAATTAATTATCCATTTCCTAAATTAATTTATCCACATATTTCTCAACATTATTTGTTCTCCAAAATAAATAAAATTATTTATTTATTTATTCAATTCATTTTACACATACCATTAATAATTTTAATTAATTATTAATTTCCATCTCAACTCTTGATTGAGACTTTCTCTCAGTCTACAAATTAGTCTAATCAGTTCACTCATTCATCACACCTGTCCACTAATCAATCTAATCAGTCAACTAATTCATCAACCTTGTTTCACTCACACTCACTTTGAGTGCATTGACCTATCAAATCAGTTAGTTGATCAATCAATCCTATCAAAAACCTATCAATCTAAGTTATCTTCCTAATTAATTCTCCTAACTGAATCATACAATCAATTATCTAAAATTAGGCAGTCAGTTAACAAGCAACCAAATCCTCTCATCAATTCTCCATTGTCGATCATTTTTAGTCCTTCCTTTGATCTTGATCATTTATCGATGTCACAAAAAATATATAATAAAACCATCCTATCATTCATTCATCATCTCAGATCGTGCAACAAACTTATGCTAAAATTGCAACAGTGCTTTATACTATTATTCTCATTACAAATATGAGAGCAAGGATTTCAACACCATTTCTCCAAGGGTGAAATAGAGGAGAACAATGGAGCTCAACTTGAAGGTCTCACATGTTTAAGGTAAACATTTGATGTTTTATCTTCTTTCAATTTTCTTCATTGGTATGATTGAATTTGATTGTGAATCTTGTTATTGTTTGATTATCATCTGGCTTTGCAATATGATTTCTAGGTCTACATTCTAGCATGCCTAGTGGGACCATCCGATTTACTAATCAATTTTTATGAGTTTTAAGGTGTTTTTGCAGTCATAAGGTCATTTAATGCAATTTTCAACAAAACGGAGCAATCAATATGAGTTTGTGTGCAATTGACAGGAGTTTAGGCACATCTGCTACATAGAAGTGCACAATTGTGCTGTAGAGTGGCACAATTGCTTCTACTGGGGTTTCTTAAGATTTTTGTTTTCAAGCTACCATGCATTTGATTAATTAACCTATTTGTGTTGACTTCTAATAAAAAAATGATTATTTGACCCAAAAAATCTAGGTTTTTGCCTTCCATTTCTCTTATTTTTGATCTTTATGAAGGTCACAATTGTATGTAGAAGTGCACATTTTCTTATAGAGTGGATCATCTGTTGTGTAGAAGCTCACAATTGATAGAAAGTATAATCTATTTTATTTTCTTCATTTTTTATTAGATTCACACATTTGCTTGTTAGTGTTTTTGGTTACTAATCATTTCGTTGAAGCTTGTGGCATTCGTTGGATTCAAGACTAAAAACACCAAACGACTAACACTATCTCATGTAGGAATTTGTGTGTTTGAATTTTTTATAGAGTAGAAAATATTTCAATTTCCTAAGGTTAACGAATATTGTCTTTCATCTTTGGTGCACTTGCACATTCGTGTTATCCCAAGTTATTGTGTGTGTATCCTTCCCCCTCACACCTTTGTGTGATCTTAGGAGATAGAGAGAGGGAAAGATAGTGACATATATGAAGAGAAAGAGAGAGAGATAGAGATTTATGAGAAGATAAATGGAGAGGGATAGAGATAGAGAGATAGATTGATGCAAGAGCATCTAGGTGGATTGGAAATCGACATCACCCAAAAAAAATGTAGTTGGTTTTATTTTGGTTTTGTGAGTGTTGGTCTTGATTGGCACCTCTTAGCTATTTGAAGTACTTGGTGTGTTCATATTTGCATAAACAGTTTTTGTCAAATTGTCATTTTAAGGCTCCACAGGCAATTTTCAAAAATTATTTTTCGAAAATTCATAAGGACTAGAGTAAAATTATTTGGTAGGGAAATTCATGGAGGTATCATGTGGAATGTATAAAAGGAATAAAAGTATTGCATTTTCTAGTTTAGGAGATTTTAATGGCGGAAGTTTGTTAAAAAATGTCGGCAATTTACAAAAAAAATAAAATCCCAAGATTGTGGAGGGTTGGATCAATTTTTTTTTACTGAGGACTTGGGGACATCATTCTGAGCATACTCAAAAAATTTTGTGTGATTCAAAGAACTTTTATTTTCTCGCCTATTGGCACCCAGGTCCACGTTTGACACTCTTTGTGCAATTCGTCAATTATTTTCTTTTCATGATTTTCGTTGCAAGTTAAGGCATTATCTCTAATAGTTCAATTGGATTGATCAATACAAATAATTTTATGTTACCTTAAACCAAAATCATTCAAATAAATACCAATTTAAATGCTAGCTAGAGGCTATTTGGAGGCATTTTTCCCTTTTCCGATTTAAATCTGCAATTTGAAAATTCTTGTTGATAGGTTCTTAACACCTAATAAAAGCTACTTTATGACATTTTTGAAGGGTATTTTTATGGTAGAAATTGCACGCCCAAATTGGAGCTATAGTGGGCGTGGGAAATGGGGTAGGTAACCACCCATTTTTCAGATTTCATGCATATAATTAAAATATAGCGATGGCTAGGAAAAGTAAAAAAAAAGTGTTGCATAAAAATTAAGGGAGAGGTGGCATGGAGAAATGGGAGGTAGGAAACTTCTTTTGCATATTCTTGGTCATATTAAATAGTGGAAAATGTTGCATGAGAGGGGTAGGAGCTAAAGAAAGGTTTAGGGGAAGTTTGAATGAAAGGGGCAACAAGGAGAAAGTAAGGTGATTGAGAAAACAAAGATGGAGGTTTGTTGTGAATTTTGAAAGACCATGAAGAAAATTTATGTAATTTTGTAGTAGATTGTAATCTGTTTAGTGATGTAGATTGTATGAATTTTGTGAAATCAAATAAAATCAACATCTATGTGGTTTGTTATGCTTGTGTAAGCTTTTGTGTTGAGTTTGTGAGTGTGGGTAGAGAGTCTTAGTCTTAATGGCATAGGATTTTTTTATGTGGAGGTGTGTTATGAAATGATTGTGGGAGTCCCACTTGCATCAAATGGTATAAGATACAGTGATCTTAAGTTTGTAGACAAATCACTGAATATGAGGTAGTCTACATTAGGACCTATGGGTAGAGAAGAGGAAGCAGTTGTGGAAAGCTCAAAAGGATTGTTGCAGGTAGGAGAGAAGCCCTTAGCAATTGAGAGCTAGGAAGCCATGAAGAAAAGTGTTTTGTAGATTGAAGAGCTTGAGAAGTGATGGTGAAATATTGTAGTAGATGAGATGCAAATATTTGTGAGGAAACTTATGATATGGGTAGAAATGAGAAAATTTGCAAATGAACGTGTTCGTGAGGAGCTAAGAAAGATCGAGGCAAGATTAGAAGTCTTGAAAAGACATTACTTTCATGATAAATTTATGATTGCAGAAAAGAGGAGCGAAGTTGTTGTAGTAACTAAAGAGGTTGGAGAAGTAAAGAATGAGAGTATAGATATTTTTGGAGGTCTTGTGTTTGAGAAAGGGATTGATGAGGGAAATTTAGTGCTTTTAAAAGAGATTGCGAGAATAGAGGAAATCCTCAGCTTAAAGTAGTATCATGAAAGAGATAATGCATACCCGGTGAAGGAGGTTGCAACAGATGGATAAGTTGGGATTACAGAGTTAGAAGGCCCTAGATTTGACAAGGAAATGGGTGAAGATGAGGATGATCTCCTATTAAAAGAGGAGATGGAAAGAATTAGTAGTTTGTTTGCAAAGCTTTCTAGAGGAGGTGCGGAGATGAATAGTGTAACAAAGAATGAAGAGGTAACTTTCAATTTTTCTAAATTTTATGATGAATTTTTTTATGTGGATTTGTATGTTGCTAAGGTGAGTAAGGAGTTAGTGCAAGAAGACAAAAGGAGAGATTATGTAGTTGCAAATTGGTGTGTGGATGTAGCATATTTATATGTAGAATTTGTAGAGGATGTCATAGGTGAAATTTGGTGACAATGGTTAGTTTGTGATGGGACAAAACCAATGAAAGAGAAGAAGAGAGAAGGAAGGATTATTTGGAGGTGGAGGTTGCTTCATGGTGCATGGGAATCCATGAGAGAAATGAAGAAGAAAGTGCACACTTGGTGGAGGAGGACAACAAGTGTCCCGCCAAAATGTTGGAAGAGGTGGAAGGAAAAAATTCTCTTAGCCTAATCTAGCAATGGAGTTCGCTACAAGTTGTTTACAACCTTAAAGGGTAATTCTATTACCCAACTCCATTTTTTGAGTTCTACTCAAAATTTTTTTCCTACTCGATGTGTCTAATGGAGGAGCATTCGGGCAGACTAGCAATCGACATCACCCAAAAAAATTGCAGTTGATTTTCTTCTGATTTTGGTGAGTGTTGATCTTGATTGGTACTTCTCAACTATTTGAAGTACTTGGTGTGTTTAGATTTTTATAAAGCTAGTTTTTATCTAATCATCATTTTAAGGCTCTGTACATAATTTTCAAAAATTATTTTTGGAAAACTCATAAGGACTAGAGTAAAATGCTTTGGTATGAGAATTCATGGAGCTAGCACATGGTGTTAGGAATTGCATGCAAAAGATATCAATTAAATGTAGACAAAGATTAAATAGAGGAATAAAAAAATACACAAAAATAATAATAACGAGAGACAATTTTAATATGGTTCACCCAAACTCGAGCTACATCCGCCAACAGAGAGTCCAATATTATTATCCAACAAATCGAACCAATTACATCCAACAATCCTTGCAACTTAATACCACTGCAAATGCTACAATACATTATCAACGAAAGCCCTAACCCTTAGTCGTTTTATCAAGACTTATGTCGGTTATAAAATAGGGTTTTTTTAAGTCGACCAAAGAAAAATAACTCCCGATGCCTTTATAAAATAATAAAAGTCATTTGAGGTTTTAGGGGTGTTGCCCCCAAACCCCTGTTAAATATTTTGGGGGTGGGAGGAGGGGGGGGAACTGCATCGATAAAATTGGGGAGAATTTAACCTACAAGTCTGATTAGGCTCCATATAACAACACGTGGAATGTACAAAAGGAATCAAAGTCATACCTTTTCTAGTTTAGGATATTTTAATGTCAAAAGTTTGTTAAAAAATATCAACAATTTACATTTTTTTAAAATCTCAAGGTTGTGGAGGGTTGGAGAAAAATCATTTTACTGAGGACCTAGGGACATCATTTTGAACATACTCACCAAATTTTGTGCGAACTAAAGAACTTTGATTTTTTCGCTTGTCGCCACCCGGGTCCATGTTTGGTGCTCTTTGTGCAATTCATCAATTATTTTCTTTTCTTGATTTTCATTGCAAGTTAAGGAATTATCTCTAATAGTTCAATTTTTATTGATGCAAATAATTGGATGCTACCTTAATTCAAAATCATTCAAATAAATACCAATTTAAATTCCAAATAGAGGCTATTTGGAGGCATTTTTCCCTCATGTCTTTCGATTTAAATCTGCAATTTGAAAATTCTTGGTGACAGGTTTTTAACACCTAATAAAGGTTTCTTTATGAAAATTTTGAAGGGGCTTTTTGTGGTAGAAATTCCACGCCCAAATTGGAGGTGTAGTGGGTGTGGGAAATGGGGGAAATGAGAGATGGTTGGGAAAAGTTAAAAAAAAGGCCACATGAAAATTAAGGGAGAGGTGGTGTGGAGAAATGGGAGGTTAACATCTTCTTTTGCATATTCTTGGTCATATTAAACAATAAAAAAATGTTGCATGAGAGGGGTAGGCTTTGAAGAAAGGTTTAGGGGAAGTTTGAATGGAAGGGGTGGCAAGGAGAAAGTAAGAAGGTGACTAAGAAAATATAGATGGAGATGGCAGTAAATCTGTTGAAAAAGATTTTTGAGAAGTAGATTACTGCAGAAAATATTAGAAATGGAGATTTCTAGTGGAAGAGATCATGGAGATTAAGCATAGAGTATGAGAGGAAGATAGTTTGTTGTGAATTTTGAAAGACCATGAAGAGAATTTATGTAATTTTGTAGTAGATTGTAATTTTTTTGATGATATAGATTGTATGGATTTTGTGAAATCAAATAAAATCAACATCTATGTGGTATGTTATGCTTGTGTATGCTTTTGTGTTGAGTTTGTGAGTGCGGGCAGAGAGTCTCTACCTTAATGGCATATGCTTTATTTTATGTGGTGTTTTATGAAATGCTTGTGGGAGTCCCACTTTCATCATAGATAGACAAGATAGGGAGGGAGTGAGGGAGGGAGAGATGGAGATAGATAGATAGAGGGGGAGATAAAGTGAGGGAGGGAGAGAAAGGGAGAGAGATAAGTAGAGGGAGAGAGTATTATTTTCCTCTCTCCTCTATTTGTATCTCTTTTATCTTTTTCTCTTTCATTCCCTCTTTTCACCTCTCTCTTTCTCTCTCTCTTTCATTCTATCTGTCTCCTATCCCCTCTCTTTCATGTTCTTTATCTTATTTTTTCTTTTCTTTATCCTCCCCTCTCTCTTTTTTATTCTTTATATATTTTTTTTAATATTTTCTTCCCTTTTATGTATTATATATCTAATATATATTATTTAATATAAATATAATATAAATTTTATGTAAAACATAAATGAAAAATAAATAAAAAATTTAAATATATATGACATAGTCAATATAAATATATATACTTTTATTATATATAAATATTTAAAAACTATTGAAACTCTGATTAAAACTTTCTTATGGAAAGGTAATATGGATGACAGCAAGAAGGTTCATTTAATATTTCTAGAAGCCATGGATTGCATGAAATCACAAGGTGGCACTGGCATAACTAATCTTTCAATCTGTAATAAAACCTTTGGAAAAAAATTAGCTTGGAAAATGTATGTCAACCCACAAGCCAAATGGTGTTAGATTTTGCAAGGTAAGTATCTTGATAGCAATAATCCTACAAGGATCTTTATGGTTGTTGATCCTCCAAAAGGGTCGGCCATATAGAATTTCATCACCTCATGTAGAAAGTTAATTTGTTCGTACATATCTTGGGAGGTTAATAATGGTCAGTCTGTAAATTTCTGGTTGGATTCGTGGAATGACAACCTTCCTCTTCAGAGCATCCCTGAATTATCCCCAATAATGGAAGCTTTATGAGCCAATGACTCTTGGGGATATAAGTTTTTAAATTATGTGTAGAAGGTAGATCCAATGTCAGGGAGGGTTACGTGGAAAATAATTTTGTTTCCCTCTCTATCAAGTAATTCTTGTAGTGTACTTCAAAACGTCTTGGAATCAAGGTCAGTTTATATTTTAGATAAACCGGACCAACTTTTGTGGGCTCCCTCCAAAGAAGGAAATTACATAGTCAACCAAGGTTGTAAGGATCTAAATCAAGTCCCCAGGCATCTTATTTCCCATAGAGCCTTTTCCTTTTGTTGGGATAATAAAATTCCCCCCAAGGTGGGAAGTTTTGCTTGGCTTACTCTGAGGAAACACATTCTAACCAATGATCCCCTATCCATGCTATGAATTGCAGATCCCTTCAAGTTCCCTTTGTGCTATGAGGAATTTGAACATGTCGATCATTTATTTGTCACTTGTTTGTTTGCTCATCACTGTTGGGGTGCTATTCTTAGTAAGCTCAATTTGTGCATGGCCCTCCCAAACACCCTTTGGGATCTGTTTCAATCTTGGCCACTCCTATACAAATCCTCATTTTTTGCATGTATTTGGAGGGTAGTTCCAGCGATTGTTATTTGGAATTTATGGTGGGAAAGGAACATAAGAATCTTCACGAAAGTTTCTAATTCCATAGAGTCGGTTAATGCAAGGATTGAAAAGGAAATCTCTGAGGTTGTCAATTCCAACATTAGAGAGTTGAAGGACATCAATTTCTCCTTCTCTAATTGGGATAACTCTATTTTACAAAACTGGGAGTAGATTAAATTTCCCTTTCCGGGTAGTTTGTTACAAGAAAACCAGAGGAAGGTTGATAGAAGCTAGGTCAAATGGTCAACTCCCAAGGAAGGATTTATAAAATTAAATTTTGATGATGCCTCTAAGGGAAATCCAGGAGAGTCTGGGGTGGGGATCTATTTTAGTGATCATCAAGGTAAAGTTTTAAGTTTGAGATCTAAATACCTTCATAGAATAACCAACAATGTAGCAAACACCAATGCATTGTTATTGGGCTTGGAAATGGCCCTGGAAATGGGTATTGGAAACCTTCATATCGAAGGGGGATTCTTTGTTGATTATCAATGAGATCAAATCAAAAAACATTTATAACTGGAATATCAAATACATCCTCCAAAAAGTTTGGGTTCTTCTTCAGAATTTTGACAATTATTTATTGTCTCATACATTCAGGGAAGGCAATAACTTGGAAAACTCCTTAGCTACCATGGGCAGTGTGTCATCTGATTTTTTCGTTGCTCAATAATTATCCAATTTTATTACATCGGATCGAGCAAGATGCTTGTCACTTTAATTAAGTATTTCAGTGTACCGTGTAGATTTGTTTTCACAGCAAGATTGGTACATGTCAGGGGTATGATAACATTTTGATTTCTCTGATATAAATGGAATTTTTGTCATGATTATTCGAAAGCTTTCATCTCCTTTGCATTCTCATATAAGCATCAATTCTGAGTGGCCCTTGCAATTGGATTGGTACTTAGAAGATATCTTCAAGCGCTCTAATCTTCTGTGTGTAATCTCCAAGGGTTTTGATGGAACAAGCTGTATGGTTGGCATTTAAATTTCCACAGTCCTATCTCTTGGAAAATGCATACCATTTGTTTGGCGTATGGCTTGATGGTGTCGTTTGAATACTGTCCAAATTTGGCATGATGGTACTTCCTTTAAATGCTTTAGAATGAGTTTCCTTTCACATGAATGGAAGCATTAACTATTTCAATGCATTAATTTCAATCATAATGTGAAGTAGCTGCTTACTTCTTGCCTTATGCACAAAGGCTTTTGGTGGCTTTAAATATGGTATTTTATTCACTTTTTAGCATGTTTCACACAAAAGTATCTCTCTATCGCTAAAGCTGCTCAAGTGTTAAGTTAGTGTTCAGTGGAAAGAACAAAACAAAGTGGTAATCATGGCACTTTGGCCCTAGAATTTTTATATAAATTGCCCCATCCAAGTTTGGGAGTGACCGTTTGAAGCAAATCTCTCCCAAACAGATTTAAACTTGATTTTAAAAATAGGTAGCATGCGAGAGGAGGATGCAATTCGCTTTGTGCTAGGTGAGGACATCATCCACTCGAGAGATTGACTAGCCTTGTTCCCATCTCAGGTGCTTTCGATTTTTCTTTCAAATTGCATGGATTTGTTGCAATCTTTAAGGGACTTGGAGCAAATCGTTGAAAAGTTTGTAAACCCTCAGTTCTATGAGAAAATAGAACTACTAAATCTACTTTGCAAGTATAATCTGTTCTCTGGGGAGGGCTATATTGGTGGAGTATTTCCTCGTGAATATTTAAAAGAGCGAGCGGGTTTTGAAGCCATTCGACTGGGGCTTCAAATTGGAAGTGATTACATCCTCTTGTCAGCATTAGCCAAAAATGAAAAAAGGTTTTCTGCTTCCTTGGAGACGAAACTAAAGGAGAAATTTTATGCAATCTCCTTTTTAAGGGTCTTCAAACTAAGGCCACCCTTTTTTCGGCCGCTTGTGGGTAAGCAAAAGATAGTAGTGGAATTAGTTTCCCTCGTGCACCGAGAGGAACAAGCACCAACAACTGTCCCATGTGACAATCTCATGCACCAGGGCTCCATGGAAGCAAATGCAGTAGAATCTCAAACTGGTCCAGAAGCGCGTATCCAGGAGTTGATTCCTCCTCTCACTTTCAAGCAGTGGTTCTCAGTGGATGCGACATAGGACCAGTCATCCTCCTACGTGGATCGCATGGAGGAGTAGTTGGCTTGTAGTGAGCAAGGGTTGCAATTTTTTCTTTTTTGCAGCATTCTGGTAATTTTTTCCTAGCCATGTCCGGGGCTAGTTTTTTGTTTTCTCTAACGAGCCAAAGGTGACTTTACTATAGCTAGGTTGAAAAATTGTTGTATTCTCCCAATATGTGGGAAAATTATGCAGTCGAAATGTTGTATTAAAACCTTTTGTATTGCACGGGCTATAACCAAAGGTTTTCTTCCTGGTTCTTTCCTACCGGTATGCCCCCTAAACTAGGATTTTGTAACTATTTTATTAATATATTATAGTGGCACGACCGCTTTTGCTAAAAAAATTAAATATTTTAAAACTATATTTAATAATTTATATTATGTTAAAATTGAAATATTTTATATAATAATGAATAAATATATTTAATTTGAATACAAATTTTAGCTTCAAACTTTAATTTGAACTTTAGTAGATGGTATAATATCTCTCTCTAAAAAATAAGCTAAATTGTTAAGTTTTGTGAAAATTAATTTAAATAATAATATATATATAAATATGTATTATACTTATTAATTATATTTTTCATTTAATATAATAATAAATATAAGACATATATTATAGAAGTAAATAACATAAATAAAGATTACACATAAATTGTATGTAAATATTTTTATTTAATAAATATAATAAAATAAATACAATTATTATATATGTTATTTTATAATACATAATATTAATAGTATAATTTTTAATTTATATAATATATAATATAATTAACATATGCTATAATAAAATATATTATATGTAATTTTTTCATTTAATAAATCAAATAAAATAACTATAATTATTATATATGTTATTTTATAATAATATAATATTAATATTGTAATTTTGAACTGTTCGAATATATATAATATAATTTTTGTTTTTGTTTTTAAAGATAGTATTCTATTGATTTACCAAAAAGAATTGAGAGGCGTTTGCATAGCAAGAACCTTATTGTCATTGAAATTATTCACCAAAAACTATAAAAAACTGTCATTAGAGACATTAGCCCAACCTAGGCCAACTGGGCCAAACCATGACGCACCTCGACATATCCCCAAGAACGGCACCAAAACTGACAAAAAACCCCTATTCATAAGGAAATCATTAGCCTTGGCAAAGGCATCGCATTATGGAACCCACTTGAAGTCGCTCATAGTCTCTATCTACATCACCTTCTTTAGGAAATTTACGCCAAATGCCGCTATCATCCTATGCCTGACCAAGGCCATGCCCTTTAAATCAAGAATCAAAGGATACTACTTGATGAATTCACCCAAGATTTTCAGCAGTACAAGGTTGTATGGATGTGGTGCACTAGAACTAGGTAATGTCGCGTATAGGACCTCATCTAGGCCACCCAACAATTCATTTTTGAATAATTTACATACCAAGGTCTTTGCCTCTGCCTTTTTCATATGGATGTCCAACACCGACACTAGGAATATCGAAGCAATCTATGAATTCACCCTAAATGTCTTGTGGTAGGCCAAATGCCCCTTACCGAGCACCATTTTCACTGCCACCACGATCAATGGATCTATGTTGAGCAAAATTCGCTTGAGGTGTTGATTCAAAAAATCACATAAGGCATTTTTCCTCATCTTGCAATCTAGGTAGATAGGCGTATCCACACCAAAACAAACCAATGTGTCTGCCGACACATGAACCACAAACTTTGACTTCTCCTCCATTGGCCACCACCCAAAACCCTCAACCAGGGATGGAGCAAAGAGAGAGAGAGAGAGATGCCTTTAGATCGACCACCTTCACAGATATATGCCAAAAATTGCAAACAACCTTTATTTCATCATGCTGTACAAAGCCAATGTGCCTCTCCAAGAAACACTTAGAAATCCAATGTCGCCTCATTCAAGTGAATGAGTACGCATAGATGTGAGATGGGCCATCATGTCAAGGCATTTTGAATCCTGAACCACACCTCCACGGGTACGAAACCATTAAGGCTCATAATAGCTCCCAACTCACATCCGGACTGATAAAGAGAAGTCCACACATTACAAGTAGTTATAGAAGCCTCAACCTACGTGACAAAAACATTGTATAATGTAATTATTAATAAAATATAACTTTAATATAAATAATATATACTATTAATAATTATAAATAATATAAAATAAAATATTTTATAAATATATATTATAAATCATCACAATAGATAATATATTAATATTAAATTTTGAATTAAATACATTAATTAATAAATGCTAAAATTTATTACTTAAAATAAATATAAAAATATAAATAAAAATTTAAAATAGAAATTAACAAAATATATTACACTTTATAAAATCATTTTTTTTGTCATATGTATTATTCTTACTAAAATGAGATGTAAAAGGAAGTGTGTGGGTCAAGGCAAGCATTTTCCCAAGCAAATAAATAATTAAATGTGTAAAAAGAATGACACATTAATGAGGCTACATTTGTTGGCAATATATTGGTCAAATCATATAGTGGCTATCTTGTCATGGAGGAAAATTAGAAACACATGTCCCAAGCTCCACATTATTTACGACCGTAGTGGTTGAATTTTACGTTAAAAGTGATGGACGACGTGAAAAAGACATGAAAAACAATGAATGGAAAATCGAACGACGAGCAGGCTTTCAATCATCTTGCACACCTTCTCGAAAAGGGTGATCCATTGATTTCCAAAATTAGCTTACTCTTCTTCACATTGGATATGCCTTCGACATAAATAAGATTATTAAAAGAATTTTGAAAATTATATTCAAAGGGATATCTTCACCATCAATATTATTTTCATAACATTTTTTTGATATTTTGAAAATGCTAAAAAATAGCTAGGTTTATAATTTCTTTACTATTGTTTAAAATGTGACAAATGAAAATATCCTAGAAAATAGACTAAGAGAGATGTATACCCTAGATAAAAAAATTTATAATGATTTTATTTATCCCTCCAAAAGTATTATAAAATAGTTTTTTTTTTATGAATACGTCATATGCCACTTTTTATTAATTAAAAATACACTATTTGCAAAAAAAAAGGGTGGTAAAAAGGTACACTCTTAGACTTTAAGCAAGACCAATTCCAAAGAAAAAGAAAAATAAGTTTTTTTAATAGCTTTGACATCTCAAAATATTGTAGAAAAACATTATGAACATACTTTTACATTCAAAATTGAATAGATAGTATGTTTATAATAAGGTTTGCATAGTTTTATCATAGCATATTGGATAATTTATTTCAAATACTTGAACCTTTAATTCCAAATTTCTCTTTTTATCACACGTTGTTTGGAGCCTTATATTTAATTGTACCTAATCTCTAAGCTAAGCATGCACAAAGAATATAATTTTTGGAATAATTATCTCATTACTACATCTTCTATGATATATGCATTTATTGTAACCTATCTAAAACATCATGAACTAGGGATATACCAAGGCAAGGTTAGGTATCACTTATTTCCCCCCTAAACTATTAGTCCTAACTTAATTTAATTAGTCTATAGGTCCCAACATCATCCCTAGCAATGACATAAAAAGTGTTGGGCTAAAAATATGCCATTGTCGAATCAAAGGTGTAGGCTTGTGATTGTGTCATATAGAGCCATTGAGTCTTCAAAAAAGTATAACTAAAATGAATGCAATCCTATATTAGGGATAAGGACTAGTGTAAGAATGATGAAGGGAAATGAGAATAATATTGTAGACATGTAAAATTGACCTCACTTATCACACACTTTAAATGACATTCTCGCATCATCGACATCATTATTATCCAATATCATTGCATTTCACATCAAACAACATTGAAAACCTTGATTTACTCTATTAATTAAATAATACATTATTTAATTAATTCACTTTTTCATCAAATCGACCAATTAAATAAATTTAATTTATTTAAAATTCCTAATATAACTTTATTCCTCATGATTAATTAAATAAAACCAATTATTTAATTACGTCGCTAAATTACTTTATTCCCCTAAGTTGATTGAATTATTAAAACATAATAATTTAATTAAACTCACTTTCCCTCCAAATTTGAATAATTCAAATAAAACTATTCAAAACATCATAAAAAATCAAATCAAACTAATGCAACTTTATTTGCAATAGTCAAACTTGATTTGCACGTTCAACTCCAAAATGAATGAATGAATTAATCATTCTAAACCACTCTCCTGATTGAGTAAATTATGAATCACTTTTTGCTCAATCTAATTCCTGACTGATCAATCTATTTTCCTAATAGATCAATCTAATCCCTGACTGATCAATCTATATTCCTAAATGATCAATCTATTCCTCAATCACACTAATTAGGTAATCTAATTTGCACAAATTATTCATGTCTAAATCCTCTCAACAACCTTCAATCATTGACCAGGATATTCTACAACATGATCTTGATCGTCCATTTCAAATCATAATTTCTATATATTAAACCTCTTTCCTCACAAAAAAGGATCGAAGAATCAACTCATTTTGTACAACAAAGTATTACCAATAATATTCTTAACCATTATTGATAAAGCTTCAACATTTCTTTGATCAACCAACATGCAACGCTTCAAAAGCTTCTTGCACACAAGAATGGAGACTTCACAACAATATGAACAACTCGACATCAGGCGAATACACTCCGACATGGGATGGTAACTTCTCTTTATTTTGAACTCAACTTGGTAATCGCAGGATTTCATTACATGTTTTCAATAGCTTAGAAAGTCATTTCATGAGTGAAGGAATAGATCTAGATTAGTGTTTTTGATTTAGATTAGATTCTATTTCATTGCATTTGTCTCATTTACGTTCTATGATTTCCCCCCTCACACATTCTAGCATGTCCAGTGGGACCACGGTCCTTAACACTAACTATTTTATGAGAAAAAGTTCAAGTTGCAGGTCTTGGAAGTGCTCTGGAAAAATCCTCACGCACATACCCAATTTTTTTTGCATATGCTTTCACGATTCTGACACTATTTTGGTGCGTTTGACAGTGATTTTGGTGCTTTTGACAGTGATTCTAGCGCACTTGACCCGTGTTTTGGTGATTTTGACAATTTTTGGTGCCTTTTCTCTCTGACAGAGGGCACTTTTGACATAACAGGGTGCTATTGACTAGCAATCAGAACTTTCTTTACCCTATCTTCAAACGACCATATCTTGGTCATACAGAAGTATTTTTTAGTACTTTTTTTTAAAAATGGGGTAGAATTTCATGATATTTATAATGATGTAGGTAGTTTTTAGTTTTTATACAGTTAAATTTTCCATTGGTGCGCTTAAAGTTAACTTACCTTGCAATTTGGTCTAGGTTGTAGGATCTTGATGCTTAATCAATTATCTAACCCTAACTTTTGATTGTGTGTTGTGGTCAGAAAGTTTCTAACATCTCTTGTGCGGATCTTGTAGGATTTATGGCACATATTTTTATGAAAACAACTAACATGTTTGTTATAGGGAAGACGAATGGTCAAAGAAGCTTTGATCTTATAAACTTTTTAAATTATAAATCTTTCATTTTGGTGCATAAAAATAATAGCACAAATGAATACTTCAATTTTTTGTGCCCTAAAATGAATCATTTCCAAAGCTTTCTATGTTAGAGAATTTTCATTTTGGTGCTTAAAAGGAACCCCACAAATAACACATTTCAATTTAAGTGCTCTAAAATGAACTCTTTCCACGCTTTCATAGTTAGAGAATTTTCACTTGGTACTTAAAAAGAATCCTACAAACAAAATGCCTTCAAATTGGTGCTCTAAAAAAGGTTTTAAAGCTTTCAAATGGATACTTGGAATGTTTAATTTTCTTTGTGTTGACCACACGATTTCCTTTTTGTTGACATACACTCACATTCATTTTTGTTGACCAAGAAAGACTAGGATCAATTTAGTAACACTCAAATTTTGGGCTTAAAAATGAATAAATCGTTCTTTTGTTTTGCACCTTTGCTATGGTATATTGAATGATATCCAAAATAAAAAAAATTCCATTGGATGCTTTTAAAAAGAACCATTGATATCTATTCACACTTTTTTGGGGATAACATCGCTCGAGGCTCTTAAAAAGAATCAAACTACTATGAATTGTATTCTGTGCATTCAATGTTTGGCAAGCTAGGTGTTTGTCTTCTCCCCACCCACCTTTTGGTGATCTTGGGTGAGTGAAAAAATTATTGAGCTTCACACTTTTATTTTCAAAGCATACCTTTAGAGGGCCTACCTATTGAAACAAATCCCATGCTGGAAAACTCATAGGCAATCCAAGCAACACTATTTTGGTCCGCTATATAAATTATTGTGGGTGTGAGGAAAGTTCATCACCCACCGGTTGAGGCTATTTTATACCGATGTCATCTTCCCCAGTATTCGTGTGATACGTTAAAGCCTACAAGAGATGGGAGGCCTCTTAATTGAGCAAAACACCACATGTATATACACCTGAAACTCATAACCCTAAAGCATGAATATGAACCAAATGTTGTAGAAGATACCCTTTATCCAAAAACATTCTTTGAAAGTGGTGCATCAAAATTTACTTTCGAGAATTTACTTGCCATGTCCAAATTCAAGCCCATTCCACAAGTTGCATGTAAAATCATCACTTCGGGGCATGAGGCAGGCCTACCTAAATGGATGGTTTCTATCTCTAGGGTTGTAATGTTTGTTTATGTTAAACTTGCCAAAAAAATTCAAATTTTTTTTTGACATCAAACATTATGCTTGAGCTAAAAATAACATATCAAAACAAATGCTAAACATGATGGTTGAATCAAAAACCCTTTGACGTAGTGTACACTTTTAAGAGAAGCTCTATATTTTCACTCATTGAAGAATCTCCTTAAAGGTTTCTGAATATTTAGGATTTAATTTCAGGCAACATTGGCTCAAAGTAAACATTGGAAACTATGGCTTGGGTATCGTGATTTCACAATTTAAAGCCATCGACATACAAGTCACACAAGTACATGATTTTTGAGTCAGTCAAAATTGTTGTGTCACTTGCCACATCTGTAAACAGATCAAAATATCAAAAAACTACAAGAAAAACATCAATTCTGCTGCCATTATATTGAAATTGGAGAACCAATTTACATAGAGGCCGTTTCTACTACTAATTATAGCGCATTTGACCAAGATTTTCTCGTAGTTGCCAAAAAAAAGTTCACTTTTGCTCCCTGTCCCAAAAATTTCACTAATGAAAATCAGTTGTATTTGACAGAATTTGTGCACTTGATGCAAAACCCACGTAGTTTCTTCCTTTTTCTTGCACTTGCTTCTCAGAAACTAGCACACTTTCCAAGAATTTGCTCGCCATTGCCAAAAAACTCACTTTTTCCTGAGTAATCGCCACATTTGACAGAAACATGCAGAGGGTGCACTTGACATTTTAACTCGCACTTGACCAATTTCAGGCCGTAGTTGATAAATTTGGCCACTTTTACTCACAGTATGTCACTTTTGCTCATAAATCATTGCTATTTCTCTATCCAATTGAAAATTAAAGAAAAAAATCAAAGATGCTTATAGGATCCTTGTTAAAACAAAACAATCGAAAATAGTCCTTCATCCACTATTCACATTCCATCCTACTTTTGGAAAAATTAATCAAATCCAGCAAACCTGGATTATTCCCTCACTTGCACTTCTAAGATATCAACAGTTACTTGGAACTCAAAGATAGTTGAAGTAAGCTTTCCCACAACATATCCTCTAGAAGGAGAGGTGAGATATCAATCCAAGTCCCTCAGCATTTTGAGTTCCAAAGATAGTGTCACTTCCAAACAACACTGAAACCTTAGGGTCTTGAGCTTCATAATAAACCATATCAAAACATCTAAATTTCCACCATATGACCATTTGGAGACCATTTTCTTTGGTATAACAATCGAATCTTATAGAACCAATCCTACAACCAAGTCTCACACACATTGAAGGTGAACAAACTGATATCGTTAGCAATTTAAGGACCTTCATATTTGAGAAGAACGAAACACCCAAATAGTGGAGAAACACAACAAACATCTTACATAAAGAGGAAGAGAAAGAAGACCTAGTAGTCAGAAGACCTATGTTACCACCTCCTGCATGGCAATAGATATATACCCTTCTTGATCTCTGGCAAGTGAAAAATATTTAAGTAGAAATCCATACCTTGTCTTTCAAAGAACCGTCCTACTCTAAAGTTTTCCAAAGGGTACATCTTGAGGAGATATCACACACGTCAAATTGACTATAAAATTTCTATTTGCGATTTTCAATGGTCCAACCACTCGTAGATCTAATGCATTGAACCAAAAAAAAAAAATCATTTTTCCTTAAAACAAAAAATCCACAAAAAAAAATAAAAATTCTTTTTCCATAGCTAGGAGTCACAAAAATGTTTGCAAAATCTTGGCAGTTGTTTATGACAAGTACAAGATGACAACATAGGAAGAACATGGAATCGAACAAAAGCAATTCTATCGTACCACCAACAAACACCACAATCGATGGAAGTAACCCATGGGGATATAAACCAAGTGACCTTACAACATGATATTGAGCATCATAAAATCCCCCAAAAACATGTCAACATCAATCTATTACCCATATCACTCTTATCAAGGGTCACAAAATCAAGTAGGGAAACAACATCAAGGGTTTCAAAATCACCATCAAAGAATAAGTCCTTAATATCAAATTTACCTAAATGAAATTAATAAAAATATTGAGGAACTTGAACGAGATCAAAATATGATGTATCATCAATGAATTATTCAAAGTCTAAACATTACATATTCACAACAAACATACATCATTCCACAAACACCTCAATATCCACATCAACAATATTTCCAATGTCAACAAAACATTAATTCATAACAACAAAAAAATCTATTTCCACAACATTAAGTGAATCAACAACAACAATGGTCACAAAATCAAAATCAAATCCATTAACAATATCAACCCACAAATCAACAATATCCAAATCAAAATCATCAACCACAACATTAAGTGAATCAAAACATCAATGGTTACAAAATCAGATCCGACAACAATATCAACCCCAAATCAGAAATATCCACATCAAAATAATCAACTACAACATCATCAAAATAATCAACTACAACATCATCAAGATTATCAATCTCAATAACAAAAGGAAATTCCATCTCAAAATCCATCTCCACCACAACCAACCTTACAATCAAACCATACTGCTAACATGAGTACACTCATTTAGGGGAGCCAATTTGTGTTGGTGTGGATCCTGATCAGTATCCAAGTGGGAGATTGTTGGTATGTGGCGAATGATCATTCTATACTAATTTTTTTTACTTTTTTCGCTTCATCACCGAAAAAGAAAAAATACCGACTTTGTAGAAGACTAATTTCTGGAAGCTTCTAATAGGTTGTTATAAACGGTTGAGATGGGGGGTTATAGTATTGCATTATATGTGATATTGTAATATTTTTTGTATTGGATAATAAAATCATTGGATGGATGTAGTTTTGTGGATGTAGCCTAGATTGGGTGAACCACGTTAAATTCTCTATGTTGTCTTATTTCTGCTTTAATTTTCTGTGTGTTTTATTTCTCTATTTTATTGATCAAATCTGCATTTAAATTGTTAGATATCTACCTACTAACCATAAAAAATGGTATCAGAGCAAGTTTTTGTTTGGTTATCATCTGCGGGAAGGTCTCATGATTGAGTGGGAGTCTCACAGTTGAGTGGGAGAAATGGCAGACGAGGGTAAGTTGAAGTTTGGGAAGTTCAATAGGAAAAACTATCAGTTATAGAAGATGTAGATGGAGGACTACCTCTATCAAAAGGATTAATGGCAGCCAATGGAAAAAAAACTAAGAAACCCTCAACAATGTCTGATGAGGACTTGGATATTTTGGATAGAAAGGCACTTGGTAGTATTCATTTATGCCTGGAAAAATCGACGGCGTTCAATATTACAAAAGAAAAGACAACTCAAGAGTTGATGGAAACCCTAGCAAAGTTATATGAAAAGCCTTTCGCTTCAAATAAGGTATTTCTTATGAAGCATTTATTTAATATGAAAATGGTAGAAGGTGGGTCAGTTGTTGATCATTTAAATAAGTTTAATATGGTTACTAGTCAATTAAATTCTATAAATGTAAAATTTGATGAAAAAGTTAGGGCTCTTTTGATTCTGTGTTCTTTGCTTGAAAGCTGGAATAACTTGGTAATGACTGTTAGCAATTTTGTTTCTGGTTCGAATACATTGAAATTTGATGATGTTATTGGTGTTATTTTGAGTGAGGAAATTCGTAGGAAAAGCTTAGGTGGAACATCCACATCAGGAAGTGTTTTGAATACAGAAAGCAAGGGTAGAACAAAGGAGAAAGGAAACAATTCTAGAAGTCATGGGAAGTCATGAGGAAAATCAAAGGACAGAAGGTCCCAATCTAGAGACAAGAGGGATTGCTGGTACTGTGGTAAGTCGAGTCATTTAAAGAAATATTGTTGGTCTCAAAAAATAAAGGAGATGAAAAGGAAGGAAATAAAGAGGCAAATGTGGTAAGTAATAAATCTGATGAGGATGCTTTGATTCTTTCCCTTGACAATGTTGATGATTCTTGGGTGTTAGATTCAGGGGCTTCATTTCATGCTACACCCCATAGAATATTTTCTTGATTATGTCCAAGGGGATTTTAGGTTGGTTTATTTGGGAGATAATGAACCTTTTCAGATTGTTGGAAAGGGAAGAATCAAGATTAAGTTGCAAAATGGGAATCATTGGTTATTACATGAGGTAAGACACGTTCCAAAGTTAAGAAAAAAATTAATCTCAGCAGGACAACTAGATGATGAAGGTTGTGTTGTTACATTTAGTGATAAAAATTGGAAGGTTACAAAAGGTGCCTTAGTGGTAGAAAAAGGTGTTAAAGTAGGCACCTTATATCCTTGTATAGGTCATAGTGTTGCTTCTACATTAGCTATTGCAAATAAAAATCAATGTTCAGGAATAGTTGTTGTAGTTCAACAGGCAAAAAATCAAATAGTTGTTGTGGACTCTGAATCAACACTATGGCATAATAGAATTGGGCATATGAGTGCAAAAGGTATGAAAGTAATTCATTCAAATAATGTTTTACCAGGTCTAAAATATGTTAGTTCTGTGAAATTTGTGTGTATGGAAAACAAAAGAGAGTTAGTTTTCTCAAAGATGGGAAACAAAAAAAAGATGAGAGAAATTGGAGCTCGTGCATACATATGTATGGGGACCAACTCAGGTATATTCTCTTGATGGCTCTTAGGATTATGTTACATTCATTGATGATGCAACTAGTAAGGTATGGATTTATTTCCTTAGGCAAAAATCTGATGTATTTCAAACTTTTAATAAAATGGAGAAGCTTGGTTGAGAATGAGATGGGTAAAAAGTTAAAATGTCTCAAATCTGATAATGGTGGTGAGTATTGCAGCAAAGAGTTTGAAGATTATTTTTCCTCTAATGGTATTCGTAGGCAGAAAATGGTTCCAAGGACTCCATGAGAAAATGGAGTGGCTGAGCACATGAATAGAACAATAATGGAGCGTGCACGAACTATGAGATTGCATGTTGAGTTTCCTTTAAACATGTGGACAAAGGCTATAAACACTGCTGTTTATTTAATTAATAGAGGTCCCTCTAATCCTTTGGGTTGTGGTATTCTAGAGGAAGCATGGGCTGGTAAGAAGGTGAGTTATTATTTTCTCAAAACCTTCGATTGTGAAGCATTTGCACATGTAGATTCTGAAAATAGAACCAAGCTTGATGCAAAATCAAGGAAATGTATATTTATTGGATATGGCATTGATGAATTTGGTTATAGGCTTTGGGATTTTGAAAATTAGAAAATTGTGAGAATCAAGGATGTCATATTCAATGAGAAAGTGTTGTACAAAGATCAGTTGCAACAACATGAGAAGAAAGAAAATGATTATGCAGTACTAGATGACACTTCAAACAATGATGTTCTAGTGGTTCCTCATGCTCTATAACAACAAAAAAAAAAAATACCACAAACTTCAGTGAATGTTAGACAATCTTCAAGGATAAGTAGACCTCTGAAAATATTTTCTCTCTCTTTGTATTGTATTTTGTTAACTGATGCTGGTGAACTGAAATGTTATGATGAAGCTATGCAGGTGGATACCAAGGTTCAGTGGGAGCATGGAATGGAAGAAGAAATGGACTCGCTGAAAAATCAGACTTGGGAATTATGCAAGTTGTTTACAGGTAAAAAGGATTTACCAAACAAATGGGTTTATAGACTGAAAGAGGAGGATAGAGGTAAGAAAAGATTTAAAGCCAGATTAGTTGTAAAGGGTATTGATTTTGATGAAATATTTTCTCCAGTTTTTAAAATGAATTCTATTCGTACTATTTTAAGTATTGTGGTCGCTGAAGATTTGCATTTAGAACAACTTGATGTTAAAATTGCCTTTCTCCATGGTGATTTGGAAGAGGAAATATATATGGAACAACCCCAACGAATTGAGGTCAAAGGTAAGGAGAAATTAGTGTGCAGATTGAAGAAAAGTTTATATGGCTTGAAGCAAGCACCTCAACAATGGTATATAAAATTTGATAGTTTTATGGTTGAGCAAGGCTACAATAGGTGTAATTCAAACCATTTTGTTTACTTTAAGAGGTTAGCTGAAGATAGCTACATTATTTTATGTTTATATGTTGATGATATTCTTGTAGCGGGGTCTAACATGGATCACATAAAGGAGTTAAAATAATAGTTAGAAAAATCATTTTCTATGAAGGATTTGGGGGTAGCAAAACAAATCCTTGGTACGAAGATTACAAGAGATAGGAAAAAAACAAAATTATTTCTATCTCAGTCTGATTATGTTGAAAAGGTGTTGCAGAGACTTCATACGGAGAATGAAAAATTTGTCAGCACACCTTTTCCCAGTCATGTCAAATTGACTAAGGATATGTGTCTAAAGACACAAGAGGAGGAAGGAAAAATGTCCAAGGTACCATATGCTTCAGCTATAGGTAGTTTAATGTACGCCATGGTATGCACGAGCCCAGATATTGCACATGTCGTAGGAGTTGTTAGTAGGTAAATGACTCATCCTAGAGTTGAGAAATGGAATGCGATAAAATGGATTCTCAGGTACTTGAGAGGTACATCCAATTTTTTTTATGTTTTGGGGGCTCTAATACTACTTTAAAAGGCTATGTTGACTCAGATTTGGTAGGGGATATATATACCAGGTGGATTACCACAGGTTATTTATTTATAGTTGGTGGGACAACAGTGAGTTGGATTTATCGATTGCAAAAGGTGGTTGCTTTATCCACCACAAAGGCAGAGTATATTGCTGCAACAGAGGCAACAAAGGAGATGATATGGCTACAAATTTTCATGGAAGAGTTGAGAAAATAATAGGCTGAAAATCACTTGTTTACAGACAGCTAGAGTGCTATACATCTTGCAAATAATTTTTCCTTGAACTCTAAAACAAAACACATACAACTGAGATATCATTTCATTCAGTCAGTGTTGGAGGATGGACAAGTAAAGTTGGAAAATATACATACAGATGCCAATCCAATATATATGTTTATAAAGGTAGTGACAAGGGAGAAGTTGAGCTCCTCTTCAGCTTCGGTTGGTCTTCATGGTTAAAATTATAACAGAGCAGTAGGGTCCAAGGTGCTTATTTCCAATGGAAGCTATAAGTGTAGCAGTGTTGTCTAGGATTAGTCTCCAAGTGGGAGATTGTGTTGGTGTTGACCTTGATTAGTCTCCAAGTGAGAGATTGTGTTGGTGTGGACCCTTATCAGTCTCCAAGTGGGAGATTGTTGGTATGTGGTGATTGATCATGTTATATTGTACACTCTTCATGTATCCTCACTAGGATTCGGGGTCAGGCCGGGCCTTGGGCAGGGGTTCAAGGGTGACAACCCCCCAAAAATGGGGGTTTGGGGGTGGTAGCCCCTGAGAATTATTTTTTCTACTTTTTTTGCTTCGTCACCAAAAAAGAAAAAAAACTAACTTTTTAGAACCCTAATTTATGGAAGCTTCTAAAAGCTTGTTATAAGTGGTTGGGATGGGGAGTTATAGTATTTTTATTATTCGCAAGATTGTAATATATTTTGCATTGGATAATAAAATCATTGGATGATTGCGATTTTGTGGATATAGCCCATATTGGGTGAACCACGTTAAATTCTCTATGTTGTCTTATTTATGCTTTAATTTTTTGTGTGTTTTATTTCTTTGTTTTATTGATCAAATCTACATTTAACCTGTTAGATATCTTCCTACTAACCCTAACACAATTGAGGGTGTGTTAAACCAACTAGTCAATGCCAAACTTATCACACTTCCAAAACTGCCATGAAGTGATGAACCTAACATCAAACTCCCATGGTACGATGACAAGATCTATTGTAAATACCATGGAGTTAAAGGTCATGATACATCAAAATATGTTACACTCAAAAATATCATCCAAGACCTTATTGATCAAGGAAAAATAGCCATTGAAGACGACATTCAAGGTCCATATACCAATGAAAACAATGACAATACATCAAAATTTGAAAGCAACAATCAAGAGCTATCTATCACTGATCACATTGATAATGTATCTACATCATCCAATGAGAAAGATGACATACAACAAGAATTTAATCCCAAGCATGATCAAACTCAATCACCCAATTCTAGCAATGATTCAGTTCAAGATATATTGACATCATCGAACCTCATCATAATACATATTGGTAATCAAGATATCCTCAATCCAACACTTATACCCATTGCAAAAAATCTAAGCCAAGATATATTGCCTATATGTCCACATTTTGAAGAAATCCAAAGCATGTTGAAGATAATACCATACAAAGTCAAGATCAAGAATCCCTATCATCAAAATACTACAATGACTTGGCATATATCTTCCAAGACATCCAAGGTTTTCCAAAAGAAGTAAAAATCCATATACCAAGCACACATACATCTACCCATGAGATGCTTACTCCTAATGGACATGTAGATGATCTTCATCCAAAACAAGAGTCTGATACTCTTGATATCATTACCAAGGAATAGGAATCACCTACTCTTAACATGTTTACACAGGATCAAAGCACAATAGAATCTATAGACATATCAGAAATCGATCAAGAAGAAGCATTAAAATTAGAAACATCCTTTAGGAAAATTGAAGACATCAAGTATAAAAATATGGAGCACATTATCTTAAAATCAGAAAAGATAATTGATAATACTGAGCAATAGAGCATTAGGTATACAACAATCAAAGAAGCACCAATATATTTTGAAGGGCCATCAAAATATGATATTTCACAGAATCAAGCCAAAAATATAAATCAAGAAGCTATCCCACATATGAAGGATCCTATCAGTGAAGAAGCTATCACATTTGAAGATCCACAACAAACCATAGAAGGATTAGCACCTTGTTTCTAAGGTAATACATATCCTATTGCATATAAATTTTTTCAACGGATTCATTATCAAGACAAAGGATTAGTTCTACATGACTAGGGTATCCTAGAACTAGTGCAGTTTATTGGAAATCCTAAGCATCAAGGTCTTGGTTATTCAACAATTAAGGGATCTAAACATATCAGGGATACCTCTATAATTTTGGAGGAAACTTTATCTAATGCAAGCATCAACATAGAGAGAATGAAGAGTCCTTATGATGAAACTCCTACCAACACTACAACTAGCCATGTCATGACTTGTCATCCACACATATTTCGATCCTCTGATTGGGACCAAAAACAAGAGAAGAAACTATATCCAAGAACCAAAAAAGTCATTGAAGCAAAAGAATCAGCAAATAAAAATGTACAAAGCAAATACAAATGGATACCAAAGAAAAAGCAAGAAAATTATCCCTATCAAACTCCATTGGTCAAAGAAACTATGGGGAAAAATCAAAGGGGGAATTTCATCCATCAAAAAAGTCTAGCAATGCAAAAGAAAGGTTCAAGAGTAACCTACAAGGTATATCAAGACGTTGGTACCAATCGAATCTCCATATTCACCCATCATTTCTCATCATCGCAAGTTTGGAGAGTCAAAGATTCCACACTATTGACCAATCCATTTGAATCTCTTTTACCTCAATGTATTTCGCCATCCATGATATCCAAATCTCATATTGACCGGGTATTGGTAGAAACTCTTTATCATAAGGACTCTAAGGGCACTCTATAATGATGTGTGCATCAAGGTAAGGTTAACTTTGATATCAACAAGGAAGATAAGAATTATCAAGGGTTACGTTCAAGCCCTCGTATGTTAGAAAAACAACTCCTCCAAGTAGGATATCGTTGGCATGTCATGACAACAACGACAACCATATCAACACTAGCAATGTCTACATCAGCACCACCAAGTGGTTCAACATGAGAAATTTTTTTTCACCATAATGAAAACTTGGTAAATGGGCATCTTGTGTGACATCAAAAAAATCAACAAAAAATATAAAGAAAATAGTTAAGAGAAAATTTGTCCTCTAGTGAAAACCACTATAGTGGTGCTTTGGACAAGTACCATGGTGAAAACTTGGAAAACAGGTGTCATGTGTAGAATCGAGCATCTACATGCACCATTTTAGGTGGAAGCATCTCAACTTGTCCATAATAAAACCAATCCATTTTAATCCCAATCCAACTTATCCTGATCTTGATAAAAGTTTGGTGTACATTTTACACTTGCTTATGGAAAACATCTTGACATGGGTCACTATCATTGATCCTATCCTATCCAGTATTAACTGAGACATGAGGCATTGTCCAAAGGGGGATACTCTATCCAAACATGTTATCATATCACAAGATAATCCATCACCTACATTGCTAGACACTGGGGGAACGTACTTACATCTTGCTTTAGAATGAAAATTTGATCTATGTCTTCTATACTCACGGTGTGATCTAGACATTATCCCAACAACAAGGTATACCGCCAATGCACTATCAGGGAAACCTTCAAAATAGTTCATCCCAACATCAAGGTGTTCCACATGGTACTCTTCCAAATAAATAATTCATTCAAACAATAAGGTGTACCACCAATGAACTATTAGGGTAACCTTCAAAACAACTCATCCCAACAACAAGGTGTACCACCAATGCACTGCCAAAGTAACCTTAAAAATAACTCATCCCAACAACAAGGTGTACCACCAATGCACTACCAAAGTAACCTTCAAAGATGCCAACAACATGGATTATTCCTTCACAACAAATTCTAAGATATCAACATTTGCTTGAACCTCATAACCAGTTCAAGTATATTTCCTGCAACATATCCTCTAGAATCAAAAATGGAATATCAGTCCAAGTTTTCAACGTTAGAATACCCCAAGAAAAAGGGTAAAAATAAAAAAAAAATGAAAAAAAGATAAAAAAATAAAAAAAATGAGAAAAAATATAAAAATAGTAAAGAGAAATAAAACATTTTTTGAGTGAAAACCACTTTGTGGTGCTTCTAGAACAAGCACCATAGTGAAAACTTGGAAAACAGGCGCTATTTTTGAATAAGACACATCATTATCTATCGATACTATCTACAACATTCACCCATTCATCCCATAATAAATCATATGTCCAACCATGGCTTGATATTGATTTACAAAAGTCCTCTTGTCTCAAAATGGGGGAAACTTCCCAAAGTTGGTCGTGGATTATATCTTTGTGCATCCTATCATGGTCAAAACAATAAAATCAAAAACATCTAGAAAAACAACAAAAATAAAAAACATTTAAAAAAATAAAAAATATAAAAAACATAAAAAATAAAACAATATCATTGGATTATTCCTTCACTTAAACAGTCTAAGATATCAACATTTTCTTGAACCCCACAACTAGTTCAAGTAGATTTATCACAAAATATCCTCTAGACATAGAAGTGGAATATCAATCCAAGTTATCAATGTTGTTTATCCCAAAAGCAAGTTTATGCTTTGAGTCAAACGGTCGAACTATGTTGTCTCTATGTGTACAAAATAGGCAAGGCTTAATATCCCCTAAGGACTTAGGATAGTCCCATTAGGTTTCTATCATGGTTTATTTCAACTTATTCAAAGGATTCAAAATCCAAAAATATTTAAAAAATTCAAGATCCAAAAACATTCAAAAAATCAAAAACCCAAAAAGAATCACAAAATACAAAATCCAAAAACATTCACAAAACATAAAAGGTCAAAAAAATTCAAACCAAGCAAACTACGAGCCTCTGTGTGTACAACGTAGGCAAGTCTTATCTTTGATGAGCCCCTGAGGCCCTAGATTAGTCCCTTGAAAACAACAAAAACAACATCATAAAACTCAAACAATAAAAAAAGAGTCCATTTCCCTCATCACAATTTGTAGTAAACTCTTCATCCATAATAAACAAATTGACATCTTCACCCTTTGACAAAAAAAAAAGAAAAAAGAGCAAACATCAGAAGCTAGAACTTTCAAGAAAACAATCACAAAGCTTTGATTACGAGTAGACTAAAACGATGCCAAATTATTAACTACCTATCTTTCTGAAAAGTCCCAACAACATCTTGAGATATGCCTTAACGGATTCATTCCTATGATAGACATGATCAACACCGGATAATAGCCCTACCCCAAACAAATATGACAAGTGATATTGCAACTTTGTTTTATCTTTTTATAGTCTTATCTTTGTGATTTATTTTATTGACTCATTCCTAGGATCTCTTGAGGATGTCCATAAGGATTTAGAGAAGAAGGAATGGGTGAAATTGAGCATCATTTCGGTTTGTTGTTTGTAAGATTTTTATTTTGTTCATCAAAGTCCACACAATGGATACAAAGTCACTTTGGTCATTAGTACTGTCATAACCCAATTTTTATTGCATATTTATTATAATATATGGTAAATTGAATTATTGAGGAAATTAAATTAAATATTAAATGGAGATTTTGGAATTTTTGAAAAATGAATGAAAGAAGTTGACTGATGTTGACTTTATGAAATTTTGGAAATTATTTTATATGTTACCAAGAATTGAACGTTACTTATCAATTTGCAAGTGCAAGTGTGTGCAATTGCAGGGTGACAGGTTGAAGGATGAGAACACAGTTGAAGTAGGATTGTTTAGCCGGATCAAACGGTAAGCTAGTTGGAATCTGGGTGCACACACCACAAATGGCATGAAGATTTTAATTTGAATAAATTTTCATATATAAGAGAACAAAATTTCCTGATTCAAATTATCTCTGTTATTGAAATTAATGGATTTTAGATTAAAAATTTTCCTACTTAAACTCTGTGGTTTGAAGAAAATGAAAGCGAGCATTGTAAAGATTTTTTTTTTCTTTAAGTGTAGATATATATATATATAGATGCTCGAAATGAAAATTCAAGTTTCATACTTTAAATAATAGTGTATGGAACTTATAAGCCATTCCAAACAAACAACTTATATATGAATGCATATATAAGTATATATATACATATATACATGTATGTATATAAATAAGATTACATACTCATATATATATTTTCACATTATTAAAATACAAGGTAAATGTGAATGAAATAATTTAAATACATATAGATATATAAATATATGTATTTATATATTATGTACATATATATACATACACATGCATACATACATACGCATATATATTCAAATTCATATTGAATTCAAAGTTGATAACCAAAATATTCTAAATTAGACTATTCGAAATGAAAAAGAAATCATAAGGAAAATCCACTAAGGACATGGACTACCACTGTCTTAATGATAATAATCAAATCCAAAGGTGGTCGTCAGCATGGCAGTAATGCCATCGCTTCGAAAATATGCAAAGACAGTGTATTGTTTCCATCTTTTTGAAGGAATAACCACACGAAAAGTAGAGAAGAGTGGAACAATTTGGGGGATTCAAAGGAAATCGTATAGGATGAACTCAAACAGGGAAAAATATGAGGAAAACGCCACCAAAAGTTTGATTTAGAGGTGAATTAATGTCCTCTTTTTGCATAGACTTAGCTTTATTGCTATTATTAAATCAAGCAAGAAATAATCCTTCCATTTCATGAAATGTTTTTCATAGTGAAGTATAATGAGAAGTCATTGTCTATGATATATATCAGCCTTGGGTCAAATGAATTAAGTTTTTCAAGCCACTATGTGGTAGTCGCATGGCCTACGACCAACTAGTTAGGAGAGCATAATGCATTTTAAGCCTTCACAGCTGTGAGCAAGGTTAGGCCGACACTCAGAAGCCTTGTGGGGCTCAACCATCATATCTATTATACATGAAAATGTTAAGCCTTGAGAATTCTTACAAAAATTATTCTATATAACTGTCATTTGTAAATATTTTTCTTTGTAAAGGATCGAATACGATCCTGTGGGAGGGCATGAACCCCCTATTTTTCTGTATTTATTTTATTTTCATCCATGCTTGTTATTGAATGGGTCAATAATAGAAAAAGGGGTATATTCAAATGTTTTTAGAGAATTGCATACACATGTATTTTTGATATTTCTGTGTGATCCAACTTCGTTTGATAGGAACAATGGTATGAATTTAAGCTTGAGACACACCAAGCCTTGCTTGGATTGATCTATAAGATCGACATGATAATTTCCTTAATGTAAAAATGGTACAAACATAAGTCTGCATGTTGTATATTGCTGCATGCATGGGATAAACCGGTAAGCCCTCATGGGTGATTTCAAATATATCTTTGATGCTTAAAAAGAAGACACCCAACCATTGAGATATGTCACTCCAGAGCAATCCTAGTTTATTTTATTGCAGCCTAAAAAGGAAAGAGTATTGTTTGAATCTGAAGCTTCTTTTCCTTCTTTGATTAAAATATTTGCTCAAGTATATCATCGACAAACATGTCGAACATAGTCTTCTTTATAATATTAAAATTGCTAATTGAATCTATAGCGATAGAAGTGTTCTAGAATCTGAATAATAGACATTTTGTCCTTATGTATGAAACTGGGCTATTTGATTTGTTTATTTTCAGTTCATAGTGGAAAACTCGTATTTTTTTAAATGGTGAACATTTACTTGTAAAGTGAACATTTAGCATGTAAACAACTTGAGATCAACAAACAAAGTAAACAATATTATTTGTCTTTAAATATAATTGTTTAGTTTGAAATAGTATTGTGTTGATGTAATTAGTGGTTATTCTTTTCCAAACGACTCTGTTTTGTTAAAAGGTTATCTTGATAGCTGAAAACAACCTTGCTCTATAAATTGTTTAGTAGGAAACAATGCTTGTTCTGTTTAAACAATGAATGCATATGTAAACAACTTGTTTTATAACTGTTTAGTAAGAAATAGTACTTGATTTGCTTAAAGAACGAATGTTCATATGTAAACATCTTGTTTAATGACTATTTAGTAGGAAATGATACTTGTTTTTCTTAAACAATGAATGCTCATACATAAACAACTTGTCTTATGACTATTTAGTAGGAAACAATACTCGTTCTATTTAAACAATGAATGTTACTATGTAAATAACAATGTTAGAAAATCATAGTTGTGATAATCCCATAACAATATGTGTGAAACTGTTAGCATAGACTTGTTCTGATTCTTTATTTTTGACAAGAAACGTCAAATGGAATACTAATTTAAGATTTTAATCTGAATTTTATAATTATTTCATAATGTATGCACAAATTTTAAACATAAGTAGGCACATATATGTGTATGATCATATAATTTTTCTATGTACATACACATACTTGTGACATACCTTCTTTTGTTTTAAGTGTATTTATTAAAAGTAAAATGCTTAAGATGATAAGTAGAAAATAGTCATAAGAATGATATGACTGATTGTTGAATTACTCTTTGAATCATAAATCTGATTTCTATATGCTATAATTTAGTATTATGTTTCTTCTTTTGAAGATATCTGTGAAAGAATATTTTAAATACTTGAATAGAACAGTGATATCTTAGTTGACTAGAGCACCTTAGGGGGGAATGCTGCTAGAGAGTAGATAGCTATTATGAGATGTATAGTAAAAAGTTACCTTTTGGGATGGGTGCCGAAATGGAGTTCAAAGAGTATAGGTTTTCTTTACTAGATTCTATTGTTTTCTGTTGTTGCAACATATTTATTATACTTGGCCAAGCAATATAGTTCATTATATATGTATGAACTCTATGAATTCACTCTCTTCCATTCCTAGCATAGATCTTGCACTTTCTTTTCTAACTTGTCGATATAAATTGCATGTTGATGTATGGGCACACACTAGATTCCACCTTGTAGATTTTTCTCTTGCCAAAGTTTCTGTGTAGGGTCGGGCATTCTTCAAGTTGAAATAATACCGGGGAAGCGTAAGCTTCGTGGTTGGGTGGTAAAGCCATTCAGCCATGTTCTCGTCCACCAGTGGAGGTGAGCGTCAAATCCGAACCTTAGTTTTTCACAAGACTATTAAAGTCTATGATGTAGCTTGATGTAATACATTCATGTACCTGATGGAAAATGTATAATGTAATGAATTTGAGGCCTTAGGAGCCAAGTCTTGAACCTGATATTTTAATTTGAATTTTGAAGTGAATATATGAATATTTGACTCATTTTAAATGGACATGTGTAGCTATGATTGACTTTACCGACTAGTTATGTATTTTTAATTTGGAGTATATTCATGTGTCATTTATAATAATATTAATTAAGTAATAATTTTGAATGGGTTATTAAAAATACCATGGTGCATAGTATCTGTTTGCTACATCAAACATGATTGTTCAAAATGCGAAGTCTCCAAGAAAAGTGAAAGAAATACTCATCAATACTAATGACATCAAATTTCTATCCATCATCAAATATTTCTTCTAGCTAACATCCATCCTGCATCACAATATCATTAGTATCACATATCATGATGATAGTAAACCAATGAAAACATCATGTATCATGTATAGGGCATACATCCATCATATACATAATAAAAAAATCATGTCAAATCGATATGATGATCAATACATACATCCACATCATATGCATACATCGGAAAAGCATAAAAACATATAAAAACATACATCATCATACATCATCACATAAACATATAAATGAGCCTAATTGAAGAAGGTATATCTCATATATATCATCATCAAAAAAGGAGAATGTCATAGTACATCATCATCATGGAAAAAAATGTGATAGGATAATACAAAATATATACGAGGTCTCGACTGGGCCGATGAATATATATACAAAATCATGTTTGCAATATGTCTATGAGTAACAACATCATAAAGACCAAGTACAAAATGTCACTGTTTGGTAGAAAGGGGAGGACTCTATAGAGCAGGCCCTGGATCACCATTTGGATCTAGTTGTCTAACAGAATGATCAATTGACTCACCGCCACCACTTGCAACACTAGGCTCTCCAAATCTCGGTCGTCACTTTGCTCGAGGAACAAAGGCATCATACAAACTCTAGTAATATGTAGCCCTCTGTAATAGCTAATCCCACTCAATGTAGAGTCTATCTTGCTTTGTCCTTAGAATATCCCTCTTGGTAGTGAAAAACTATAACTGTGTCTCGGTAGTGACAAACTATAACTGTGTCTTTGACAATGAGACATAGCCCAACCACTGTATCTCACTCTGTGTGAAGACCATCTTGCTCTACTGTCATAGTAGCAAGTTGTGCCTTTGTGGCTTGTCGTTGCCCTATCTCTGTAGCCAAATGAACACCTGCATCCCTAGGTGGTGGAGGGGGACTTGGAACTTGTCCATGAACCCAAGGAATCTGATCACCTTGACCACCTTGTGCTCCATCCTTTCGGGCCCAACCAAGCTACTCATCTAGAATGTTAATACGCTACCACTCCCCACAATGACCTATGATACCTACTCTACCTACTGTAGGATCACCACTAGGATCTGTGAATCTCAATGGCACACGTTGCACCCACCATTGACCAAAATTGGGAGTAGTACTTGGATCTAATAAATCCACTAGCCAACCCCATCTGACTAGTGCAAACACTTTGAAAGCAGTAATAGCAACATCTCTATCAGCCTATAGACCCCATACAAGAACCTCTCTAGTGGCTCGACCAAACCAAGCCTCATATGCATCAGGAAACTGGTCCTGTCTCTCTCCAAAATTCTGACATACTCTATTGGGTAATTATTGCTCTAGAAGAGAGTGAGAGTGACCAATCAACTATCTAATCTGTCAACAGTACACTAGCTATTGGGTGATCCCACAATGCTGGTTTACAATTTCTAGGAGATTTTGTTTTTTGCTGAAATCACATATTTTTAGAAACTATAATGATTTAAGCCTTAAAAAGTTCCATTTTAAGGATTCCAATTGAAGAGGGTTTGCTCAAACCCCCTTGGATAGAACCCTGCTAATTTGAAACCATGTCTATAATGAAGTCTCCTTTACACCTATCAAAATGATGATAAAAAACCACTTTTGATTTACCTTTTGGGGGATCAAATGAATTCATTTAAATTTTATTTTTTTGTAAGTATGTAGTCCTTATTATAAGCTTCCCAAAAAGTATAATTTTAAATAAATTTAATTTAATTATTATATTTATTTTTTATTTCTTGTGAATGTAGGTTTTTCACTGAAAATCAAGCTATTTGTTCTGCACATGTGGAAAAATAGCAGATTATCAAAAACAAATTTTAAAAAATATTAGTGCACTAGATATTTAAATCCTTGATCCAACAAAAAACAAAATTTCGATACATACAAAAAAGTTATGTTGTATACAGTCTGCTTATGTTTGACTTCGAAACTTGATTAAGGAAAAAATATTCAATAAAACACTATGAAACCAAATGAAAGTGCTAGATATCGTAGTTACAAATTTAAATTAAAAAAAAAAAGAATTTTATTCTTCATGGAAAAAAAGTTATGTTGTATATGGCGAGCATCACTCCTTTAAAATGGTGTTTATTGAAAAAAATTAATTTTTGAAGGAGATGGAAAAAGAAGTGCAATTTTATTCCAATATTTTTTTAAAAAATATATATTTAGAATCTACAGACAAAATGTCACAAATCACTAGTTTGCATCATCTTCAAATTCCTCACGGTTTAGCTGCTATAGGTGCCCGAAAGTGAAGATTTAGCTGGAAAAAAATATTTCAGTGTCTAGTTTGGCCAAAAATTGTAAACCAATATTGTGGGATCATCCTACTCCCGATCCTCTGGCCATGCATCAAAATCCATATAAGGCCTCCAAACAAAACCTGACATGTCATCAAACACACGATACTAGTACAAAAGATCCCCAAGCAAGGTATAATATAGAAAGTCTCCATAACAATAGGAGTATGGATCACCATCAGTACAATCCTGTATACCATCGAGCCATGTCACCGCAATATGCTCCCAAGCCCATACATGTAAAAGAGAGACACCCATAGAAATGGATTTCCCACCTTGATATGCAACCTCATGCATATCTATATAGAGGTGGGTGAGAGGAAATGTACCATGCTTGAACATATCCTCAATACAAATACCCCATCCAATAGGGAACTTGTGACCTCTCCTATTTGGAACAACTAGTCCCAAAATCAAACCATAAAGAATAAGGGAAATAGGGTTTGCACTGCAAACAAACTCAGACAAATCAATCTCGGACTGTTGAACCTCCAAGTGTTTGACACCCAACACATGCCGCATGGAATGGGTACCCGTTGAACATGGTATGTCACAAGCTCACCATGGATAGGAATGTGGGGAAATAGAACAAAGAAGTCTCTAAATGCCACCGCTCCATGAGTGTGGTCATCATTGCTATGTGAGATCGGATGGGAGGCATGTAACAAATATGATGAAGCCTGACCACATCTAGGAAATCTCACTCCAAAACATCAAAATAGGAAATCGGATCAAATAGGTCCTAAGGTCATCTCTCCCTCAGTTGTAGTAGTAGGATCCTAAGTTCTGGCTGCTCCGAGTATGGATCCAGGTATGTATCCGCTACTCGTGCCAGTGTTCTTCCTGGACCAACCTTTTTGCAATCGGTGATACCACTTATGGTCTATCCACCCCTGCTTATGCCGCTCCCGCACCTCAAACCGAATCCCCTTTAGAATAGTAGGGGCTGTACTACTGGTGGATATGCCCTAAGGCCCCTACTATTCTAAGGGGGGGGCAGGTGTGAAGCACGCAAGGGGATCTGCTCCTACTTCTGTTACCTCCGCACCTGCACATCGGCATATGGATCTGAAAGATCCGAAACCGAACGAAGGTCTAAGTGAATATTCGATCTCCACTGTTCATCGGGAACTGCTGCTCTAGCCACCTACTAGAGGCCCAGTTGCATCTGCAATGGGTGCTTCCAGATCCATTACTGGAGGTGGCCCTATAGAATGGTAGGCAGAATCAATAGCTTAACCGAAGGAGCTACTGGGCGGTGCTGGAGGGTCCATCATATTGGCTCTATATATGATGCTACCCCTAATGAAGTCTATAAGAACCGTGGGTTCTACCCCCGCCCTCGATGAACTTTGCCATTGGTAATGGGTACGGATCTAGATAGAGCCCTTCATCAACAAGAGATGGAATAACCGAGAAAGCCTTTCCAACAAGAGTTGGACCTGCTTATGTCCTATCCCCCACCACTGATGTTCTAGCCACAATGAATGGGTCACCCCACCCAGGACACTCTATTCGACGTGCCTAAGCCCTGCCCGAATAATAAAGAAAGGGGTGTTTGGAATGGATGAAAGAAAGGGCCTCATGCTTGCTATATCACTTCATAAGTGGCAGTGTGTGGCAATCTCTATATGAGAACATAGACAATATTCCTTTTTTTGAAACCCGCTTGAGGGAGTGCCACGCCGACTTGCAATCTATCGTTGAAGACACATCTATCGAGCCACTCCTGAAAAAGGAGAAGCTCGAACTAGCGAAACACAACCTTGATTCTATCGCACGGTCATTAGAAAGGTGCAAAAATGCATGCAATGAGAATCTGGTCGAAATTCTTTCTGTAGTCCAGACGGATTATCGAAATAGGACCTAACACTAGATAGGTGGGATCAGGACTCGCCATAGAGTTGTAGGGACCTGCTCTTATCCTTCTGGATCTGTTGCATCCGACACGGAGAAACTAAAGGAGTTGGTTGGTTCTAGTTGCCTGTACCGGTAATCCTTCGCCGCGCCTCAGATTAATGCCGCCTGAAGCGACGGATTAATTAACGCCGCTTCAAGCAGCATTAATCCCAGGGGAGCACTATGATGCAGTTCACTGAGCGTAATCCTAGGGAGGTCTAATTCTAGTTTCTCTATAATTGAGCAAAAGTGATCTAAATCTACAATTCCCACCCACCCCAATGTTTTAGCCTGCTAGAGTACGGCCGAGCAGTTCATTAAGAAGCCTGCGATTATAGTTGCTAGAATTGCCCATAGAGTTGTAGGGGGAATAGGGGGGGGCTAGTGTAGTTAATTCTGAAGCAGGGTGTTCATGCCCCTACTATTCGTTGGGCAAGAAACTAGCCGTTCCAGGAGGCCCTTTATCTTCCTCCTGAGAGCCGGGGGTGGGCCCCTACTATGGCAATGGGCTATTGCGTCCCATTGTTCACGCATGCACCATCACTATGCCCCCCACCCTACATGCGGGTTGGGTGGGGACTATAGTGCGTTCATTAATCTATTCATTAATGATGCCTGCTAGCCCTTTAGAATAGTAGGGGGCACTCGATAGTTGCTAGAATCGAGCTGGCATCCCAACTTTATGGTTCCTCCCACCCCCCCTACCATTCTATAGGCCTCGGCGGCTATAGGCGGGCCCTAATATAATATGGGCCCTAATATAATAGGCCACACATGATTCGCTTGGAGTAGGAAAAATGGCCTTACCCGCCCTGCTAAAGCTTATGATTGAATTCGATAACCATCCAGAAATACTACCGGCCTCAAAAATACTACTGGCCGATGCTTAACAAAATGCTACTGCCCCGCTCTCCTCCTACCATAGAATAGTAGGGTCCCACCCCCTTACCATTCTATAGGCTAGCAAGCTAATTAATTGGCATGTTACGTAGAGAATCTCGGGATGCGCTTTCAATCGCGGGAACTGCTATTCTAACTCTGGAACTATTGTCCGGAGAAAGGTTCGTGAAGGCTTGATTCTATACGTCCTATAAAATGGTAGGGGCCAACTATGCAACTATCAGATAATTTGAAGGCCCTACAATGGAAATGGGCCCTACAATTCTATGCGGGGTCACTTTGCCAGTCATATGACCCAGACTTTTTCTAAAGTGTCGAGCTATAGCTCCCTCCCACCCGGCTGGGCATTAGCCAGATTCTATACGTCCTATAAAATGGTAGGGGGGGTGGGTGGGAGGAAGGCCCCTACGGTGGGGGCATAGTTATGAGCGGACTATAGTGACTGATTCGATTCACTGATTCCCACCCACCCGATCTCGCGTTCTGGGTTGGGCGGGGATCGGGGGGTATATTTCTCCCTCCCACCCAGTTCTATTATTCGGATATTCCCTAACCAGGGGCCAGGGGTTCGATTGGTCCGGGCGACCGGGTTGACACTCAATAGCCCACAGCTTTGAGGGGCATCATACTGGAACAACTACCCCTACCTTTATTCATAGAATGGATAGGGCCCCCTGACACTATACTATCCTTCCCGACAATAGATAATACCTTCCCAGCAATATACCCACCCCCTCAATCCAGGACCCCCACCCCCATATAGAGATAGGGCCAGCCCTACCGTCAATAGATAATACCCGAAAAGAATAGAAAAGGCACCCCGGATCATCTAAAATCATTTTGACCCATGATGTTAGGGTGTCACTTTGAACACACAAAATGAAATAAAAATGATGAGAAATGAGACTTAGGGTTTCAAATAGGCAAAACCGAACAAAATTTAGCAAAAGCGATGAAGTCACTAACAAAGACAAAGATAAAAGGCAAGTGTGAGGAATTTTTTTCAAAAGTGACCAGATAAAGCAAGAGCATCAATATCAAAAGAAAAATTCTTACTCAAAAGTGAAAATATACATCAAGAGCAATCGAAACAACCCAAGGCAATCAAAAGCGACCAAATAGAGCAAAGGCGAGTTTCAAAAGTGAAAGTATAAGTCAAATGCATAGGACTAGAGTAAGTGCACATAAATTTTGCAAAAGTTCCAATTTCAAAAATACAAAAGCGCTTAAACCGATTCAATAGCGTTGAAATCCTAAACCTACGCTTTTGACATGAGAAACTATATACAAAAATTACAACATGAGAAAATAAAAACAAGAAGTGAGAAGGTACATACCGAGCCACCGATGCCTATGGGTTGTCCAAACTCTTGAACCAAGTCCCAACGATGCGGGGCTCCCTGAATCCTAGGCATTGCTCCTCGACAACTGACAGAATGAGAAATACAAAGACAAGAATTCACTATAGGATCAAACACAAATGAGGTAATTAGGGTTCTAATTACCTATTTTAACTTTCCAAAACCCTAATTTTCACCTAGAAAACCCTAATTTTTACTTAGGGAACCTTCCTACATTCAAATTAGGACTTCTCAAGAACATTGAAACAAGCAACAAGGGACCTATAGACCTATTTTTTTGCTCTATGTGCAATTGAACTGAAATAGCATTGTGTCGTGATCTTGACCTCAAAATCAAAATTTTCAGCCAACCTCTCGAGGCGGCAACACAGAGTCCTACCATCATTCCGCTGACCGTCGAGGCATAGGGGGGCATAATTTTTTTTCAAAATCTTGATCTTAACATCAATCATTGAAACAAAGCAACTAGTACTTTGCATCAAAGAGGGGAAAAATGTAGAAATATAAAATTGACCTAACACTTATCACACACTTTAAATGACATTCTCACATCATCGACATCATTATGATCCAATAGAATTGCATTTCACATTGAACAACATTAAAAACCCTGATTTCCTCTATTAATTAAATAATACCACATTATTTAATTAATTCAATTTTTCATCAAATTGACCAATTAAATAAATTTCATTTATTTAATAAAGTATTTGTTACCAAATTTTCACTCATAGCTTAATCAGGTAGAGCTTGTTGTTTTTAAACTAAGAAGGGTACATTTTAAATATTTCTTTCATTACATTCAGTTGCATAAATGAAATAATCCAAAAAGATTACATTTTACAATTACTGCATTCATACATATGCATGCAACAAAAAAAGGATTTACACAAATATTTTCTAAATAGAACAATAATATTTATTGAATGTAGAAATGTACATTGTCTCACACAAGTCGTGAGACTAACCTTATTCAATGCAAATAAAGAAAAGCATATACATGGATAAGTAACATAAAATTAAAATGTGCATGTAAAGAGAGAAACCTGTCATTGCCTGAGAATGACTGGTTCTAGTTGCGTCGTCTTGTCTTGTTGCTGCCTCGAGCTGCTTATGTCTTTCCTAGCTCCGTATCGCTCCTAGTCTTGCATCTGGAAAAAGCAATGGTATTAGAGCAATGCTCTAAGAAATGAAAGATTTTAAACTATACATGAACATACACCTATGCATATATATACTGATCTCCATATGCATTAAATAAGCTATGCACACTTTAGGTGTCCCAGAAAACCATTGAAGTCATCAAACACACCTAAGATGTACACATTTTTTCCTAATGTTTTTTTCATGTGTAGATACAAGAAAAGTTGTGTTGTTGTTTTAATTCACCTGATTTTAAGCATGTGGGATAAATGTGGCTCCCACAAGGGTTGAGCCCAACATGATTTGTTATGTTTTAAGGAGACATTGAAGGGTTCATCTCTTTTTGAATTACTCAAATAAGCACATATTAGTTATGGTTATGAGTTATTTATCATTGTCTTAAGGGATACATGCTTGCTCAAGGAAATAAGAAGAGAGGATAAATTCAATAACAATGAGTAGAGATAAAAAGTGTAGTTTTCATGGGAATTTCATCAAGGCATTCTTTTTAGTCCCTTGTGTAAGAGACTGTTTTCACTGTGTTCATCAACAAGATCAAAGAACTACGCATCTACAGGTAGTGATCATGGAGAACAATCCTAACAGTGAAAGCTTAAATATCAAATGGGGCAATCTATGTTAGGAGTGCTTAGCAATTGCACCTTTTATGCATAGTTATAAGAGACAAGACATAGATGACAGTTTACAACAAGAAAGAATTACCATAATAGGGTAACAAAGTACAATCCATCAGCCAAAGAATGCACAGGACAATATAAAGATGATAGTGAAGTCCGAGGGGTAGTGGTTCATCATATGACAATGATCAGAGGTCAAATTTTTGAAGGGGAAAATGAGAATAATTTTGAGAAGTAAGAGGTATATCAATCTCTTCATGCACTATCCAACCATAAATACCAATGAGAAAGACAACCATAAGAGTTCAAATAAAAGGGAAGTGTTGGAAGAATTTATGATAGTCTCAATGAATGTGATGAAGAACATTATTGACAATGACTATGGTAAAGAGCAATCACCATGCCACCAAAGAGACATTTAAATGCAAAAGGGGATATTATAGTCACCATGAAGCTTAGAAGGGTTAGGTTGTTAAAAGAGGTTAGTCTTCAATGAACAAAGTGTAGTCCTTTTAATTGACAATCTTAAGATAAGAATATGAATCCAATAAGGGACTGCTAGAGGAAGAACCAAGGTAAATGTATGGGAAGATTTTAATTGATAAAACCTTCACCTCCAATTCTGTGGTTATGCATCTATATAAGCTACATTGGTATAGAAGAAGATAGTAAATGGTGAATGTCAAAAAATGATGGTGTTTTAAGTACAAGGCATAAAGGAGTTTGATGATAGCCATGAACCCATTTAACAAAGTTGCCAAGGATAGTCTTATAGTAGTAAGTTTCCATTTTTAGGGGTGCAGTCATATGAATATGAGGATAGCTAATGAAAAGATTTAAGGATGGTTGCAAGATTCATGACATCATAGTCAACATGAGAGGATCAGTATCAAAGGCAGATAATTAAGACCATGATAGGGATTTATCAAAGAAAGACAAGCCACAATGAATTGGTCTCAATGAGAGTCATAGTGAAATAGGTGGCAGTGCTACTTGACAGACATAAGGGGGGACAATCACTATGCCTTGAGGATTCTAGTCTAGCACCTTAAGTAGTACATATGAGGCAGTGGGTAGAGGTTTTTTGAGAATGGCCATGGAAGGGCTAGCAAATTGAGCTATTCAAAACAATGCACAACATGACAGTGTTGTAGGTTACAATAATAATAATTAACCTTGAGGATAGTAATGTGTTTAAATGAGATAAATAACAAACACCATAGCACAGTCAATCCAAGGGTCGTGGACAAGGTGACAATCCTTTTCAATCTGGACTGCAACATTTATCTTCCATACAAAACTAGAATTGTTACTGTGAAAATCATGATCAGGACTCAAATCAAGGTCAAAATTCTCCAAGGACTAACTTGTCCAAAAAAGAGGTAACAACAGATGGGTAATTGAAACCCTTAGTTTGAAAATGCATGGAAGCTATTATGGGTTTCATTAAAACCCAAAAAGATTTCAAATGAAGAGTAAACAAGCAACCATGAAATAGATGGGTATTTTTAGGCCATGGGTATTTTTGAGCCATGGGTATTTTTGTGGGTTTTATAATAGAGGAATTAGAGGAACAGAGAGAAAATGTGTTTTGTTTTTATGAAAAACCTTCAGATTTCTATAGAATATCCATGGCTGCAGCCAGAAAGGATAAATAATAGAATAAAGAATGGTCGTAGCCCAAGAGTTTTTCTTTTATGAGAAATGCATGAGATTTATAGAGAAAACCCATGGCGGCCATCAAACCCATCTAGGTTTATCTTTTAATCTTTACAAGTGGGAGTCACAAAGAAAACCCTTGAAGGGTTTTCTAACAAAAAGGAATTTACAGAAGATATAGGCCGTGGGTATTCTGTTGTAACCCATTCGTAATTTCAAACTTTCCATCATGGCGGCATGGCCAGGAAAGAGAAGAGATACAAAGAATGAAGAGAATTCAAAGCCCACGACCATTTAAGGAGAGAAATAAATGAAACCATTACCACAGACAAAGGATTTCATTCAGATTTAATTTATGTAAAAGCTTACCAGTGACTATCTGAAGGAGAAACTGTAGGACAGTATAAAAATGCCCGTGAAATCCACCATAGAAGATAGGTTTGAGCAATTTTTCTCCCTTTTCCCCTCAAGAAAAATTAGTTTAGCTAATATCTGGTGCAGGAGCACCTAGGCTAACCTCCATGTTTTATCTTTCTATTTTGGCTTGTATCTAACCTTAGCCAAGTTAGAGTATTTGAGTATTTGCTTTAGACCTTAGATGGTCTTGGTTTTGTTTAGGCTAGGTGACCTTAGTCCTTAGGACTAAGCTCACACTATTTTTCCTTTGTTACTATGTTAGGTTTCTTTATGTTTGTTGTCTAGGGGAGATTAGGAGTCTTTAAGTTGTTCTAAATACTTAACGAGGTTGTAAAGATGCCTTAAGGCCATTTATTATGTTGGTTCCTCGAGATCTTGAGGGAATGGTGGTCCTAAGAAATAGGCTAAAGGCATGAAAGAAAATGCCTAATGTGATAAGGCAGTTTGCATGGTTTGTTGCATGCAATCTGGTTACCTTTGGATTCCCTTGGAAATAGGAAGTGGAGGAGTTCGACCAACTAGCCTAGAATCATGGAATGGGAATCTATTATGACCCAAGACTCGTATCTTTGAGAGTTAGTAAGTTTTGAAAAGAGTTAGAAGTTTTTGTAATGAAGCTTTATGAATGAGAAAAGAAGGTCTGCAAACTCTGTGTTTACTTGTTGATACCGACTATTATTGAGTGGACGTGACTATTGAGGGATTGAATGCATTGAGTTCATGTTATTTTTGTGTTGATAGCATAGTCATAAGTATTTTCCATTTGATAATCAAGCTAGTTTAGAGTAGACAATAGTGTTAGCTTAGTGATTTTGCTTTAGAGCTCCTACTGGTCCTGTCTGACCAGTTGGTGCTTTCATGGCTCCCCCATGAAGTATTTTCTTAGGAAACACCTAAAGATGGGTGGAATGGTAGGGGAGTCAGTAGTGTACATAGTTGTTAGTGTTAGGAAGCATGATAGAAAGGGAGAAGCTTCTCTTAGCAACTGATCTCTAGGCGAGCAGGTGGAGCCCAGTTAGGGAGCTAGAGGAGAAGCATTAAGGGTTTCTTGCAGGGGAACGAAGTACAATACAACAAGAATTTTCCCAGGTGGGTTAGGGGTAGTCCTTGATGTGATAGGATGTTTGGGATCTTGCAAAGTCAGTAGAGTAAGGGTTGAGTAGGAAAACTAGTGTATTCCTAGAAACTAGGCCTACAAACCCTACATACCCTAGGTTATAGGAATCCCCTGTACGGAGATTATCAGGCTAGAAGAATCATTGGGGAATTTAAAACTCTCAAAAGGGTACATGAATATGTATTTAAGTTTTTAAGGTCTTTGGAAGAATTTTGCAAACAATAGGAAAAAGGGACTGGTAAGCATGATTAGAATTAGGCCTAATTGAGGTCTTCATATGATGCAATCTTGAGTCTAGTAAGGAAAGTGCTAAAGAACTCTCTAAAAGGGATCCAATTGGAAAATGTTTGATGGTACTCAATAGGAAAAACACCCCTGCAATGAAGAGTGATGGAGAATGAGATTTTGGAGAAGAAGACACTTAGAGTTCTCTAAGTGAGGAAGGAAATTGAGAAGGAATTTGAAATTGTAAAATGTTGTTTGACCTCCAAGGTGAAGCACAAAGGGAGAGCTCTTAGAATAGAGCTAATATTGGACTTAGTTAATCATCTAAGCCAATTAGGATCTAGAGGAGACTAGGTTCCTAGAAGAGACAAGCTAGGTCTCTTAACAAGGTGTAAGCAAACCAAGGAGCTCATACATCATATTGGTATCAGAGCTTGAATTGACCAGGCTTGTGGTGGATATTTCAACCTACTGAGTTAGTGGGAGAGAATAAATTTGTGGGAGGTGCTACAATGGTGACTAATGTAGAGTTAGCCAAGAAGGTAGAGGAACAAGAAGAGGACAACAAGTCCCTAAGAGAAAGGTTGGCTCGAATGGAGCAAATTTTGGATGAAGTCCAAGAAACAACAGACAGAGTAAAATACAAGGTAGATCAGAAGGAAGAACAAGAAGCAAGGGAAAAGGAAATAGAGTTGGAGGAGGAAGCTCCAACACTTGAACCTGTGATTCCTGAAGAGCCTTTCTTAAAGGCACAAAAAGCATTGAGTGGCAAAGCTTTGGAAGGTGTGCCACTATTTAGTGGACAAATGGATCTAGATTCAGTTGTGGCTTGGATAGATAGTATTGAGAACCATTTTTAGTGTGATGGTATCTCAGAGGCACAAAAAGTTATGGTGGCCAAGTCTAGACTAAGATGTTCAACTCTTACTTGGTGGAAGTTTGTGAAAAGTGAAAGAGAGAAGGATGGAAAAGGTCCTATAGTTACTTGGAAAGGTATGGTGAACAAAGTGAAGCAGACCTACCTTCGTGATGATTATGAAGTGCAAATGCATAGAAGGAGACACAATATGAGACAAAAAGATTTAGATGTCCAAGCCTACACCAAGGAATTTCAAAAGCTATGTTTGAGATCAAGGGTAGTAGAAGATGAGAACATTAAGCTTGCAAGGTACTTGAATGGTCTCAAATGGTCTATTCAAGAAGACATGAGTTTAGTGAGCTTGAAAACCATTCGCTAATGCTATCAAATGGCCCTGAAGATAGAAGAGAAAAGCAAAAGGAAGCAAGAGCAAACCTCCAAAAGTAGAGGTAAAGGAAAAGATAGTAGAGGACAAAGAGGTGGCTATGGTGGAAGAAGTTCTGAAACAAAAACTCAAGGAGACACAAAATACAGTGAACAGAAAGAAGGAAGCTCAAGTAGAGGTGGTAGAGGAAGGAGTGCTAACTCTAACTCTAGAGGAAGAAATGGTGGACAAGGAGGAAGAGGCAACTACTTTTCCAACATGAAATGCTACCATTGCAATCAAATGGGGCACCTGGCCTATAGATGTCTAGAGAAAGGTGGTTCTTCACATGGTGGTGACAAGAGAACTAACCTAGTTCATGAAGAATCCAATGCAGCTGAAAAAAATTCCGAGGTTCCATTACATTCGGAGGAAGGAGAGAATCTCATGATGAGGAGAACTTGATCAAAGAACCGGTGAAAGAGGAGCCAAGCCAAAGGAGGTCTTTGTTTAGGATAAAGTGAAAAATGATGGGGAAGGTATGTAGAGTCATCATAGACTTAGGATCTACTGACAATATTTTGTTAGAGGAAGCAGTCGACAAGCTGAAGTTGACAAGGATACCCCACACCAATCCTTACAAGGTCACTTGGCTCAATAAAGGCCAACATGTGTTAGTGAATGAGCAAGGATGGGTGGAGTTCTCTATTGGGAGGTATAAAGACAAAGTCTTGTGTGATGTGCTACCTATGGATGCATGTCACTTGCTCCTAGGTAGACCATGGAAATTTGACCATCAAGCCATACATGATGGAGGAAAGAATTCATATTGTTTCAAGAAGGACAAAGTGACTTTCAAAATTTGGTCATTGTTAGAAGATGCTGAGGTGAAGACAGTAGGTTCAAATGTTCTTGTGGTGAGTGAAAAGGAGTTCTTAGAAGCTTTGGAAGAAGGTAAAGGAGTTGGTTATGCATTGGTGCTAAGACCAAGAGAAAGAGATGAAGGTAAGGTGACCAAGAAGACAAAATTACCAAAGGAGATTCAAGACATGCTATAGACTTACCAAGGTGTAGTGAGTGATGGACAACCAACAACTTTACCCCCTAAAAGAGCCATAAGTCATATGATAGACCTTATCCCAGGAGCTACCCTTCCCAATAAGGCAGCTTACAAAATGACCCCTCAACAAAATGAGGAAATTGCTAGGCAAATACAAGAAATTCTAAACCAAGGTCTCATCAAAAAGAGTATTAGTCCATGTGTCGTACCCACTGTCCTAGCACCTAATAAAGGAGGAGATTGGAGGCTTTGTACTGATTCAAGAGCCATTAATAGGATTACAATAAGGTATAGGTTCCCTATCCTTAGGATTGAAGACCTAATGGATTGTCTAGGTGGAGCTAAGTATTATAGCAAGATAGACTTGAAGAGTGGCTATCACCAAATAAGGATACATGAGGGAGATGAGTGGAAAACAACCTTCAAAACTAATGAGGGTCTATATGAGTGGCTTGTCATGCCATTTGGATTGTCTAATGCCCCCTCCACATTCACGTGGCTCATGAATGAAGTCCTCAAGGACTACATTGGAAAATTTGTAGTGGTATATCTTGATGATATACTGATCTATAGCCAAACAAGAGAAGAGCATCTCAAGCACCTAGAGCTAGTTTTCAAGAAGCTATAGGAAGAGGAGCTGATGATCAATTTGGAGAAGTGTGAGTTCATCAAGACAGAGCTGGTGTACCTTGGGTTTGTGCTATCTCAAGGAAATCTACAAATGGATGAAAGAAAAGTGGAGGCTATCATGAATTGGCCTACTCCAAGGACAACAACTGAGGTAAGAAGTTTTCATGGTCTTGCACAATACTATAGGAAATTCATAAGGCATTTTAGTGCAATTTGTGCTCCTATGTTAGATACTATTAAGGGAGGCATGAAGACCAAATTTGTATGGAATGAGCATGCTAACAAGAGTTTTGAGTTGCTAAAAGAAAGGATATCTACCCAACCTATTTTGGTGTTTCCAAGTTTTGAGAAGCTTTTCACCATTGAGTGTGATGCTAGCAATGTGGCAATTGGAGCTGTTCTAAGCCAAGAGGGTAGACCGGTGGCTTTCCATTTAGAGAAGTTGAGTGAAGCCAAGAAGAAGTACTCTTCTTATGAACTTGAAATGTATGCATTGGTCCAAGCTCTAAAGAAGTGGAGGCAATACTTGCTTCCCAAAGAATTCATTGTGTACTCAGACAATCAAGCACTTAGTTTTCTGAATTCTCAAGACAAGTTGAGCCACAAACACATGAAGTGGGTTGAGTATCTACAAGCTTACACCTTCAATATCAATCACAAGAAAGGTGTCCTCAATAAAGTAGAAGATGCATTGTCTAGAAGAGCTCTCACAATTCAGGAAATACAGTTGAAGAGCATGGGAATAGATCACTTCAAGGACCTATATATAGATGATGAAGATTTTGCAGACATTTATAAGGTATGTGTTGAATACAAGAACCATTTTCATAGTAAATATGTTGAGTATACTTTGCAAAGTGGTCTATTGTTTAAAGGAAATCAATTATGTGTTCCTAGAGGTTCCATTAGAGAGAATTTGATACAAGAAAAGCATAATGGTGCTTTGAGTGGTCACTTTGGGATCACTAAAACTCAAGAACTTGTTCAAAGGTTCTATTTTTGGCCTAATATGAATCTTGATGTTAGGAGGTATGTGGAAAGTTGTGTGGTATGCCAAAAGGCCAAGGGCACTTCTTCAAATGCAGGCCTTTACCAACCACTACCTATTCCTACTAGGCCATGGGAATGCTTGAGTATGGATTTTGTAGTTGGCTTACCCAAGACAAGGCAAGGTATGGACAGTGCTTATGTAGTTGTTGAAATATTCAACAAGATCGCTCACTTTGTGTTATGTAAGACAACTAATGATGCCAGCCAAATAGCATCTCTTTTCTTCAAGGAGATAGTGAGAATCCATGGGTTACGTATCAGCATTGTATCAGACTGAGACACTATATTTATGAGTCACTTTTGGAAGACTCTTTGGCAAAGGTTAGGCACTAACTTGTCTTTTGGATCAGCCTACCATCCCCAAACTGATGGTCAGACCGAGGTTTTTAACAGAAGCCTTGGAAATCTACTAAGATGTTTGGAAAAGGAGTATGGGCAACAATGGGATCAGCTGATTGGGCAAGCTGAATATGCCTATAATGACACTATAAATAGATCCACAGGGAAGAGTCCCTTTGAAATTGTGTATGGCCTACATCCTAGAGGAGTGTATGAACTGAGAACCTTGAAGGATGGAGTGAAAGGAAGTGGATATGCTGATGACTTTGCCTATGCAATGCAAGAGATACATGATATAGTGAGGAAGATAGTAACATAGAACGCACTAAAACATAAAACAAAGGTGGATGAGCATAGGAGGACAGTCAAGTTCAATGTGAGTGACATGGTTATGGTGCATCTAAACAAGTCAAGACTTCAAAAGGGAGTCCCTCACAAGTTGCAGATGAGGAGGATAGGTCCCTATCCTATCTTAGCTAAGTATGGTGATAATGCTTTTAAAGAGGAGCTACCAGATGATAGTGGATTGTCCCCTATCTTCAATATTGCAAACTTAGTCCATTAAAAAGGACCACAACAAGACATGGATTAGAACCTTCATGAAGTGATTAGGGATGTGGAAGATCTACGCTTACCTACTGCTACAGTCTCAGGACCTGATAGTATATTGGACACTAGGGTCTACAAGAAGACTAGAACCAAGGAATACAAAGAACATTTGATCAAGAGACATGGCCAAGATGATGCTGATGCAGTATGGATAAAGGAAGCTAAGTTCAAGAAGATGGGGATTGATCCAAGCCTCATCAATCCAAGGGTGGATTGAAATTTCTGTTTTGGGGAGGATGGTGCAGGAGCACCTAGGCTAACCTCCATGTTTTATCTTTTTATTTTGGCTTGTGTCTAATCTTAGCCAAGTTAGAGTATTTTAGTATTTGCTTTAGACCTTAGATGGTCTTGGTTTTGTTTAGGCTAGGTGACCTTAGTCCTTAGGACTAAGTTCACACTATTTTTCCTTTGTTACTATGTTAGGTTTCTTTATGTTTGTTGTCTAGGGGAGATTAGGAGTCTTTAAGTTGTTCTAAATACTTAATGAGGTTGTAAAGATGCCTTAAGGCCATTTATTATGTTGGTTCCTTGAGATCTTGAGGGAATGGTGGTCCTAAGAAATAGGCTAAAGGCATGAAAGAAAATGCCTAATGTGATAAGGCAGTTTGCATGGTTTGTTGCATGCAATCTAGTTACCTTTGGATTCCCTTGGAAATAGGAAGTGGAGGAGTTCAACCAACTAGCCTGGAATCATGGAATGGGCATCTATTATGACCCAAGACTCGTATCTTTGAGAGTTAGTAGTTTTTGAAAAGAGTTAGAAGTTTTTGTAATGAAGTTTTATGAATGAGAATAGAAGGTCTGCAAACTCTGTGTTTACTTGTTGATACCGACTGTTATTGAGTGGATGTGACTGTTGAGGGATTGAATGCATTGATTTCATGTTAGTTTTGTGTTGATAGCATAGTCATAAGTCTTTTCCATTTGATAATCAAGCTAGTTTAGAGTAGACAGTAGTGTTAGCTTAGTGATTTTTCTTTAGACCTCCTACTGGTCCTGTCCGACCAGTCGGTGCTTTCATGGCTCCCCCATGAAGTATTTTCTTAGGAAACACCTAAGGATGGGTGGAATGGTAGGGGAGTCAGTAGTGTACATAGTTGTTAGTGTTAGGAAGCATGACAGAAAGGGAGAATCTTCTCTTAGCAACTGATCTCTAGGCGAGTGGGTGGAGCCCAGTTAGGGAGCTAGAGGAGAAGCATTAAGGGTTTCTTGCAGGGGAACGAAGTATAGTACGGCCAAGAACTATCCTAGGTGGGTTAGGGGTAGTCCTTGATATGACAGGATGTTTGGGATCTTGCAAAGTCAGTAGAGTAAGGGTTGAGTAGGAAAACTAGTGTATTCTTAGAAACTAGGCCTACAAACCCTACATACCCTACGTTAATGGAATCCCCTGTACGGAGATTATCAAGCTAGAAGAATCATTGGACAATTTAAAACTCTCAAAAGGGTACATGAATATGTCTTTAAGTTTTTAAGGTCTTTGGAAGAATTTTGCAAACAATAGGAGAAAGGGACTGGTAAGGACCACTAGAATTAGGCCTAATTGAGGTCTTCATATGATGCAATCTTGAGCCCGGTAAGGACAGTGCTAAAGAACTCTCTGAAAGGGATCCAATTGGAAAAGGTTTGATGGAACTCAATAGGAAAAACACCCCTGCAATGAAAAATGATGGAGAATGAGATTTTGGAGAAGAAGACACTTAGAGTTCTCTAAGTGAGGAAGGAAATTGAGAAGGAATTTGAAATTGTAAAATGTTGTTTGACCTCCAAGGTGAAGCACAAAGGGAGAGCTCTTAGAATAGAGCTAATATTGGACTTAGTTAATCATCTAGGCCAATCAAGACCTAGAGGAGACTAGGTTCCTAGAAGAGACAAGCTAGGTCTCTTAGCAAGGTGCAAGCAAACCGAGGAGCTCATACATCAATATCCAAGCTAGGAATCTGGCCTTCTCCAGAGGTTCTTTTCCATTTTTCGGTGACCCACAGCCTGGAAAAGTTCCCATGTTCCTCTAAAGTATCAAGTTTCGCAACTTGATAAGGCTGAAACTTTATGGGATAACAGTACTAATCTAATTTTATTCCTCTCGATTAATTAAATATCACCAAATATTTAATTGCACCACTAAATCACTTTATTCCCCTAAGTCGATTGAATTGTCAAAACATAATAGTTTAATTAAACTCACTTTCCCTCCAAATTTGAATAAAACTATTCAAAACATCATCGAAAATCAAATCAAAATAATGCAACTCTGTTTGCAAAAGTCAAACTTGATTTTCACATTCAATTCCAAAATGAATGAATGAATTAATCATTCTCAACTATTTTCCTGATTGAGTAAATTACAAATCACTGATTGCTCAATCTAATTCCTAACTGATCAATCTATATTCCTAAAGGATCAATCTATTCTTCAATCCCATATTTTATTCAATCTAATCCCTGAATGATCGATCTATATTCCTGACTAATCAATCTATTCCTCAATCACACTAATTATGTAATCTACTTTGTATAGATTATTCATGTCTAAATCCTCTGAACAACCTTCAATCATTGATCAAGATATTCTACAACACGATCCTGATCGTCCATTTCAAATCACATTTTCTATACAACAAACCTCTTTCCTCACAAAAAGGATTGAAAAATCAACTCATTTTGCACAACAAAATATTTCCAATATTCCTAATCACCATTGTTAGAGCTTCAAAATTTCTTCGATCAACCAACACACAACACATCAAAATCTTCTCACACTGAACAATGGAGGCTTCATAGTGATATGAACAACCCAACATAAGGTGAATACACTCTGACATAGGATGGTAACCTCTCTTTGTTTTGAATTCAATTGGGTAATCATAGGATTTTATTACATGTTTTCAATAGCTTAGAAAGTCATTTCATGAGTGAAGGAATAGATCTAGATTAGTGTTTTTGATTTAGATTAGATTCTATTTCATTTCATTTGTCTCATTTACGTTTTATGATTCCTCCCCTCACACAAATATAGAATAAATGAATATTGAAAAACCCAATCTAATTGATGAAAGGAACCACACTTTTAGGAATTGAAAACACACTTTATAGATTTGAAAGAATTATTATAGGAATTACAAACATGCTTAAAATGATTTATTATTTTAATTGATCCCTTATGGTTAGCTCCTTGTTGAAGGCTATACATTTCCCCTTCTCATATCATCCAATAAATATCTAATAGTGAATAGTGCCTTGGTTCCCTAGTAACAACACCAAAATGATGAGCACACAATAAAGCAAACAATACTAATGAAAATTCCTCAAACCCAAGAAAGTCAACATAATCAACCTTGCAACCTATCATGGTCTGAAGTTGGATCAATCTAGAGGTTATGATAAGGTATGGGTTGAGGGTGATTCCCTCAATATTATCAATAACCTTAGGAAGATTTATCATCCCTCTTGGATGGTGGAAGCCCTTATTAATGACACCTTAAATATTTTGGATTCATTTGACCAATGTGTCATCTCCCATGTTTATAGAGAGGGGAATAGGCGTGTTGTATTTTTTACTAACCGTGGGGTGAATGATTACTTGGAATGGGGAGAACACAATCCTCTACCCCTAGAAGCATGTTCAATAATTTATCAGGACTCACAAAGGTGTTGAGAGGGGGGGTCCTTTTGTGATGGGGTTTTTTCACATGCTCTTGATGTGGCATTTCCTTTCAAGGTGTAATCTGTTAGAGGAAAGGCTATGCGGTATTATGATAGGTTGGAGGATTCAATGAATAGGAATTCATTGTTCATCATTCCTCTTTGCTATCTTGTCCAATCCACATGGATTGTGGGTATTTGGAGAGCTATTTTTTTCTTGAGGTTTCCTTTTTTTATCTGCAAGTTCTTGAGGTTTCTTCATCTCCTCTACAAGTTATTATTTCTACTGGGGTGCTTTCTTTCTGTTATTATGGGGGTGATTGAAACAAAACTTAGCCCAAATATTGTGACACTGTGAAAATAAATAAGAAGGTTTGGAGGTTGTTGGAGGTTGGGGGAGTGACTCCATATATGGAAAAGCTGCATGGATATAATTCGAAGATGTCGTAGGAATTTATTGAGGGATGGAAAAATCATGTGTTGCAAATTGGGGGAAAGGATTTTAATATCACAAAAGGATCTTACTACTGAAATAATTGATTTGTCAATTGAAGGGAGAAAATTCTATAGAGACAAGAAGGAATCTGGTGCGACCATGGATACTTTCTTCAATGATGATGAGAGGCAGAAGATGGAAAGGGATAAACATGGAGGCTATGATGAAACTTATATCAAGGTGATTTGGAGAGATGTTGTGGAGGAAATAATGAGGTATTTTACTCTTGATGGCCACTTCTCTATTCTCTCTAGGCATCATTTTGTTTTGCTTAATCATTTTAGGCACAAGAAGGTGTCTTTCCCTTTCTATTTATTGGTTTCTTTGGAAAACAGTATAAGAGATCACAAATGCAATCCCAAAAATCCAATCCTTCATGAAGGTTTAATTATGTTGATCTCTGAGTATGTTAACTCCTTTACTATCCCTATTAAACCCAAAATTTCCATTGCTGGGAAGAAGAAGGATCTAGAGTATGTAACGGGGTCGGAGTATGATTCTGATGACGAAGATTATGCCCCTGGGTTAGAAGTTTCCTTAGACGTTGACTCAAAATCTCTCACCATTTCTAAGGGAAAGAAAAGAAAAAAGAATAATCCCCCTATTACCTATAGGGGTGAAGAGTACAAAACAAGAGATGAGGAAGAGGTGGACTGTTCTTGCCAAAAGTCTAAACCCGTGAAGGGGTTGGGTGGAAAAAATCTGAAGGGGGATGCTATGGGTAATTTGAGCAAGGGGGATATGGGTATCAGGGGTCAGCTAGGGGTTTCCCCTACTTCTAAGTTATAGAAAAAAGAGGGGCCGAAGATGAGAAATTTTCCTATGAATTTGGGGAGGGAAGAGGCGTAGGAGCATGATGGCAATTTGAAGGGTGATGAGGATTAGATGTTGGAGAAGGACTTGGCTAAAGGTGATGTTGTTTCTGATCAAAAAGGGAAGGAGACCATGGATAATGACACTACTAGAAGTGATTCCCAAGAGGATTATGTGGTGGAAAGGGATGGTTTCAACTTCAGGAGGGAAAACATGCCTAATTATCTTGGTTTGGCGAAAGAGGGTTCCTTAACCCTATTCAAGCTTTTCAAATGGGTCTTCCACAACATGAACTCCACCAATGTTTGAGTTAGAGCTATGAATAATAATGCTGATGATCCCTCTTCTTCTAAGGGCCTTAATGTGCAGGCTCAAGTTAGTAAGGTTTGGCTTGAGGTTAATCAGTTATTTGATACTCTTAAAATGGTTGATGATGAGATGATCAATATAAAAAATTCATACGAGCAAAAGATTGTTGCCCTCAAAGGAAGTTTGGAGCATGTCAATCAAAAATTGGAGAAGGTTCTTGAGTTCAGTAAACATGTTATGTGCAATGAAGTTGAGGGTTTGTGTTTACTGAATAATAAAGTCAGAAAGTGGTTGGGGGATAATTTTGGTATGAAAGATATGGTGGCTGGTGTTGGTGCTCAATAGAAGATGACGAGTGAGACATGGCCCTCTACTAGAACCTGTAACAAGACCAAATTAAATTCTAATGTTGGTATCCTTGCTGAAGAGGTGGTGGAAGTCATGAATTTCCATCAAAAACTCATTGATAGTGACCTGGAAGTGGTAAACATCCTTAAGAATCTCTAGTTGTGTTATGTTTTCTTTGCCTCTTTCTGGCTATTTTTGTGGTGGTTTTTGGCTACTTTTTGGATGCTTTTTTTGTTTTTGATTATGTGGTGAAGCAGTGGTTTATCTTGTAAAGGGTTTTGGGGTCCCTTGAAAACCTATTTTACCTATAATCAACCACTATTTGATGTTGAGTGTATGATGCTTCATAAGTTGTCAAACAATAGATTGATCAAAATTTAACTAAGACCAATGCTTCATACACCCTTCCACAAGATATTTTTGGATCTAGACTATCTAGAAAGCAAGGAAAGGAAATAAAATCAAACAAAACATTTATTCTATTTCTACTCCAATGAGCTATAGATCTCTCCTCATGAAATTAAAGGGACCATCCTTGCTACATCCAAATGATATCTTCTTGCCCTCCTCAATCTATAGTAGGAAAATTAGGATAAGATAAAAAAATTAGGAGAATTATTATTATTCTAAAATTATGTAGCTAAATACTCTGATCCATCCCTTTATCCAAGTGAAATGAATGACAATATATTGAGATAGAATTTCAAACATATTATCCACACAAAAATTCCTTTTACTTATAACCAAACAATTATTTTAATGAAAATTACAATAATATTATCATAAAGATGCCAACAAAATATGTCATGGTAGAGGGATAATCCCAAGAAACCTACTAAAATATCAATGATATGGTTTTCACAATGAACCGACCAAATATTTATAAAATATATAATTTGTGATATGGTTGGATAATCCATATAACCAAATTAAAAGAATCTCTTACCTTTTTTTTTATTTTGAAAATAAAACAACTAAAAATCAAGGTGGAAACAATAATAAAATTATTTTTCATCCATTAATGATGCAAAGAAAGAAACTTAAACAACTTTCCAAAAGTTTGACTAACCCTTCTATGGAAGTTAGGTGATACCCTATTTTGCTAGCCCTTAAATCCTCAATTTAGGCCCAGATTGATACTTGTCATGACAAAACTCATTATTTATGACTTAAAGGGTCTTATAATAGTCATTAAAATCTATAAAAGATTCACTTTTAGTAAGGTTTCAACTAGTCCCTGTAATCTGACCTATAAGCCTTTCATTCCTAGGCTTTAAACCCTTATTTCCTTGGTAAACCTGACCTCTTAACATAGAAAAAATTAATTTTGATGCCTTTGATGGATTTATCACCTTTAACATGCCTTATAGAACCTCCACAAACCTTTACCTTGTTTGAAAAACTCAAGAAATTCAAATTTTCAACAAACTCTAATTGTTCTAGGGTTATGACAATCTTTTTAGTAGGGATTTCCAGCAAACATTCCTAAATAACTCAAGAAAACCAATAGATATTGAGCCCAAAATTGGTGAGAACTTAACCAAGATCCTAACAAAGGTTCTCACAAATTTTCATGATTTTTCATCAAACCAAAAAAAAGACATGAACTTTTTTTTATTGCTGAAAACCTTAGTTTCTGAACAGAGCAACGAACACTATTTTGATCATAACTTGAGAAACAATAAATGAAACTACCTCAAAAAAATTGAATTTGAACCTTGAGACATGCCATTATCATCCCATGTAATCACAGACCTGACACTATTCCGTACAAGGCTGTACCAATCTGTTCTTTGCTATTTTTTTAAGAAATTTATAATAAAATTGATAAAAAAAAATAGGGTATATGAGGAAATCTTGCTCCCACTAGTTCTTGGAGCATGTTTTTTTTCCTTGATTCAGCATGAAAGAACTTACAAAAAATTAGTTACACTCGAGCATATGTCCTTTTTTCCAAAAACCTAAAGTCTAAGTCATTAACTTGACAATTATGCTCTATTTTTGCAACTTTTAACCCTATACCACACCTAGGCTAGAAAACACTACAAAAGGTTTTATATATGGTTTTCTAAGACCATTTTTTGATCTTTTCTTGGCATACAACTAGGACTCACAGTACAAAATAGCCCTTAAAACATCAACTAGGTCTCTTGGACCTTCAAGAACAACATTCAAGTGATGCTCTTGCATCAATTAATCACATATTATTTAGGTCGTTCTTGTAATCTATGACTCTTAGCTGTGTTATACTTCTATGAAATGATCAACATTCAATGATATGCAAAATTGGATCTTGTTCTATCTTGGCTACTTGAATAAGTTTAATGGTTTTCCATATTGAGGACCCATAGTTTATTGGTAGTAGCTTGACTTCCATAACAACATAAAGTATTCATTAGTAGATTCATTATTCTAGTTTATTCTTACAAAACAATTAATATTTTCCTAATTTATAAAACATCCATAAATGGATCATAATTACAATAAGTAGTTACACAATTCCATTTGTGACATAAATAAATTATCCTTTTATGCATAAAATAATTCTAATAAATAGACATCTTTTAGACTTAGATCATGACCTCTTTCTTTTATTGTGACTAATCAAATTACTATAGAAGGCCCTAAAATCACATAAATCTACCCAACCTACTATTGGGAGTTGAGCTGGCCATTTTTCCCATAAGGCTCACCTATTCAAGAAACCACTACCATCCCAGTTAAGGACCAAGCAGAGGTTGTTAAACCATGCCACAAATCTCGAGGGGAGATGTTGGACATGTTTCAAAAATCTCCCCCTCAATGTTACTCGATGGGATTCAAACTCGTGTCTCGACTTTGATACCACTTATTGGGAGTTGAGCTGACCATTTTCCCCAAAAGGTGCACCTATTCAAGAAACCACTACCATCCTAGTTAAGGACCAACGAGAGCCTATTAAACCATGTCATGAATTCCTAGGGGAGATGTTGGACACGTTTCAACACCTACAACTAAAGAATGAAACTAGGAAAATCTACCTCAAAGTTAAGGACAATCCTCACCCATTTTATATCTCTTTAATCATAAGTGTGTTAATACTAGGGAGTAGTTGGTTTACTACACTTTGCAAGTCCTATGTTTAGTCTATGTTATTAAAATATTATAAATAATGTGTCCACATGGAAAAGAGTGTCCTTAGGTGGAATCTTTAGATTTCATAATTTTCATTGCCTAGCACATGTCATTATTCTTATAATGATTCTAAGAAGTCATTGAATATGAGATAAGTAGGTGGAGTATAACTAGCATCTTTGAAATGTTATTTATTACATTTGTAAAATGTGTGCAAGTGGTAATAACTACACCAACATGGGGCACTTGGAGGTTACTTTGAATTTTCTTGGTCTTGGAAGTTAGTTGTGGAGTTATATTTGGAGGTGGGGAACTAGGGTTGAATGTGGAAAAACTTGACTAGTTTTTGGCTCATGGTTTTGAAAAATCATTATTGGTTTCTTAGGTCCCCATGGCATATATAGGTCTTGGGATATAGATATTAGGTTTAGTTTTGTTTAAGGTTATGCTACTAAAATTCCTTTATGTTCAAAGTGTTAATATCACGTGAATCCCAATGCTCAATATTATATTATAACCTTGTTGCTACTAATAATATATTTCACTCAATTTTGGAAGATGGCCATCAATGAGGTGACGATAGTGCTAGAGAGTAATAATAGATAGAAATTGGTGAAGCTTCTTATATAGAAACTCATTAGATGCAAATGAGCTTTTAAGAATACAAATAGTTTAAATAGTAAAATTTAGAAGTGCAAAGTAAGCTTAGTGGCTAAGGGCTATTCGTAGGTAGAAGATGATGAGAGAAAACAATGTATGTCATTATTTCATGTTTCAACCTATTTCTTATATCATATTATTTGTTATACTCATTTTCAATATTACATCTTAACCTCTACTCTACTTATTTGATTAAACAAAAATATAAAATGTTTAATTCAACTTAGGATAAAATAATTGTAAGTATATACTTAAATTTGTTTATTAATAGTCATTGCTAAGTATATAGTAAGGTGATATATGGAAGGGTTGGTGTCATAATAGGTCCTATAGTACAATTTGGTGGAAATGTATCTCTATGCAAATATGGAGCCTATGCACGTCATAAATAATAAATTTATTTTGTTGTAATAGTTTCAAGTAAAATATTTTATGTTAGTGTTGACTTTGAACCACTATGGACCTTGAGCACTTGGCTCAATTTCATGGTTTTTTTTGCCTTAGAATGCTATGTTGGCCATGCTTAGTATCTCTAAATAGCTTGTACTCAAGGTTTCAATTCTAATTTCTAGCAATTAATGGAGTTTTGATAATTCACCATCTATCTCTAGTTCAAATATAATCATTCAAACATATTTTATGTTCATGATGAACTTTCCACTAAAAGACTCTAAAATGCTAATTTAATGACTAGTAATGTTTATTAATAACTTGTGCTTAAAACATAAATGACAAAATTCAAATGATAGAGTGAAGATTAAAAATATATGTATCTTCCTACTAATTTTTAGACCTCCAAAATATATTTTGTACTTGTAAAAATTTTCCCACTAATGCTTCTAATTGACTTTTATTGTTAACATTATTTTTTAAAAGAAAAGTAAAACAATTGACTATTATTTTAAATAAATATAGTCGACCCATTTATGATGATGTTTTAAGTTTTTAAAGACCAATTAAATTCATTTGGCCATCCTAAAGGCTTGATGGAACTATGAAATACAAAGTGACTTTTAAATGAAGGGATGGAGCTTTGTTTTAATTGTCATGACCAATTCATAGGTAGTAGGAAAATCTTTGAAAAGTGCATTTGCTTGCCATTATGCACTAGGTTTGTATAAATCAATTTTATGTCATTTCCAAAGGTGGGCCGAACTGGGTATAGTTTAAATGTCTTAGGCTATTATTCATTGTTCTCCAACTACCACGTGAGGTTGGAAATAAGTATTAAAAATGCTTTATTTCAGCTCAAGGTGGGCCATGTTGGTAGAAATTTTAAAATATGAATAGTTATTGCATCTTTTTATGTCATGATAAAGGGTACGCCAAGATAAAAGTAATAGCTATTCCATAAAGCAAGGAGAACAAAGTTATGTATTTACTTTCCTCCCACTCAATGCATTTGTGCAATAGGGAAATTTGAAAATGCAAGTAAATTGATTTAATTTAATTTCTCAATTGTGGCCCCCAAATAGCTACCAACAATATGTAATGCTTTAAAATTGATTGTTAAGAGTTACAAAGTGTTATACAAGAGAGATTTTGGGTGGAAGTACATAAAAAAGTAAAATATTCAATTGTTGGAGTAAGTAGAAAAATATTAATTTAGCACTTGTATTAAGAGGGGGTACAATGGTTACATCGATATGAAATTATATTTAAGTATTTGTTTTCTCTAAAATTATATGCAATTTGAAAGTCAAACATTTTACATAAGTTTTGCAACTTGTCTACTATCCATTCATATTAAGGTAACAGCTTTATGATAACTTTATGATGCTAAGGTAACTTTCAAAAATGATAAATAAGATATAAATGAATTCCCACATACATGAATAAAAAATTAGTTAGGGAACCATTAAAACCTACTATCAAACATAGTAGATATCTTTTGTTGTTTTTTAATTTGATTGTGTGCGAGTTTTTGCATCAATATTTCAGATCACACTCACACAATCAATAAATACTTTCTATAAAGATGTAATTCATATGAGTAACATTGATTTCATCACTTATTTGGTACTAAAAATATTTTATTTCATTATTTCCACCTAATGTTTGCTATCACAAACCAATCAAATCCCATCATTTCTCTATCAAAGTCATATTTATTATGTCAGTGATTAAAAATCCCATATACTCCAAACTAATGGGGATTTGACAGAGGGTCTTACAAGGGTTTGATATGATGATTTTTACAATCCACTCAAGGTCCATAGAATGACATATCTATTAGAGCTAACAAACTACAATCCCAAAGATGCCTGCACAAGAGTAAAATGCATGAAAAGAATTGAATGCGCTATATATTCATTCTGACACATATATCTAGAATGTAGAGTGAAAATAAAGCACTACAATTGCTATACAAGTGGTTGAAAATGAAAAGGCCAAGAAAACAAGGACACAAATTTATTAAACACTTAATGCAAATAAAATAAATTTGTTAACAACATAGGTACCACAAGCAATGTAGAGAATTATACTTGGAGACCTGCATGTGTAGAGGAGTGTCAATCATACATCATTGAGGAGTTATTTAGTTAGATATTAATGTGACAATAAAGACCTGCATGTGTAGAGGGTTAACGACTATATAACCACTAGGACACATGATGAAGGGTACTCCCCTTACAGACCAAAACTCACAACAATAACAAAAGATCGCACAACCAATGCTAGAAGAAACAAAGATCTTCTATTAACTTCATTACATGGGCCTTCTAATTACATCATTTTCAAATTTAAAACAAATTATGTTCCAAGCTCTCAAGTCTTACAACTAGACCGTTACATCCGACTCTCTCTAGTCTAGCCCCCTCTTCCTCACTTCCTTGTCAACTAGGAATTTTATCTTCCCTCTCTCTCTAGATCTTTACTAGCAAGCCATCTCCTTTAGTGTAAACCCATCGACCATCTAGGGTTTCTTCTCCATGTGATGCATTTCACTGTACCGCTACCATCACCTAACCAACAATTAGGAACGATTTCATCATTGTCTGCTCTATCACCTCTAGCACGCTATCGATCACCACATTCACGCCATGAAAATCACCTTGCTATCGAAAACACATTACATTATCGGATTGAGACAGATTCAAGTCTCATCGATATTAATCTCTCTCTTCGATACCTCATCGCCATCCTTGTCACCATTCACAATTTTCAACAATGATGCGAATTGACTTGTCATCCAATCACATTCCACCATCTATCCATCCACGTCAATGCCACTTCCCTATTAGGTCTCGCAAAATTCATCGCTAATATTCACTGCCCTCTCGATGTACCTTGTAGCCATGTGTCAACCTCTTATTCATCTTCAGATTTCATGCCAAGCCTTCTGCCTATTTGTTCATGCCGCTCCATTCACCTTTTTGTAGTATCAAAGGGACACCAAAGAAACTCTCTCTGAATTCCCAATGTCACCTCGATACGCTTTATCGCTCCATCAGAGGGACTCCCAAGTGACTCCTTTCGATATGGTGAAGTATCGCTGATGAAGTCCTATCGGACTGTCGAAGTGACTTACATTGTTGTCCTTTCAAAATCCACCTTTCAATTGGATGCAAAACCTCCACGTCATCCCCACTCTATCATTCATTGCCACTTGTCAACCATGACATCATCATTCTTTGTCGTCATCACTTGGCCTTGTCCCACTTATTGGCATGTTGAAGAGACTTCAAATCAACTCACACCGATATCCAAAAGTCTCATCGAAAAATCTTTTCCTAAAGCCATCAAAGTGTCGAACAGACTCCGTAAGACGTCCCATCGATATACACCAGTCTCCTCGATGAGATGCGAAATTGGAATGTCGAAAGGACTCCAAATGATGTCCCACCAAAATATGCATCTCCTTCTGATGTGAAGCCTTCACAACCGTTCACCACTGCCAGCATCTTCCATTATCTCCATGTCGAAGGGACATGAAATAATGTCTCCTCAAAATCTCCATGTCACTCTAATGAGTCAATTCACTGAACATCATTAACACTAAATGCCCAAGTCCGCCTATTACATCCATAAGTAAGCCACAAGCCTGAACTTCATAAACCATATCAGCTTGATCCAAAAATGACTAACTCCTTTTGCATTTCTTCCTTGGCATAACTCCATTCTCCTACTCAACAAACTCAAGCCGATTTAGCCCTTATTGAAAAGAAACAACATAGAAATTTTTGGTTGATGCAAGGTCACTCTTACACCCTCAATGCTCCTACATCAAACACTCGAGTTGGGAATAATTTTGTGAATATGGATTCACAAAATGGAGTTGAGTGGTAGTACCACCCTTTCATACTGTAAGCAATCCTCCAACCCCATTGCTGAAATTGGTACCTTTAATTGCTTCTTCTTTCTCCTCTTCCAACACTTAGTTGGGACAAGCAATATTCTCCTCTAAAAACTTTGTTCTTCACTCCTCTTCCTTGATGTGGAATCAAATCCACCATAGCTTGACCACCTCCTCCAAATGTATCTCTCATTCACCTCTAATCTTGTGGGATTCAACCCACCATAATCCGTCCACCTCCATGAATTTGCACTTGCACTTAACTCTGCAATACCATGCAAATCCTTCTTTACATACCAATCATCTATCAACAGGCTCTAACCGAACCATATCATATGCATTCACTAACTCATTCATCTCAACATGAAAATAATATTTCTTAAATTCATTAAGAAAATATTTTACCTTCTCATCATCTGTTGCAACTTCAACTTCATTCTCTTCCTTCACACCTTTGATAAGACATGCATCTATATCACTTTCTTGTCCTATAACCAATGCATCACACTCTTCTTCCATCGCTGCATTATGTTCATCTACACAAAATCCACTTTCATATTCATCATAAAAATGATATATTATGCATTAACTCTTTCTCTTCAACATTTTGCTCACCACTGTTTGCTGCCATATCTTCTTCACCTTCACTCCCAGCTACAGTTTCATTTTTTTTCTCATCCTCTTCTATAATCTCACCATCTTTCTTCACGATATTCTCAAAGAATACTTTTGCAACATTTTCTCCATCCTGTTCACCTGCATACACAACTATGAAAAACTTTTTTCCTTTCTTCTTCGACATTTCATCAATCACTTTCCACACACTCTCAATGTTTTAACAAGTCCCTCTGTAGTTACAAGTAATCCTTGCAACAATATCTCACTCACACAACTATCCTCTACCCAACAAAGACTCTGGAAGATTCTTCCTCTACCCACCCTCTCGTAGTGGAGGAACTCTACACCTTCTACCCAACTTTATCTCTTCTGGAGGATAGTAGTCGCATACCCTCTTTCATGCCTACAAAAAAATACTTTCCCACAAATCTCTCTCTTACAACTTCATCGTGTCACTCTTCACCACTCTTCACCCGCAGGTCCTGGTGTGTACTTTGAATTATCAAGATCTTCTAGCTCCAATACCACTAATGAAGGATACTCCCCTTACAAACCAAAACTCACAACAATAAAAAAAGATCACACAACCAATACCAAAAGAAAAAAAGATCTTCTATTATTAACTTCATTACATAGGCCTTCTAATTACATCATTTGCAAATCTAAAACAAATTATGTTCTAGGCTCTCAAGTCTTAAAAACCAAACTGTTACAACCGACTCTCTCTAGTCTAGCCCCCTCTTCCTCACTTCCTTGTTGATTGGCATTTTTTTATCTTCCCTCTCTCTATCTTCACCAACAAGCCATCTCCTTTAGTGTAAACCCATTGGCCATCTAGGGTTTCTTCTCCATTTGATGTGTTTCACTGTAGATCCAACCTTCATTAAATTATTTTACTTGTATTTCCTTAGTATCGTTACCATCACCCAACCAACAATCAAGAATGGTTTCCTCATCTACTCTATCATCTCCAATACACTATCGATCACCACATTCGCGCCATGAAAATCGTCTTTCTATTGAAAACACATTACATTATTAGAATGAGATAGATTCAAGTCTCATCGATATTGATCTCTCTCTTTGATACCTCATCACCATCCTTGTCACCATTCACAATTCACAACAACAATGTGAATTGACCATCATCCAATCACTTTCCGCCATTTTTCCATCCACGCCATCGCCACTTACCTATCAAGTCCCGCAAAAGTCATTTCCAATATTCACTGCCCTCTCGATGTGCCTTGTATCCACCTTTCAACCTCTTATTCATCTTTAGATTTCATGCCAATACTTTTGCTTGTTTGTTCATGTTGCGTCATTCACCTTTTCGTAGTATCGAAGGGACACAATAGAAAATATCTCTGAATTCCCAATGTCATCTCGATACACTTTATCACTCCATTAGAGGGACTCCCAAGCGACTCCTTCTGATATCATGAAGTCTCACCAATGAAGTCCTATCAAACTGTCGAAGGGACTTACATTGTTGTCCTGTTGAAATCCACCTATCAACGTGATGAAGAACCTCCATGCCATCCCTGCTCAATCATTTGTCGCCACCTGTCAGTCATGACATCACCATTCTTTGTCATCATCACTTAGCCTAGTCCCACTTATCAGCATGTCGAAGAGACTTTGAAGTAACACAAATATCCAAAAGTCTCACTGAAAAAGATTTGCTTGATGTCGTCAGAATGTCAACCAGACTATAAGATGTTCCACCTATATACGCCTCTCCTCGATGAGAAGCAAAATCATAATGTCAAAGGGAATCCAAATGATGTCCTCCTAAAATATGCATCTCCTTCCGATGTGAAGCCTTCACAACCGTTCACCACTACCAACATCTTTCATTATTGCCATGTTGAAGGGACATGAAACAATGTCTCCTTGAAATCTCCATGTCACTCCGATGAGCCAATTCACCGAACGTTGTTAACACTGAATGCCGAAGTCTACCTGTTACATCCATGAGTAAGCCACAAGCCCGAACTTTAGAAACCAAACCAATCTGATCCAAAAATGACTAACTCCTTCTACATTTCTTTCTTGGCATAACTCCATTCTCTTGCTCAACAAACTCAAGCTGATTTATCCCTTATTGAAAAGAAACAACATAGATCTTTTTGGTTGATGCAAGATTTCTCTTACACCTTGGATGCTCCTACATCAACACAGCCATACATGCATCCTCATGCATGATGTCTATCACACTTTTAATGAGTTAGCTAACAGTTTATTGACTCAAGAGGGGGTGCAATGGTTACATCGATATAAAATCATTTTTATTTGTTTTCTCTAAAATTATACATAATTTGAAAGTCAAACATTTTGCATAAGTTTTGCAACATGTCTACTATCCATCCTTATTAAGGTAATAGCTTTATGATCACTTTATGATGCTAAAGTAACTTTCAAAATGATAACTAAGATACAAATAAACTCCCATGTACATGAGTGAAAATTTAGTTAGAGAACCATTAAAACCTACTATCAAACATAGTAGCTATCTTTTGTTGTTTTTGAATTGATTGTGTGCGAGTTTTTGCATCAACATTTCAGATCACACTCTCACACAATCAAATCCATAAACAACAAAAAATGGTAATATGGATTGTGGAAATCTACTAGCACAAACATAATAACTGTTCACTTTATACCTCTTTGACACTTCATCAAAGTTTTTCATTCTCCAAAGAATAAACACTTTCTATAGAGATGTAATTCATATGAGTAACATTTCTTTCATCAGTTATTTAGTACTAAGAATATTTTATTTCATTCTTTCCACCTAATGTTTACTATCACAAACCAATAAAATCCCATCATTTCTCTATCAAAGTCATGTTTATTTTATCAATGATTAAAAATCCCATATGCTCCAAATTGATGGGGATTTGATAGAGGGTCTTATAGGGGTTTGATATCATGATTTTTAAAAACCACTTGAGTTCCATAAAATGACATCTATTAGAGCTAAAAAATTGCAATCCCAAAGATGTCCGTATAGGAGTAAAATGCATGAAAATAATTGAATGCGCTAATATTCATTCTGACACATCTATCTAGAATGTGAAGTGAAAATAAGGTGCTACAATTGCTATATAGGTGGTAGACAAAAAAAGGCCAACAAAACAAGGACACAAAGTTATTAAACACTTAATGCAAATAAAACAAATTCGTTAACAATAAAGGTGCCACAAGCAATGTAGAGAATTATACCTGAAGACTTGCATGTGTAGAGGAGTGTCAATCATAAATCATTGAGGAGTTCTTTAGTTAGATATTAATGTTGCAATAAAGATTTGCATGTGTAAAGGGTCAACGACTATATAGCCCCTAGGACACAACCATACATGCATCCTCATGCATGATGTCTATCACACCTTCAAGGAGTTAATTAATAGTTCATTGACTCAAGCATTGTATTTAAACATTTTTTATAACATGACATTTTATTTACTGAAGAATTATATTTAAACCAATTTGTTACAACATTTTAAGTTGTAGAAAAGAATGTGAAACTTTATTAAATATATATTTTTGAAGGTGTTGAAGATTGTTTTAATTTTTTAATAGGAGTGTAGTTAAATGTTTTCTATATTTATTTTAAATTATTATTTTTACATATTTTTTAATTCATTTAAAATATGAAATGTAAAATATAATATTTTAAAATTAATTAAACATATTTATTTTTAATTATTTATTTTAAATAATTCTTTTTATTTATTTAAAATATGAAATACGAAATATGAAATATAAAATTAAATGAAAATATTAAAAATTCAACTTAATTTAAGACTGAGTTAAATATAAAAAATTAAACATAGTGTTAATGTAAAAAGTAAAAATATATAATATAAAATATAAAATTTTAAGATTTAATGTTAAATATAAAAAATAAATCGTTTTTAGAATTTTTTTTTTTAATAATTATTTATTCTTTTAAAGAAAATGGACACTAAATTTTAAACAAAAATTAATTGACCTACAATATTTTTGATGTAAAATATAAATTACAAAATATAATATATAATATAAAACATAAAGCTAAATGTTGAATTTTAGATCTAAAATCTAAAATATATACTTCAAGAAAAATATAAAATATATAATACAATAAATATAAAATTTAACAAAACTATTCTTTCAATATATAGTTAAAAAGTATATTTTATATATAGTGTAAAAAATAATATATTAGTTAAAGTTAAATTGTTTAGTATATTTAATATAAAATATAGAGTATAATTAAAAATAGAAAATATAAAATTTCAACATAGATAAATATAATATAATTTAAACTATATATAAAATCTATTTTAATTTAAAATATAGAATTAAATGTAGAATATGTTACAGTTAATTATGAAATATATAATAAATTTTTAAGTAAAAAGTAAATTTCAATGTAAGAAAAATTATAAAGTAATATTAAATATAAAGATATGTGTAATGTAAGACAAACTATATGTATGTTAATATGTTACAAAGTACGTGTTTGTGCATGCAAATTTTAGTTTCATGTGTCTAGATTAAACAATTAATAATACATGCTAAATAATGGAATGAAATAAACTTAGACAATTCTAGATTCTTTTAAAGAAAATAAGTATTATTTGATTATTTGAGTTTTACTTATTTTTATTTATAAAGTATATTAATTTTTATTAATGATTAGTAATGTATATGAATGCAAATTTTATAATTGTTTGTTATATATTTTTATAAATCAATTTCAATAATGTACGTCAATATGAATTATACTTGAACTTATTTTTTAAATATTTTATGGAATGTGGAGTAATATACTTGTTACTAATATATTGAAAATAATATAATACAAAAATAAAAAAATATATGAAATACATCTATCCAAAAAATACTAAGACTAAGAGACCAAAAACAATATGAAAAATTAAAACACGTTATCTATTTACATCATATTAGTTCATAGATAGGATAGTGATATACTCATTCTTAGTATGAATTTATGCATTTTCTTTAACAACTGTCACATATATCAAAATTTGAAATATACAAATTATTCACTCTAAAGTTGAAGTTGTAGAAGTCTTTATCCATGATTTTGTCCTACAAATTTCTTTTGGTTTCTCTTTTTGAATATGTTGAATGAATAGTTCATTATAATCCATAACTAGCCCATTAACAATTAATGTCTATAACAAATTCAATTATGTATTCATCCATAATGTAGTAAATATTTTTTCTTAAAATTTTGGATTATATGTACACAAATTACTAGGTGTGAGTAACAATAAGATTAGTTAAGTAGAATTAAATTGATTTTTTTGCATTCACTATCACCATGTTACAATACTAATTCCATGCATTGATTTCAGTTTCTAATTTATCATACATACAATTATCTTTATAAATGTCAATCTACCATTCTTAGTAATATGTCTCATTTGTAAAAGTCAAAAGTATAAATTCTTAATATAATAAATTTGATTTGACAAAACTTGTAATTTTTTATTTTAAAAAGTTGAAATAGATAACATCTTGCATAACCATATAAATATTGTCTACAATGTTGTTATATATTTTGTATAATTCTATATAAAAAAAAAAAGACAAATTTTAAATACGCATTTAAATCTTACTTACCTTCTATGCATTCTTGTTGTGATGAATTTCTATCACTTTAAAGAGCTTTTATTCTACCGTCTAATACTAAATAATACAAGACTATAGAAAATATTACTAAGTGACTTTGTCAAGACCTACAACCAAATCATGATATTTGAATTTTGGGTGTGGTCTCCCTTCCGACCACTTAGTAGTCTTCTTTGAGTTGTAAATCTGCAATACTACAACTTAAGTTTTGTACTTTTAGTATAAATAAATAAAATGATTGTTTGCAACTTCATTAAATTATTTATTAGTGTCACTAATAAAATATTTTAAATACTAAATGCACATTGCTGATTTTTAAATTTTTTGTTTCCAAAATATAACTTTTGAGATTTGATAAGACTTAATTGATCACCCAAATTAGTGATGATATTTTCTATGTTATCGATAGTTAATTCAAGTTTTTTCTTGGCATTGCAATCTTGCACATGAAGTTGAACCAATAAATTGGAAAATATTACCAAAGATTAAGCTATTTCCTCCAAATCTATCAATTGTGTAACATTATTATTTTTACATCCCTACACACTTTAAATTTTAATTTTTATTGAAATCGATAAATTCTCTCACCTCCAATGTTTCTTCAAGAACCAAGACCAATGTTATTAATATGTTTCATTTTATTGCAATAAATATTTGATGTTCATGATTTTCCAATTGGAAGCTCTATATTATTCCATCATAAATATGTCATAATTCACAAATACAATAATTATGAGATTTGGGGGAATAAATTAGTAAGGAATTATTATAAATATTTAAAAATATGCAATCTATAATACATGTACAACTTAGACCTTTGGGACCCTATGCTTGGTGGCACTCTATAACACATGTACAACTTGGACCAGTGGGAGCTTATGTAGTGTTTATTTCATTAAGCACTTGAAGGAACATGACAATACACAAAGCATTGACAAATAATAATATAAGTACTAAAATAAATTGTGAGTGCAATTTGAAGGATGTGAGAGATGAAATAAGGATACACCATGTATTTAGTATTGGTAGTTGACATGATGTGGATGAATAATATACATATTATATAAAAATATTATTTTAGGTTGACACATGGATGCATATTGTTCATCGTAAAGTAGAAAAAGGGAAACAAATCACTTTGTGATGCAAAGAAACCTTATGATGCAATAAAATATTGCCACATAACACATATCACCATGGGAATAAAGGCATCAACAAGTGGCCTATTGTTGATTAAGGAACTTTGTGATATAAAGGGACTTGGCAATTGGGTCAATTACTCAATGATAAAGAACACATAAAATATGACAAAGTAATTTTCAACCTACAAAAACAATTCATAATAGGTATGATTCTATCATTGAAAAGTATAATAAATATCCCTATTCCAAAAAAAATAACTTGAAATGCAAATCTGGCAAAGATTTTGATCAAAACACAACTTAATTCTTTGATCATAATCGAACAATCCACAATATTTGTAAAGAATTCTCGCATTGATGCTTGGATAGGTTTTAATTCCAAAATGATATAAATACACAAAAAATCAATTTCAAAGTATTCTTAAGGAGGTAGGGACAATGTCAAACCATTAAAAGGTTATTGTAACTTATTGTTCATTTTTGTGTCTCCATTAATGTATGGGAAGATTAATAAAATGTGTCAGTTTTGGGAATGTTTTCTTCCACACATTTTTTTGTGAATGTAAAAACTATTCAATGGACATGACAAAACTCTAAGCCTATTACAACATTTTTTGATATATCATCTTATGTTTTCATATAAACTTGTTCAACTCATTAAGGGATAACTAAGAATATAGAAATGAAAATAATGTATTATGATTGCATTTAGATGCTAGATCAGGTTGGTGTATGTTATTGTCTCTCACCATCTCCCCTTATCAATTATGAATTTTTTTACCCTCAAATTGCCATCAATATCCCATGTAGGTTCTTTGGTCACACAAAATCAAAGCAAATCACTAAACATTTTCTTTTTATTTTAGTTTAAGTTAGTACAATTCATGATTTCACCATAAATACAAGGAATAACCATCATAATATTTGTGAAATCAAGTATCTTTCTCATACCACCAAGGGTGAAGGCATCAATAAGCCATATAGAGGTAGTATGGTAAAAAATTTTATCTCATACTTAGTGATAAATCGTTGGAGTCGTATCAACATTATGCGTTAGATACTAACATCACTAAATATTGTGTATTCATTCAAAGCCTCTAGGAACACCCTCCTAATTTTAAGTTGAGCTCAAAGTGTAGGAGAGAAAACCCACTCTCATAGATTTGACCTTAAACCCTCCATTGTTTTGTTGATGAACCAATTTCACCCACTTCATGACAACCCTGGCCTTATGAATGAAATTATGTTCTAGGAAGTGCAGTAACGGTTTTGGGACCCAACAAAATGGTGTCATTGTTGGGGATATAAAAGATATCAAGCTATTTTGAGAATCTTGGTAGCTTGAAGAAGTTTTTTTTTCATATTTTATTGTGTGTTAAATTTGGCATCCCATCAACTCACACCAATAGAATGGCGACTTTGTCAAGAAATAAATATTAAATCAGTTAAACATAATTTGAAAAGTTCAAAAACTTAATTTTTCTTACATTTATTTTTAAGTTGCAACAACAAGTTTGTTTTCAATAAAATATTATCTCCAACATAGGTATTGTTGAATATATTGTAAGAACATTGTATTGAGTTTTTTTTAATCATGGATATAAGTATACAGATAAATGATAGTTTGCACAAGGTGGTAATTGAAGTAGTGTGAAGAATGAACATGAAAAATGGAAGACCAAAGATGAGGCTAGTTCCTCAAGTGAAAATAATTGAGAGAAAGTAAGTACCTCAGGTAGAGGCAATGCCTCTATTGACCTAAGATACAAATATCAATGCACTTATGATAATTCAAAAAAAAAAAATCTTAGAAGAAGAAATATAAATGTTGATGAATATGATATAATAAGGAACAATGTTGTGATTAGTAGAAAAAGGTACATGTGTCAGTTTGAAGATAGTGATACCAAAATATTTGGCAAGCATGATTAGGATTAAGAGGCACATCATGTTTCCCAATAATAGCCTTCACCCATTGGCTCCCAAAGGTCCCAATTTGATCAAACTTTCTATTATGGTGATAAAAAATATAAAATGAATTAGGAAGAATGCTAGATGAGGAATTTGAATTGATTGATAGGGTTAGAAGGAGAAGGGGGGGACTTCAAGTTGAGGTAGACTAGCTCACACAAACTCATGCTCAATTTTCTCAACAAAAAATTAATCATCATAACAAACAAGAAGTTCATAACCAGTATATGAACAATGGATATTATAACCAAAAAAACATACAACAAAATGTAAGACAAAATATAAGGAACAACAATAGGATACAAGCTCAAATGTTTGCACCAGTTTGACAACCTCTAGGAGCTAAGATACATAGGCAACTTGACTTATTTTGTATTCTTAACTACCCAAATCCAATCCCAAGTGATATTAGGGGAAGATCCCAAATTTTTAAGGAAACAATATAATAATAAGGGAAGAGTGTTTGAGATATTTTATCAACATCATTGATGAATATAAAATTGAATATGAGGATTTGATGATGAAATGTTTTGTGTATTCTTTGGAGGAGAGTGATAGATAGTGGTTTAGGAATCCTCCTAGAAGAATCTCCTCTTGGGAAGAGTTCCTAGATGCATTTAGAATACAATTTGTGGATAATATTGACCCAAATTTCAATGTCCATGAGCTCACCACCATCAAAAGAGCATCAATGAGATGGTGATAGATTTCAATAGCATGTTCATCTTCACCATGAGAAAGGTACCCCAACATATTAATCCTAATGAATCAATGTGTCTTGTATTATATTGTGGTGCATTTGATTCTAAAATTGGCTATTTCTTAAGAGATAAGAACCCTCAGACCCTTAAAGAAGCATATACAGTTGTCATGAATATTGAGAGTAATATGAGGGAATCTGGTAAACGATTGAAAATGGGTGATGTGAAATTGTCACAATAAGAGAAGAAAACATCAAGAAAGCCTCTCTCAACTAAGGAAAAATTAAATAAGTTGATGGGAGTCATGAAGAACTTGTCCTATAAAGTTACAATAAATGATAATGGATTTTCAAATCAGGATGTATCCACACATTTCAATAAAGGGAAAAGACTTCACAATAGTCCATACAATATAGATTGGTCCAAAATACCACAAAAAGGTGATAGACGCAACACCCCTAAGAATGTAAACTTCAAAAAACAAGATAAAGACACACCTGATCCCTTGAGGAAATACTTTTAATTATCAAGATAGTTTTTAGTGTGATTCTTGTTTTCTTCCCCATGATCCTTTTAATCATTTCGTTGTACTCTCATTTAGGAGAGATAAAGAATTTCCAATTGAATAAAGTGACATTGAATAACATGAGGACAACATAAAACAATTTAATGAATTGGTTTATGATCAAGAGAAGGATAGATTCTCTCATTATAACCTTAGTTCTAATGACCAATTTCTCCTATGTGAAGATAAGCGTAATCCACAACAATACTAATTTCTAGTTCATGACTTTGAGCACTTGAAATCTTAATGCAATATATAAATAAGAGGACTAGGCCTTTAGAGGAAGATATCAAAGCCCTCACTGATACAATAGTTGTACAAATCTAGAATGGTTTCTAGATAAGGAATGGAAATATCCTAGTGCAAGGCAAGTGATTTGTTAAATTAGATGCAATGGCCCCAAATATGGATATTGGTAAGAAAAAATAAATAGTGATAACAAAGTAGTGTCCCCTCTAAGAAGATTACTAATAAAACTAAAAAATAAAAATAAAATTCATCCCCAAATTTCCAAAATCGACATGTGTAAATAAGTGATGTTATCCCTAGGGAAAATATTGTTGATGTCAAGGAATCCAGTAAATATAAGCAGAGATCAACAAAGTTACATATCTAAACAAATGTGAAATATAATGTAGTTTCTTTTTCCAAACAAGTGGGACATTGCATTCTAGATGCTAATTAGGTGACTATAGCACCAAGTATGCACCTCTACCACCATATACTCTGATTGATATGGGATTAATTCTAAGTCAGGTGAGGATTTATTTTCCTTTATTTGAGGCTCTTACCAGAACATAGAGTAAGGGATAAGAATTTAATTTTTGAGGTTGTTCTAGAACAACCAACAAGTGCCCCAATTGAAGAAGAAAATATAGAGGATACTATAGAAGTATAACTTAATGATTCAGTTGTGAAAAACTAGCTAAAAATACACCACATCCATCATCAATGAGTGGTTTCTCCACAATTGTATGTAGGAATCAAGAGCATCTAGAAATTTCATGCTACTATAGGTGATGAATGACCTTAGGTTACAAGTGTCCAAGTCTTATGGAAAACGCTTTGCCATGGATTCTAGAGAGGTAAATATCATTGGCTTGGTAAGTGATGTAGAGGTTTAGTTGGTTGCTTATCCAAACAAGGTCTTCAAGATGGACATCATAGTGGTTGATTTTCCTCCTAAGTGGGGTATGCCATTATCTATAAAATGGGTAGCTTCTATTGGTGTAAGCATACAAATGGATTTATCCTATACTACCATTCCTTTGCGTGGTGAGAACATGAGGTTGGATAGGGAAAAATGGTTCTAGGATTACCTTGATGACATGTATAAGTCTATCGATGAATGTAAACCTATTTAATATTAGTATCAATCACATTATAGGTGATTGTGATGAGTCTAGGATTGAACAAAATTTCTCACTCCATCAAGTTTTGATAAGAAGGTTAGTGATGGTTGTTGAACACATTAGAATACTAAGAGGGGGTGAATTAGTATGTTTTAAAATTCAATCCCAATTAACTTCTATTGATGTTGAGTTAAACCAATTAAGAATTCACCTATTCAATCAAAACATGAAAGAAGATGAACATCCACAAAAGAACATAGATGACACCGGATTTACATGGAAAACCCCACAAGAGAAAAAACAATTGTGAGAAATGCTGCTAGGAGACACTGTCCTAATCTAGTCTAACATGTAAATAAAAGTAAAATTTGATTTGGGCTACAACCCAATAAAATAAATACTCATTGACTTTACTTTAGGGGATAAAACCCAAGTAATCTACTACTCCCTAATTGAAAGAAAGAACAATTGGAATATGATTGATATTACGGCTTCAACAACTAATAGTCATCAATTTTGCTCATTAGGTCTATACTGGATCTTGTCACGCTCTACTCATGCACTCAACCATCTTCACACACTTCTATGATCATATTCACATATTTTATCTTCAATATATATCATTCAAATGCTTGTAAAATACATATTCAATCAACCAAGAAATAACTAAACTTGTATCATGGAAGCCTACATCTTCATTGAAAGTATACAAAAATGATATAACATTATTTACATCTCTTCCAAATGGGTTGAAATGATTCATACATCTAAAAAAACTACTTAAACTCCACTCAATCTCAAATTAGTGGTACACATCATTAACATACCCAAGTCGGCCACAACAAAAGCATATCTTCACAAATTGACTTAAGACATTTGCGTAGTACTAGAAAAAATATATATCTTCATGCGCTTCAAACCACATGCACTATGAGACATGTAGCATGTTCAAAAAAAATCATACAATTGATCTGTACAATCTTCTATTGGAAAAAGCAAACAAACATATGTTCTGATGAAGGATAGGCATCTGAAACTAACTATAACACTCTGTCATTGGAAAACTAAACTCATGGAGCTCCAAACCACTTGAATCCTCAATATAGCATACATTGGACATCACTGAACATGTCCATAAAACCGCATGGACAAAACATCACTTCCATAGGAAAGTAGAGCATTCCAACAAGCTTTCATCACCACTTTGCACTACCATAGCACATATCAAAACTCTATCACTTGTGACTTTCATTGCACAAAAGTTGTAAGGATTTTAAATCTTGGGTATAACACCTTCACATCTCTATCGACTTAGCTTTTGAACCACAAGACTGAATCTTTCTCTACAAAAGGATGCAGACCAAAACATTGCGACTCTATTTGAGAATGTATACTGTGAATGCCTTAGACAAAACTTTTTCAACTTTACAGTAAGTGTGGTACACCAAACTAGAAATATAATAATGTAGGCATACTTTAAACTCATTATAATATGTGTACCCACCTCTGCATCATACTTAGACATCAATCTATTCCACACATTTCTATGTTGGCTTGCACCAATTGATATCTCTGCACATTAAACATCTTCAAAGCATATATAATATTCAACACACATTTGACATCAATGACAACCAATCTTATCAAGATGCAAAAATGGTCTTTAGATCATGTTCTTCAATGGTTGAAATGGAATGTAATGGTGTTGGTATCATTCCAATCTTAGTGAAAAGTGTAAATTTTCCTTCAAGTTGGCCTTCCAATATACTATTTTTTTTTTGAATATGAGGCCTTATTGCTAGGGTTGTATATAGCTCATAAATATAATATTTGATGCCTAACAATTCATGGAGATTCAAAGCTTATAGTGCAATAGGTAAAAGGTACACGTTGGGCCTAGGAGAAGAAGCTCATAATGTACATAAATTTTATTTGGGACATCATGGAATTGTTTGACATCATTCGTACTGAATGGCTAGATAGAAGTGAAAATGTTGAGGTTGATGATCTTGTAGTTGCAACACCAATGCATGATATGAATGTAGATCTTCCTTTATATCAAGAGAAATTAAGTACTAGTAAGACCCACCATACTAGGAAATATGTGTAGCTAGTAGGTATTTGATAATAGCCAATAGATTTATAGGTTCTTGAATGATATGGATGAGTTTAAGAATCAACTCATTGACTGGAATCCAATGGTTTAAATAGAAGGTGGAAAATAAACCTTGTTTGGGAATGAGGTAGTGCAATTGAAAATAATCATTATTCCCCAAGGGTTAGTTTCCTTAAAAAAATGTTTGATAGCAGAGACTACTATAAAATAAGAAAAAATCAACTCATGAGGATGATGTTGAGGGAGTAAACCTTGGAACAAATGAGAATCCAAAAATGGTGTACATTGGTAAGAATTTGAAACCACATGAGAAGAAAATGCTAATTTACCTTTTGATTAAGTTCAATAAATGTTTTGCATGGTCATATGAAGATCTTTAGGCATATAGGGAAGATATGTTCCAACATATTATCCCACTTCAATTTGATGCTAAACCATTTAGGCAAAAAAAATGTTTATCAACCCTACTTTGGCTCCCCAAATGCAGAAGGAGTTGATGAATATGAAGGAAGTTGGAATTATCAAATCCATTAGACATTCTAAGTGGGTTTTTAATCTTGTCCTAGTAAGAAAGAAAAAGGGAGAGATAAGGTTGTGTGTTGATTTTTGTAACCTCAACCTTAAGTCTTTAAAGGATAAATATACCCTTCCTAGCATGGACTAATTGTTGCAAAAATTAACAAGATCATAATTAATTTCCATGATGGATGGATTTTTAGGTTGCAACCAGGTGGCTTTTGATGAATCAAATCAATATAAAATGGCATTCACTACTCCATGGGGTACTAATATTTATGCGAGGATGTCATTTGGCATAAAAAATGCAAGATTAAATTTTAAAGAGCAATAGGTATGGATTTTTTGGTCTCATTAATTGGATCATGGTGGTATACCAAGATGAACTGATTATATTTTCAAAGAAAAGAGATAAGAAGTACAAAAATCTAGAATAATCTTTAAAATATATTTAGAGTATTGGATTCTCTAAATCCCAAGAAATGGTAGTTGGTGTTCAAGAGGGTAGACTCATAAGTTGTATTGTATTAGAGGATGGGTTGAGAATATACCCCAAAATAATTAAGGCCATCAAATTTATTCCCCAACTCAAATTTGTCAAAGGAATTCAATCTTTTATTGGGCATATCAACTTTGTTAGGAGATTTGTCCCTAACTTTGTTGAGAAGAACAAAAAAATATTAAAAATGCTCAAGAAAGGACAACAATTGAATGGAGTGTAGAGCTAGTTGAAGCTTTCAAGGATATTAAGAAAGATATATCATATGCTTTTATATTGGAGATTCCTGATAACTTTAGGCCTCTCCAACTATTTTCTTTTGCATCCTTTTATATCATTGATATTGTGTTATTGCAAAATAACTAAGAAGGTTATGAGAAACCAATGTATTTATTCATTAATTCATTGTAAGAAACTAAGTTGAAGTATTCCATTATGGTTAAACATGCTTATGAATTATTCAAGGCAATGAATAACTTCAAGACATATCTCGTGGGTATTAAAATTGTAGCATATGTGCCACACTCAACTATGAAGGACATTTTTATGCAGCAAGAGGCTTCGGGCATAAGGATTCATTGGATCAATAAGACCCAAGAGTATGACATGGAGATACAAACCACCAAGCTTGTTAGGGTCCAAGGCCTAGCCAAGTTGATGGCTAATTCCAAATTGGAGGTAGTAGAGGTAAATGAAGTAAACACTAATGATGAAGTTTTCATATGTAGTTTATGTGATTATTCATGGTATAGGGATAATTTTTTATTTGGTAAATATAAATTGTCCATCATCCCTAGATAATAACCAAAGGATGAACCTCAAACTATGGCCACAAAGATCTGTGTTGATTCAAGGTAAGCTAATGTGGAGGAACCATGAAGGAGTTTTGTTCAAATGTTTGGGTGGTGAGCAAGCTGACAAAGTAGTCAAGGAGTGTGATCATAGTGTATGTGGTGGAAAATTTAAGGCTAAGACCACAATAAATAATATCCTTAGGGATGGATTTTGGTGGCCCACATTATTCAAAGACATAGCCCAGATGATAAGAAAATGTGATGATTTCCAAATATTTTTTGGTAATTTAAAAATTGTTAGTGCACTCGCCTTGCTACCCTCTACAATTGAAGAACCTTTTTAGTAGTGGGTAGCTGATTCCATTAGAGAGATACATGAAAGATTAAAAAATGGATATAAGTGGATCCTTGTGGCTATGAATTAATTCACCAAGTGGATAGAGGTAATTCCACCTTGGAATGCAACTTCCAAGGTGGTAGTTGATTTCTTGATCAACAACATCATTATCAAGTTTGGGGTTTCTGCTAGGATTCTTGTAGATAATGTCATGTGTTTTAGATCTCAGTATTTTTCAAGTAGTGTTCCAAGTTTGGAATAAATTTTTTACATCCATCCCCTTACCACTCACAAAGTAATGGGAAAGCTAAGGCAAGCAATAAGAACTTGATGAAAATCATAAGGCAAACATTGGATTAGAATAAGAAAAGATGGGATGATAGGCTTAGGTATGCTATTTGGGTTGATCGATTCACCTTAGAGAAAGATATTGGAAGAATCTAATTTTAACTTGTTTATGAGGTTGAGGTTGAATTCTTGTTAGTTTCAAATTACCACTATATCAACTATTGCAAGATATAGATGATGATCAGTGTGATGTGATGTCCTTGAGGGTCATGTCATTGATTGAGTTATATGATCAATGAAGAGAAACACAAGATATGAGCATGCAATACAAGTAGATCATGAAGGATATACATGATCAAAGGCCATCACCAAGAGAGTTTCAAGTTGGTGATTTGGTCCTTTTGTAGAATTCCAAGTCAAAAGATAAGGGAAATCATGGTGAACTCAACCCTTTATGGCTTGGACCATATGGACTAGCTAAGAGGTGTGAACTTCATGTATATTGTCTCATAAATCTAGATGGAAAATAATGGAGCTTCCCATTCATGGTTAGTATTTGAAACTACTTTTATAAGTAGTGAGGTTTGAAATTTTCATTGGCGAGTGGAACGTTGCTTTTTCTTGATGTTTTTCAAGTAGTCTTGACCTCTATGGCTAGGATGGTGTTTTGTTAGTTGTGGTGATTTTTTTTGGTCTTCTATTATATTTTATTTGATTCTCACCATGTCTTCAAGAGGAATGTGTCCCCAACAAGATCCACTATTGGGACTTGCTAAAATTTGAGGAGATTGGTGTTGTTCTTTACTCCTAGAGTTTGTTTCTTCTCAATTTTTTGTTGGGCCTTAGGCCCCGACATGGACCTAGAACCTAAGGTTCTAAGTACTTGTTATTCTCCCCTCTCTAATCTCACCCTTGTTCTTTAGGTTCCCATTGGGCCTCAAGACCCAATATGGACCTAGAACCTTTTAGGTTCTAGTTCCTCCACCTTACCATTCGACCCTTCTTTTCATAGCCTTTTTATCCCTCTCATTCATCAAATCTTTCATCTTGAGTTGGACTTGGAACCTAGAACCTTTTGATTCTATGTTCTTGGATCCTCCTACCCTTTGATTCTCACTTGTTTTTCTCTTTTGGCACATCGGGCCTTAGGCTCCAAGTGGAACTTGGAACCTAGAACATTGCATTCTGATTCTGAGTTCCCTTTCACTCCTAGCCCCCACTTTGTTTCTTCTTAGTTCCCCGTAAAGCTCTAGATGGAATTTGGAACCTGAAACCTTGGATTTTAGTTTTGAGTTCTCTTCCACTCCTAACCCCTAATTTGTTTCTTTCTTAATTCCCCATCAGATACCAGGACTCGATCATAACTTGGAACCTAAGGTACCAAGTCCCTTTTCTCTCTTAGCTCATATCGCTTGCCAATTTATTTCTAGTTCCAATTCTAATTTCTCTCTCAAGCTTGATGGCCACTAGATCATTCATTCTTCAAGTTCCTATTCATATTCTATCTTCTAGGCTAATGCTCGCTAATGTAAGTTTTCTTCTAGCTCTTCGCTCCTAGGTTCCACCTAAAACTCGGGACCCATAGGGCACCTTGATCTAGTTCCAATTCCCTCCTTGGACTCGCCACATGCCATGAACCCAATAATTGAAAAATAATATTTTAAATGCATGGTTTGGATGCCAAAGTACCAAACACCTAGTTTTTTCTCTTAGCAACACTATGAATGCATAGGGTTTCCCAACTACCAGAAATCAAGTCTTAACACATCATTCAACCTATCACATCAATTTTTGGTGGGATTCATCCTTTGTTATGGATAGTGCCAGAGTCTAGGTTTTCACCCTGTTAAACTTGTGTTATTTGCTGGGTTTTGGTCCTCATTTGGGATCATTGGAAAATATTAGGGTGCATGAATAACATAGGAATAATCCAAAAGATCATAAATACATAATAAATAAATTTTAGAGAAGTTGTAAGGAGGTAGGGAAAATTTCATACATTTAAAAGGTTATTGTAGCTTATTATTTGTTCTTACATGTCTAATAATGTATGGGCGGATTCAAAAAATATGTGTTTTGGGAATTTTTTTTTTTAACACATTTATTGTTGTGAATGTAAACACTATTTGATGAATGTGATAGGTTTCCAAACCTATTACAACATTTTGCAATAGATCATCTTGTGTTTGCATATGAACTTGTTTGACTCATTAAGGGATATCTAAGAATATGGAAATAAAAATAGTGTATTATGAATGCATTTAGATGCTAAATCAAGTTCGTATTTATTATTGTCTCTCACCATCTCCCATTGTCATATGTGCCTATGTTTACCTCGGATTGGAACTAGTCTCTCATGTACTTTATTTGGTCACACAAAATCAAAGCAAATCACTAAACATTTTTTTCATTTTATTTTAAGTTACCGCAGTTCATGATTTCACCATAACTACAAGGAATAGCCATCATAATCTTTATGGAATCAAGTATCTTGCACATACCTAACAACAAGGGTGAAGGAATTGATCAACTATTTACAGGTAGTATGGCACCATTATTTCTCTCATACTTAGTGACAAGTCTTTGTATTTGTATCAACTTTGGGTTAGTTACCACCATCACTAAGTATCTTGTATTCATTTGAAGCCTCTAGGAACACCCTCTCGAGTTTAAGTTGAGCTTTAAGCATTGGAGATAAAACCCACTCTCATAGAGTTGACCTTAAACCCTCCATTTTTTTTTATGGACCAATTTCACCCACTTTTTGAAAACCTTGTCCTCATGAGTGCAATTTAGTTCTAGGGAGTGGAGCAATGGTTTTGGGACCCAATAGTGGGTTTGGAAAAAATGTTGCAAAATCCCTAATTTTAAAATCTTATGTTCTAGATGATAAGTTGTCTATAGCAATTGATAGATTTGAAGAATATATTGGCTTTGAAGAATATCTTGGCTCATAGATGTCAATGGTATTTTTCCTCATGATTTTTTGGCTAAAATTTTTGCTACCAAATGTGTTCTCAAGATAACTTGGCCAATTTAGAAATGAGTTCCCTTATTCTTTTCATCATTCTCTATTATGTCAAAAAGGTAAATTAGATAGTTTCATTTTGCATAGGGCCAAAATTGTGGTTGGTGGTAATTTATTCTTTCTTGAGGTGCAATTTCTCATGGACATGTTCAACTTGTCTTGCCTAAACATAGAGGCAAATAAATGGTAGCAATTAATTACTTTTCATTCTCTCTATCAATATATACTATTTGTTGCTCTCTTCTTGGGTGTTTTAGCTATTCCAACATTAACTAATATTTTTTATTGTGCGCTATTTTTTTCTTTCTATTGTTGATTATACTATTGATATGGAGGTTAATGGCTATGTCTTTCCTCAAAGATTCATGATAGGGAATTTGGGGCCTTTTTTAAATAATCTATTTGCAAAGAATCATATAAAGAAAAGAAAATGCTTACCAAAAATAAAAATACTAACCAATTACTAACTTTCAAAGACCTATCAAAGACTACCTAACACCAATCAAGAAGGTGATCAAAAATTTGTACAATGGTGTCATACAAAAGTTAAAAAATTAATGACACACTAGACCTCAACATTAAATAAAATAAAAAATGGCTACCTAAACCAACAAACATAATTAGATTATTCCATCATACAACCCCAAACATATCTAAAACTCACTAATTTTTAGTGTCCTTAACCATTTTTTTATACAATCACACAAAGGAGTCCAAACTAGAGAGAGACACTTTGTGGAGAACTTTCATTAAACATTTAGCCTTGTGGAGAGATTTCCCACAAAACATGGGGAGTATGTGCTCACTAGTAATTTATAGGCAACTTTTATTTTGCGTAACCATAAGACTCAACAATACTTTATCAATGGTAGCACAATACACTTGAAGCACCTAAGCTCCATGGTATGGTGAAGAGAGATTATCCTCCGGGCTACTACTTGTAGAAATGTCTCATTTTTTCTATCTCATCAATACCTACTTTATTCAATCACTAACCACTGTTGAGAGAAAATATGTTCCATAACAATCTAAGAAAACTAGGTAAACTAGAAAAACCCTAATCTCCACCTCTGGAACAAATTGTGTCAACTTTTTCAAAAAATATTTTATAATCATGGCCTTCAACTTAGGCAATCCATGAGCACCCAACCCAACCTCCCCAAGCCTACTTTGATGAAACCTAACACTTAAGTATAATTACAATTAAATTTTCTTTCAATTGTTTGTCAAAGAACAAAACTTGACACCGTAGGTACCTACAAACAAAGGCATTATTCTCATGTACCATCCCTATAACAATTAAAGCACAAAAAACTTATATATGATTGCAGGAATATAATTACCCATACATGCTACAATATACAAAATATGTACTACATAAGACCTCTAACCAAACACTTGCATATCATTAGTAAGAAAAAGGGTAGAAAAAGTACAAGGCTATGGGAATTAAGACAAAGCCACCAAGAACATTCCTAATTATTAAGATTTAATTCTTTTAGGAGGAAACATTAGTTAAGATTTAATCATCTCAGAGAATTCAATCAATAAAATTAATAAAAAAGATTAAATCAATTGTAAAATATTAATATTATTGAAGTTCATAGTTCATATTGAAAATGTTGAAAAAATGGGTTACTAGACCAATCAATATTTACTAGTCTTTTAACTAGCTATTCTCAACTATATTGCAATAGTTGAGACTAATCACTACATATCATTTGTTCAAAACTATCATTTATCTTATTTCAACATATGTCCTTGTGCATGAGATGTAAAGTCGTCCTTAGGAGAATGAATTAACTAACTATCACACCTTGGTGTGCAATGGGTACGCTGAAGAGGTATGAAAGGTTAATTAGGGAAAAAATGGTTTTTTTTTTTGCATACATTTGTGCAATACATTTAAGATCAAATTGGTTGGTAATTTAAGAAATGATTTTGTTGATATATTATTGTTATTAATATTTTATTAATATTATTATCAATATTCTATTATTACTATTACTTTAGATTTTTATTTGTAGACACTAAAAAATGCCCCGAATGATATCATGCACTCAAATCAGATATACTAACATTAACATCATTTCCTCTTGAAATCCATCATCTTTTCACTTAATTGATTAAATCACCTTAGCTATTTAATTAATTGCATTATTTGCATCTATTAACCTAATTCATCAAATCAGGTTAATTCACCCCCTTTCATGCTAGTTCATCTCATTAAATTAAATAATCAAATTATTTAATTTAATTCCCTAAGTCTTCTTATTTAATTAAATAAACCTAAGCTATTTAATTAAATGTCATTTCACCTTCCCCCCATTCATTAAATCATTTAATTTAATGAATATCACTTAATTCTTCTAATCCCCTGATTGCATGATTAAAACCTTGTTTAATTAGAAATTATCTAATTAATCCAATTTCTCCCACTTGCAAGGGAATATTCCCTCCATTTTTGCATAATTTAATTTAGTTTTAATTAACTAAATATCCTTTTTCTTCACCCATGAATATTCTCTCTCCTCCAATCATTTAAGAAAGGGAATATTCTCACAAGGCTTTGTGTACAAGTTAGCTTGAAACCTCTTGTGCAAGTTAACTTTTGACCTCTTGTACAGGTGAAAAGTGTGCTTGTTTGGAAGGAATGAGAACCCTTGAGTAAATCTCATCTTGCATTCTTACACATTGATGAGAATCCATGATCCATGCCTCCATTTTCCTCCATCCTTGACCGTTGATTAGCTTTTTCAATCTCAACCCTCCATTTCTCATTTGCTTTCCTATAAATAGATCACTCTTTGGAGACAAATGGATCCATATTTTAATTTCCAAACTTATGATATTGAAAAAACTCACTCACACTCAGTTTAACTCACATTTATCATATTTTAGTTCTTTTTTTAGTTGCATAATAACTTAGCTTCCATGCATCCATTTAGTTAAATAGATAATTAGGGTTTGAATTTTTTAGTTTAATCTCATTTAGATTAGTTTAGAAATTGCACATCTACATATTTTAGCATAAAATCATGGTAGATTAACTCTTGCATCATACTTATTTTAGCATAAATCATGTTTTCATCCACATATCACAACAGTTTTATCGATTCTCTTCAATATAATTGATTGAAACAAGCTCACTAATCACAGGATTGGGAAAGGGTCATTGTTCCACATCAACACGATACCATTTCCAAAATGGGATAAGTTTTATATGGGTTAGAGTAGACATTTAAACGCTTTCGTAGTTTATAATGCTTAGTTTCAATAAATATTTAGTTTAACTTTCATTTGAATGATCTTTTTTAAGATTGACTATTAGTGGCATGAACATGGTTTGATTCTTCATGGATCAAGTGTAATCAGCCAATACTAATATCCTCAGTCGATATTCTGGCACTAGAAGGAGGGAAAACCAATAAAATTTAATCAAATTCTAGCTCAAATTCCATTTGTTTTAACTTTTGTAGGAAAGAGCGATGCCCAACTCAATTTCAGCGACACCTTTGCAGGGTGTCGCCATATAGTGATGCTATTGTCATTTCAAAAAACAACGCCTATTAAATTTATTGATGTTGATTAAACAAATATCAATGCTAATATTATATAGAGGTATCAAAGATTTGCAAACGGTGATGTCTGATCAAATAACGACACTATCGTGCTCTCAGGTTTGTCTATAGAGCGACACCCAAATTCACTAGAGTGACACCCTTGTTCACCAAAGCGATGCTTTTATGAATAGAAATGCCCAACTTTGGTAAGAAGTTTAACAATCATTTTTTAGCATTTTTTTTTATTTTTTCAATTCATCAGAGTACTAACATGCCTCTAGCATTGTTTTGGTTTTTAGATTAATGTGGTTTTGCAGGATTGGACGACACGAAGCTAAAGTGAAGAAGCTTTCTCATCTTAAGATTTTATGATTGTAACAAGCATTTGACGCTTTGGGGCAATTATAACCCAATTCCTTATGCTTTTTACTTTATGCTCTAGGACCTCACTAAATTTTATTTGGATTTAAAATGAACACTCAAGTGAGACTAAAATTGAACCCTCATTTTTTCATTGTCTTTTGGGTTTAAAATTAAACAAGGCAACTTAAAATTTTGTTTGGTGCATAAAATGAATTCATCTTAGCTTTATGGGTTAAAATTAACAAGTATTTGTTGTGTTTTTATTTACATCTTTGTTATTGAATGTGTATGTGATTCTCTCGTGCCACTCAGTGATCTTGAGAAACAGAAACATTCCTTAACACTTTTGTAATCACCTATATCTTTCAATTTGGATTAAAAATGAACCCCTTGCTAGTGTGGGGAAAAGGCGTGGTGTGTGTTCTCTCCATGTTTCATGTGAACTGGGATGATCGTGTTGGCCGCACCATTACCGTTGCACCAAAAGATCGACCTATTAATGCCCAATACAACTGCCATAGTTAATAGATCCACGGGAGGTGGTTAGTCCATGTCACGAATCCCGAGGGGAGCATTGACCATCTACCAACAATCTCCCCCTTAGCGTTACCCGAGGGGATTTGAACTCGACACCTTTGGCTCTGATACCAATTGTTGGCCCCATGGTTTCTATTGCACCAAAAGATCGACCTCTTAATGCCTAATACAACTGCCAGAGTTAACAGATCGACAGGAGACAATTAGTCCATGTAACGAATCTCGAGGGGAGCACTGACCATCTGCCAACATATCGAACTACAAAAATACTTCCTTGCTATTGTTTATCTTTAGAGGGCCTACCTCCTCGCTTCGAAAGGAGGGATGAACCAAATGGTAATGAGCTAAATCAAAGCTCTTTCAAGTTGCTATATAAAAATGTGTTTGTGATGAAAGTCATAAACAATAGGTGCAAATGCATCATACCAACAAGTGTCACCCTTATTATCCACATGATATGTCAAAATCTCTTCTTAGGAAGAGACTAGGAGGCCTCTTGGTTGAAATAACCTTGATCTAATCGTGTCGCATGTATGGCTACCTTGAACAAAGGCCCTTACTAAGAACCATTGTTTAGTTTCCAAAAATACTTAATTCTTGTTGGTGCAAGAATGGTGGTTCTGAAGCCGCCTCACATTTTTACTATTCATTTTTGAAACCGAAAAATCCCTAGGATCTTAGAATCTTCAAGATTTTGAGATTTTTTGGTCCTAAGAAGTGTGTGTCGTGGAGGGGAGCCAGTGTCGCCAAATCTCTAACTGTTCGCAATTTCTTAGTGTTTGGAGAAATCCTAGTGGGGACTCAACAAGTATGGCCATTTGAACCTAGGATTGTAAATGATTGTGAGTCAGTTGAATACATTGCTTGGATCTAAAATGCTACAAAAACAAACATTCACTATCTTCCTCAAAATTTTAAACACTTTGGCCTAAATATGGATACCTTTTGAAATAGCCTTGATATTAATGCTTTTCCTAAGGATTTCTATCCTTAGAGATTTTGAAATATCTTAACTTATATGTCAGTCCATATTTTCCAAAGACAACATAGGCAATTATGGATTCAACCTCATGATTCTCATAAAATGGACAGTGTGAAAGTTGTGAAAGCATAATCAAGACAAGTGTTTTTGGTAAAATCAACTCACTTAAGCAAGATAACTTGATAATTTGAACCCTATATGACCATTTGGAGACCGATCACTCCTGTTCAACAACCCAACTTACGGGTGCTATCATTCAATTGAACTTTGAATTCATTGAGGGAGAACAAACATATATCATTAGTGGTTTGAGAAGATTCACTTTTGAAACCAAGGAAACATCCAATCAGTGGAGAATTGCTACAAACATCTTAGAATGAAGATATGATATTTTGGCCAAACGACCTATATTATCACTCTCGTGTGGAAATAAATATCCTCTTTTTCTTCCATTGAGTTAGACTTCTCTAAATGATCTCACACAAAATCAAAATCCCCAAGATAAGGTCTACCGGTCATCATTGCAAACTTAAGCACCTTAGTTCAAAAGCAATCAAAAACCACATTTCAGCACTATACCAAAATAGAAACAAATTTTTGGTAAACTTTTATGAATGTGCACTAAGGAAACATCCAGACATGTATGTGTTCTAAAAAATTGGTGCTTTTCATGGTCTTAAACTCCTCTGAATGATCTATCACACAATCAAAATCCGTAGGGGAAGATCTAGATCCTGCCATTACAGACGTAGGTATCATAATTCAAAGTTTGGCAAGAAGTGGGCTTTAATACTTTATCACAATAATAACCTCTTGTTAAGAAACTATTATGCTTGATCTAGAAGGAACGAACTAGATTTGCATACCCGCATCTATCCTCTCATTTAGATCAACATTAGTCTTTAGGATTTGAAATCTTTAGAGGTCTAGTATCATTCTCACTACCTTGGTCATGAAAAACAAAGGTTCATTCTAAGTCAACATTGGGTCAAAAATTTCATCCACCCCTTCATCAAATTTCATCCTTCACTTCACCAAACTTTGTAAAAATTTTGAATACAATAAATTTTTTTAACTTGAACATCAAATCAAACCAACCTCTAACTTAGCTACTTTGTATGTGAAATGCATCCTTTTCCATGCATTTAGTTAAGTTATTTATCATCTTTGGACTAGTTTATCCTGAAGATCATGTGTCTACCCTAAAGTTTCTCAAGTTCATAAACATCCTTTATCATAACATGAAAACATCAAATTCAAGTCAAAAGTGTTGTCCCAAAATGTTTTCAAAGATCACTTGCCATATCACCCATATTTTCATCCCCTATTATCATCATTGCTCCAAAAAGACTTAGAGCATCCCTTTTACCTAGATTTGAGTCAACTAGAGAGTTCAAACATTACAAATCCCAACACAACTCTCCTAGAAGTGACCCAAAATTTATGGTAAAGATAAGATCACAATACAAGAGAATCATGGAGAAAACCAAAGTCACATTTACCTCAAGTGATCCAAATCCTCTAGAATTTGATTCGGGAAGTCAAGTCACCCCGTCACATCAACCCTCATCTCCATCAAGACCATATGAGATAGAGGACATCATGAACAGTACATTTGATCTTACTAAGGATGGAATCATGGAACATCAAACCTTTGAAAATGTAGCCCCTTTTTCCCAATCATTTGTTGCACAAAATTTGACACAAGGCTTCATGACTCTGACACTAGGGCGGAATCAAACATCCACTCCTAGTCTTGCAACTAGTCTTGCCAAGGAATTTGGTCTAACTATTCCATTTGAAAGTAGTACACTTGTAGGCACCCTTTATACCAATCCCCCACCTCCTACCACCACTTGGAAATTTACCTTTGGTGCTCCTCCCATTCTCAAAGATCCCAAACAACCATATAAACCCCTTGACCTTCATTACTCCACCACAACCTCCACATATCGAGGAAGCCCCTCTTCATCCATACCCATGAGTACCACAAGTTTTCCCACCATCACACAAAGTAGTATGGACCGAGTGTCTCAAAATAGCACACAAGGGAATGTCAATACTATATCACAGAGTCAACCCTCAATGCAGATAGGGACATATTTACCCAATCCTCCCATTGGTTCATCTATACCATTGGTGTCACAAAACACATCCACCCTATCCATTATCAACCCATCTCAAACAAATCCTTTGGTAACTAATCCCATCATCACAAGTAATCCTTTATCCACATCTCTAGCATAAGGAAATCCTCAAGTCATTGGATAAAAGAATCTCTTCAATCAACGGACTCAAGGTTCTAGTATGTCATTACCATTGTAAAATCTAATGACACCATCCTCATGTTTCCCCATTGTCCCCTTCACTATGAAAAATCAAATGGGACCTCAAACTTACATTCCTCCACCTCAATCCACCATCTTATAAGGAATGTTAAACCAAGGGAACTCCCAACCTCTCATCACTAGCTCACAACCTATCCAAAACATCAACACCCACAATCCATCACAAGTGTCCCAACAACCAATTGAACCTACATTGCAAGCTCATGCCTTAGCCTTACAACAAGCACAACATGCTTATCAATAAGCCATCCAAAAACAACAACAAGCAGCCTTAGTGGCACAAAAAGCAACAAAACAATAGCAACAATAGAAAGCAGCCTTAGCAGCACAACAAGAAACACACCAACAACAACAATAAGCAACCTCAACAACACACCAACAACAACAACAAGCAGCCTTAGCAGCACAACAACAATAGCAAGCATCCTTAGCGGCACAACAAGAAACACAATAATAGCAACAACAACAAGAAGCCTTAGTGGTACAACAAGCAACACAACAACAAAAATAGCAAGCAACCGTAGCAGCACAACAAGCAACCTTAGCACAACAACAACAACAAGCCTATCAAGCATCCTTAAACACAAAACGAAAAAAACAAGCCCAAAAACAAGCCCTCACAACACACAACAACAACATCAAGCCTAACAACAAGCTCTTGTGGCACAACAACAACAATAGGCCCAATAGCAAGCCCTTGTGGTGCAGCAACAAGAACAAGCCCTACTAGCTTAGTAGTAAGCCCAACAACAAGAACAACAACAAAGTTCCTACTATAATCCTCAATAGAACATCGTCAATACAAATGCGCTACGAACATATACATCCACACCTCAATCACCTTCACATAACCTCACACCACCATACACCCCATACAATATATCATCATATTAAAATATCACATACAACTGATCCATCATCCCACCATATGTTCCTCCACCAAACCCATAAGACAATCTAGCATCGCAATTCAAGTTGCTATCCCAAGAAATGCAGGATCTTTGAATGGGAAAGACAAAGAAGCCCCATACATAGAATCTATGTCCTTATCCATTTGATCGAAACATCACAATAGTACCATTCCCTCCCAGATTTGAAATCCCCAAATTCGATAAATACAAAGGGAGGGGAGTCCTACGGACGACATCAAAGAATTTAACATCATGTGAATGGAGGTGGCTTACAATGATTCTTATTTAATGCGCCTCTTCCCTCAAATTTTAACATGTCCTTCCATGGATTGGTTTTCTCATCTACCTCCTGCCATAAAAAAATTCCAAGAAATTATTGATAAATTCATCGATCACTTCTCCTTCAATCTTGACATAGACGTAAGTCTAGAAGAATTGAACACTCTTAGACAAAACAAAGGATAATCTTTTTCTGATTTTTTGCAATAGTGGAGACAAAGAGCTAGTAAGAGCAAGTGGCCTCTTCCCGATGAAAAAAAAAGTGGGAATCATCATAGAAAATTTAGACCCTAATCTATCTTTCCACTTGAAAATGTAGTGCATCACATCTTATGATGAGCTTGTCCCTAGACCCCTTAACATCGAAAGAGCCCTAATCTCACATGGAAATAGTCTAGCCTACAACTGCCCATCTACCAGTTCAAATGACAAGCCTCGTCTCTAGGCTAAGAACAAAAATGTAACAAATGATGGTGTGGTAGATGCTAAGGTGGTCCTAATTGCTCCTAGACCAAACAACAATCAAGTTGCTAACATTCAACCAACTATGCAACAAACAACACCTCCTCAGAACAATCAGATCAATAACACTAACATGCAACAAAGGTGAACTACCAACAAGAACAATTATCCTAAATGAAAGTACACACAATTATCTAAACCTATCAAAACCATCATGAAGAAGTTGGTAGATTCAAATCTAATAACACTTACTAATTTTGAAAACTACTAAGAACCCCAAGAGAAACCATCTTGGTATAATGAGAATGATCTCTGTGATTTTTACAAAATCAAAGGGCACAAAATGACAAACTGCATGAGACTCAAGAACATCATCCAAGACCTCATAGAGAATGACACCATATCTGTTGAAGTACCAGCTGGGAATCAGGATCTTAAGATATACAAGAACCTTATGCCATATCATAACAAAGGGAAAAGTAATGAAAAATCTAAGGATTACACAAATGTGCAACATACTTATTCCAATGTAGTCGCTTCCTATGATAGTATCATTACCTTCATCACCATCAAAGGATATAGTACAAATTGTGGAGTCACCACAAGATGTGGAAAAAATACCATCCAAGGAGTCTTGTCTCAATCTAGGGCACAACCTACTTTTCCAACATCAAATCCTACCAAGTATAATCTCCTAGATCAGCTTAAGAAGACCCCCACATAGATATCAATCTTAGAGATATTAAGGCTATCCCCCACACATAGGAAAATATTGGAGAAAGCTTTGTCTGAATCATCCATCCCCAAGGATATTGACACTGATCAGTTTCAAGCTATGGTGGGGCATATCACTAATCATCTTCTCACCTTCTCAGAACAAGACCTACCATCAAAACCATCTCATAGCCATGCTTTACATCTTGAGGTTATTATTCATAAAATCCAGGTCAAAAGAGTCTTAGTAGATGGAGGTGTTGGTCTGAACATTTGTACCCTGCAATTAATCAAGAACCTGGGCTATTTAGAGGATACTATTGAGAAAGCAAAGAGTACCAAAATTAGAGCATATGATGACTAAGAATGAGTATCACAAGGCATCATTGCACTTCCCATCCAAGTAGGACCTCTCATTGTAGAAACTACATGCCAAGTGTTAGAGCTCGATCTTCCCTATAACATCTTACTTGGTCGACCATGGATCCATGCCTTAAAAGTTGTATCCTTGACCTATCATCAATGTGTATTATTTCCTTCCAAGGGCAAAGAAATTACTATCCATTGAGATCCTGAGCGTTTTTACTACTACAAGAATCTTGAGGCCAAGTTCTATAAGATACCCCAAATACCCAAGAATGATGAAAGGCCTACAACATCTACCTCATTTGTTGACCCATCATCCCTTGCATCTACCTCAGCAATGAAAACACCCATTGTACAGAACAATCTTGACATCAAATAAGTGATCTAGGATGATGGTTGTGTGAACTATAAGCTAATGAAGGATACCTATGTCTTAGGAGAACTCCTTCTTTCTCCTCAACCCCAGGAGAAACCCACATCTAGCACCAAATAGCTCGAAACAATCAAGATGTAAACTACTAACTTCACCAAGTGGGGGGATCTAAATTAAGAAGATATCAACGAGGAGGATGTCTCTAAACTGCTCTATCAATATGAATGATCTATCCCTATTCTTCCCATGGAAGATGACAATAAAGGCTTGCAACTAATGAAGGGATGGGGTTATTAAAAGAATGAGAAGCTAGGACAGAATGACAACGGCTTGCTAGAACCTATCATTCCTGAGAAATGATTAAAGAATCTTGGCCTAGGTTGTACTACTATCTAGGTCACCCTTATTGGAAAAGGTACTGCTAAACGAGATGAGGCTTCCTCTTGGTTACCTACAACACGTGATACAACCTTAGATGACTTCCCCCTTGATGTTGCTGACCTCTTTTGTAAACAACTCCCTCTTCATGATATCCATTACATCCTTTCCTCCAAGCAACCATACAACTAAAATACACCTAGTATACCCACAACTCATTGACATGGACCAACAAGGACCATCGATTCTAGATTTATTCAAAAATGATGAAGCGGTCTCAAAATTCATGGGACTCTGTGAAAATTTATCATGGGAAGATCAAAAAGCGGGTTTTGACATAGAACTAGACACAAGGGCATACTATGGGGAGATGATTGAATCCTTCAGTCACAAAATTGATGAAATGCAACTAGCATGTAGATCTTTGAGTGAAAACCACACTGTGGCACTCTCTGATCCTAAAATAGTAAAAACAAAGGATGCATCTTAAGGTGAAAACCTCTCTGAGGCACCCAAAGATGAGGGATTCAATTTCCCCCTTAGTGAAATGCATCCAAAGAAGTTAGCAGTACTATCAGAAACAACCACTCCAATCAATGTGGGAACAAAAGAAGCACCCAATATCACTTTATATGTTGAATCCTTGTTGGATGAAGAACAAAACACCTAGCAACACTTTTGAAAGAGCGACAATCTAACTTTGCATGGTCATACACATATATTTCAGGGCTTGATCCGGAAGTGGTTGTGCATCACTTAGTGGTCTATCTTGAAGCCAAGCCAGTCAAGCATAAATTAAGGAAGATGCATCCTTAGATAGCACTCTTGGTGAAACTAGAGTTACAAAAGCTTCTTGACGTTGGATTCATCCGATCAATAGATTATCCTAAGTGGGTTTCGAACCTAGTACCAGTATCAAAACCCACTCGGGGCACCAGAATCTGCACTGGTTTTAGAGACTTAAATAAGGCATGCCCGAAGGATGATTTCCCTCTTCCTAACATCGACCTCATTATGGAATTAATAGCTGGGTATGAAATGCTACCACTCATGGATGGTTTTTTAGGCTATAATTAGATCATGATCGCCAAGGAGGATCAACATAAAATTGCATTCACTTGTCCATGGCGAACCTATTGTTGGAAAGTGATGCCATTCATGTTAAAGAATGCAAGAGCAACCTATCAAAGAGTAATGACCCTCATCTTTGATGACATGATCCATAAATAGTTGAAGATTATGTAGATGATATTTTGGAAAAATCAAAGAAAATAAGTGACCACATAGGAGTCTTACGACCCATCTTCGACGGGCTTGAAGAATACAAGGTATGACTGAATCCAAAAAAGTGTGTCTTTGGGGTTACATTTGGGAAAATTCTTGGCTTTATCATCTCACAAAGAGGGATAGAAATTGATCCAACAAAGGTAAAATCCATCATCGACATGGAACCACTGTAAACCCTGAAGCAGATGAGAGGATTACAAGGAAGATTGAAGTCTATCAGAAGGTTCATAGTGTAACTATCAAATAAAATCCACCCCATTTCACATATTCTCCATAAAGGAATAACTTACAAATTGGATGAGAAATGACATAAATCTTTCCAACAAATCAAGGAATTATTATTGACACCTCCAGTGTTAATTCTGTTAATACCAAACAAACCACTGATCTTATATATCTTAGCAACATCAGTAGCACTAGGTTCTCTTCTAGCACAACATGATGAAGACGGAAAGGAAAGAGTTATCTATTACATTAGTAGAACCTTGATGGGCTATGAAATGAATTATTCACCCATTTAGAAAGCATGCTTGGCAGTAGTTTTTGATTCACAAAAATTTAGACACTACATGTTGTCACATCAAATCAAACTTATTGCAAAGATCGACCCATTGAAATACATGTTATCTAAAGAAAATATCACTGGGTGAATGACCAAATGGGTGATGATATTAACTAAATTTGACATAGAATATGTGGAGCACAAGGAAATTAAAGAACAAGTGATCACATACCAACTAGCAGACACACCTATCTATGTTGAGAAACCTTTTATATCTGAGCTCCTTGACGAATCAGTGTTCCTTGTCAATCTCATAGATCAGTGGAATATGTACTTTGATGGATCATTCACCCAACATGGATCAGGAGTGGGTATTCTTTTCATCACCCCTCAAGGTGATTACATTCCAAAGTTATACAGGCTATCATTCCCATGTACTAACAACATTGCTAAGTACAAATACTTAATCACAAGTCTAAGGATAGCATTTCAATGGAAAATACAATAGATGAAAGTCTATGGAGACTCACAACTAGTTATCAACCAAGTCAATGACGACTATCAAACCAAGGATGATAAGCTCACTCCTTACAAGAAGATGGTGGAGAATCTCAAAGACCTTTTCATAGATATAAATTTTCAGTAGATTCCTTGCATGAACAACCGAGTAGTAGATGCTATGGCAATAATTAGATCATTGTTAGACATGCCAAACAACGTCCTTCAATATGAATTCTTGGTAGAATAACTTCTTGTACCAAAATTTGAAATCCATGAATCTGAATTTGCGTGTTTCATTATTGGTCCTAGATCCCCATGGTATCATGACATATTTATCTACCTTAGTAAAGGAATCCTCCCATCCGATATCACCTCTAACCTTAAAAAGACCTTTGTCAAGAAGATATCCCGATTCGTGATCCTTGGTGATACCCTTTACTACCAAAGCATCGAATGAACATTACTACAATGTCTTAACCAAGAGGAAGCCTTAACCAATTTAATAGAAGTACACGATGGCATATGCAGTTCCCATTCTAGTGGTATAACATTAGCTAAGAAACTGTTGAGGATGGTGTACTACTGGCCAACTATGGAAAGAGAATCCCATCAGTATGTGAAAAAATGTGTTCAATGTCAACAACATGGAGATCTGATTCATGCTCACACTCAGGAATTGCAACCGATAATTACACCCTGGCCTTTTTCATAGTGGGGACTTGAACTCATAGGAAAAATCACTCCAACCTCATCTAATGACCACAATTTTATCATAACAACCACTGAGTACTTTACCAAGTGGTTCGAAGCCATTCCTATAACCTACATAATAGGGAAGAAAATTGCCAAGTTTATCATGAATTACCTAATCTATCATTACACTGTTTCACAAACCCTTATCTCCAATAACGGAACACCCTTCAAGAATCAGGATGTGAAAGAGTTATGTCAAAGATTCAACATACAACATTGATTCTCTACCCCTTATTATCCCCAAGGTAACAGTCAAGCAGAGGCTACAAACAAGACCATCCTAAAAAATTATGAAGAAAAAAAATCAATGAAGCTGGCTGTGACTGGCATCTATAGTTAAATCCCACTCTCTGGGATTATCAAACCAGTATTTGCACACCAACAGGTGCAACCCATTTCTCCTTTCTCTATGGATCAGAATCCATTTTTCCTATTGAGGTTGAGCTCCCATCACTATTAGTGTCACTACAGAACCGTATCACTGATGAAGAATATAAAGTCTCTCTGTTGAATGAGCTAGAATTCCTAGACGATCGTCATCTTGATTCCCTTAATCACTTGCAAGTATATCAAACTGACTGAAACAGAGCTATAACAAGAAGATTAAATATCGATCTTTCCATGAATGGTATCTTGTCCTAAAACAAAATCATAAGAATCTACTAGATCAGGATAGTAAAGGAAAGTTTGAGCGTAATTGGTTGGGTCCCTTTGTCGTCGTAGCAAGCTATGGATCAGGAGCATACCAATTTTCAATGCCTGAAGGTGAACCCTTGCAAGATCCAACTAACTACTTGCATCTCAAAATGTTTTATGCCTAGTCTTAAAAGGGTGTAAAATCTGAAAAATACAAAGAAATAAAAAAATGATCAAAATTCAAAAAAAAAAAAAAGGATTAAAAAACTAAGAAAAAAATTGTCCTCTAGTGAAAACCACTTTGGTGGTTCTTTGGGAAAGTACCTTGGTGAAAACTTGGCAAATAAGCGCCTAACATAAATAAAGCACCTCCATCTATTCTTTGGCTCTTTATCCTATCATTCTTTGCCTCACCATTCATCCATCACTTCATCATTCAACCTATTTTATTCCATCACCCATCCACATCCTTATCATAGCTTGATGTTGTGATGTATCGTATCCCATTTAGTACTACTTGACATATTCCTAAGGTTAGTATGTCCTACCTATATCGAGGTAGTCTATTGCATCACGCTAGGTAAATTTCATTATGAATCATATCGGGTTCTTGTGTATCCTGAGATCATTAGAAATCTCAAAAAAATTTGTGAAACATTCATTAGAAAATCCAAAAACATTTGCAAAATCCTGTACAGCTAAAATCCAAAAACATTCAAAAAATTTAGTCAAAATCCAAAACATCCAAAACACATCAAAAGCCCTAAAAAGGTCAAACATCGAAAATCCAAAAATAGTACCCTTGTCAAACTAAGTTGTCTTTGATCTTGAACATAGGCAAGGTCATCATTGATGTGCCCCCGAGACACCCTAGGCCAGTCCTTTAGGATTCCATCATAATAAATTATCATTCCCTCATTTGTTCATATCTCATTGTTAATAAGTCGAGTAGGTCAAAATATGTGGTCTCTGCATGTATAACATAGGCAAGGCTAATCTTTGATCAACCTCGAGGCCCCTAGGATAGGTCTTTTAGGTCAGGTTCTTGTTTGTAAAACTTCAAAAATTCCTAAACATTTGAATTTTTTTGAAAAATCCCTAAACATTTGCGAAATCTCAAAAAATCCCTAAACATTCAAAAATCTCAAAAAATCCAAAAACATTTGAAAATGTAAAACCCAAAAACTTTGAAAAACTCTAAAAAACCTCAAAAAATCTGAAAACCCAAAAAAATCGCATAAACTTTAAAAGAGACCAAAAATAGCCTCAAAACATTTTCAAACTATCAAAAAGCATTGAAAAAATCCAGAAAACCCAAAACCATCCATCCCATTTCGCTTTAACATTCAACAAAATGCAATAAAACCCTCATCCATAATAAATCAATCGTCATCTTCAACATTCGACAAAGCAAACAGAAGGTAAGTATAGCAAGTCATAAAATGAGAACTTAAGTGTCAAAATCTAAAGTCTAAATCATAGGTAAATGTGTCAGTGAATTTTATATTAATAGCTTATCATAAATTTCATCATCATCCTAACATCAAACAACCCTTGATCAATATGTCCTAGGATGTATCCTTCCTGCGATGGACATTAGCATCAGAAATCAACTTAGCTAAGATAAACTAGCAAGAGATATAGATAACACTAACTATTTTTCTTTGATCTTTTCTTCTAATTTATCTTAATGATCCATTATGAGGACCTCTCGATGATGTCTATCAAAAAGATTTAGAGAGAAAGGAATGGGGCATCGATCATGATCTTTCGTTTACTGTTCTTGTGGATACTCTTGTAAAATAATTTTGGTGCATACTTGCTTGGTTGTGTGTAAGAAGGTTATTTGGAGTACATTGTTGACTATTGTGTCTGCTTTTGTCCGATGTATTCTAATCTTCTAACTTACATTCAAACAAGGTTTCCATGTGTCAAGATGTGAACAAGAGCTATCCAATTATCTATTTGTTGAGTCAAAGTCCATTACACTAGATAGAACACCACCCTGGTTATCAATACCTTGATGCATCGTATCTATGTGTTATATCAAACAATAAGGAACGATAAAAAATTCCATCCCAAGATTTGAGAAAATCATCATCATTCATTTCTCATCACCATCTTTAATAAAGTCTTGGTGGATCATAGACTTGTTGGATCTTTTGAAGCAGTCATCAAAATCAATGGTCATTCATCTTGTTTCTTCTATCTTCTCTCCATACTAACCAGGTATCATGAGAGTAAAAAAAAAACATCATCAATACATCCATCCTGCATCCACAAACCATCAACACAACATAGTCATAGAATATTATAAATCATGCATCTTGCATCATCATTTAAGTTGTGATGAACAACATAGATTTGTTATTCTAAGCATCTTAAATCGGTGCATCACATACATCACATACATCACATTGTCATATCATAAGCATGGACATCTACATTATCCATCCATACATCCCTATACATCATCATCTCATCATAAAAACTACATAGAAAATACACAAAAAGAAAATGCATCCTTAACATTTGCATGTCATATCATCCATCTCATAAACGTGTCATGAAAAGATACTGAAAAAGAATTAACATTGCATCCATCCATAACATTACATCACATATCATCACACATCATCGCATAAGCATAAATAAAGTGCATCCATATATGATAAAATATAAGCATGTCAAATCTCACATCATATGCATCCATACAATCATAAACATGAAATAAGATGAACACATCATATCGAATTTGTATCTGTATCATATATGTATATCAAGAAATGAATGTCATGGTACAATATCTGAATCAGTGTATGTATATAAATCATAAATATTATATCCATGAGGCTATCAAAAATGAGCCCATGAATGTATATTTGTATAAAAGAATCAAACAACAAATCAAAAAGTGTCTATACACTCGAGCTAGCCCTGATGGCTACTCCCCTCTTCGGCTTGTCTCTCTAGCTGATCCTCAGCCCTAGGCCATGCATCACTCCTCTATGAGTAGTCAGGTTGTTTGAGTTCCTATGAAACATCTCTGTGATAGTGCATCCTGTAATAGGATGCCTTAGCCACAACCTCTCTGTATAGCCTGATAGATACAGTCCCTGCCCTATGTAGCTATTGTCATCACCTCCAACTGCTGGTGGCAACTGATCTCCTAATCTCTCTCAGTAGTCATGACATGTACCTGTTAACTCGCATGATCTCTTTCCACAGTAATAGTCAAAACATGTTGCCATGCATGATCCCTCTCAGTAGTAATAGCCAAAATCTGCTAATGGGTTTTATCTCGCTCACTTGTAATGACCTACACCTATTGAATCTACAAATCCCAAGGATCCGATGGTGGTGGTTGCACTGGTTGTTGCTGCATGGGTTGTTGTTGAATGGGATGCTACTATGGATGCTGCTAATCCACTAGTGGTGCACCTATAATCTACCCATTCTGGTCATCCTATCCCTTGCCTCTGCTTCTGCCTCTGCCCACTCCCCTCCCTCTAGGTCTCCCTCATGGAGGATCACCCGCTAGATCTGTCAACCTACGAGGGGTTGTAAGCCATGCATCATATGCAGGAATCATCTAAGCATCCACCTAGTCTTGGTCATATACCCACAGCTATGCCACCAACTTCCAAAATCCCTCAACCACCTTCAAGGCTGGGATTGTAGGTCCCCACATGGGAACTTGTCGAGCTGATCTAACAAAGATGGCCCTGTATGCATCGTCTGGCCTATCCTACTACTCTCCAAAATGTTGAGCCACCCTATCCAGTAGATATCTCTCAATAATCATGTGATCCCGACCTTGCATATACCAAGTCTGTCTGGTGAAGAACAACTACTACATATCATCATACCACACTGGCATATGAAGCCAAGGTCGCCATCTAAATACTATCATATCATCGAGCACCCTATGCCAATATGGAAGCCCAAGCTACCAAGTATGTTGTAAGCTAATGGAACCTCTCTACCTCTAAACCACTAGGTCATCTGGCTCTACATTGACCATTTGAACAATCAGGCGAAGCAAAACAATGTGCTCCCAGGCCCAAATATGTAGTAAGGTAACTCATGTACCAATGGATTTTCCATCACAATAGACAAAGTCATGTATATCATGATACAATGAGGCCAACATCACTGACCCCCATGTAAAATATTTCCTCCTATAGAACATCTGATGCCATGCCAAGCCCCATCTTGGGCTGAATCCTTTACTCCATCGGTCTAGAGCGACCAAACCAGAAATGATGGCTACAACTATCAATCTGAAAGTGGGCACTTGACCTCTATACATCTCAAGGTCGATCTGTGAAGTGATTAGAATGATGTCCTCAATCTCCATCACCTCATGGCAGACATTGTATCTGGTGTTAACATCATATATCACACACTCACCATGTATCGACAAATGTAGTATCCACCATACATCCTCCAATGTCACTATCGCCTCGCTAGTCAGAAGGTGGAACAACGAAGTCTCACTATACCATCGCTCGCACAACGTGGTCATCATAGCTAGATGTGTTTGAATGATGAGCATATATGCAATGTACCACAGACCAATCTCCCCCAGGTGCTCCTGGTGCAACTCAGATAAATCACCAAGTCTCTCTAAAATTGTGGGTTGATCCTCGTGAGACATCAAGGGTGGAATGACCTCCTACACCCACGAAGCACACGACGTCAAAATTTAAAAAAAAAATGACTTAGTTTGGAATTTTCAACTCCAAAATGACAATAGCGTCGCTATATTTCAAATCCAAATCGCATCACCCAAAGGAATTCACATTGCAAATCACAAATCGCATTGCCAGAAACATATGCATTGCGATTTAAACTTTGGAAACCCTAACCCTAATTTTCAAATCAAGAAGTGTGTCGCTATAAACATATGCATCATAATTTAAAATTGGAAACCCTAATTCTGAATTGCAAACTACGTCACAATACACATATGTGTCGCTAAAATTCAATTTAGCATCACCGATTCTCAAATAGGAATTGCTATTTAGCAATGTCGCCAAAGTTTAAATGTCAAAATGCATCAAAAAGTCAAATTTCAAATCAAGTTCCAGATCACATACCGGTGGTCCTGCGCTTGGAAGCCTCTGGTACTCTCGAGCTCAGTCAGAAATGTGTCATGGGAGCACACATCATGCCATCTCGTCAAGGGGTCAGAGCTCAAAAAAGTAAGAAATCTCTAAGATGTGAATGCACAAATGAATTGAAAGTGACCCTTCTTGGCTTATTTATACATCAAAATTAGGGCTTTTTTTCTTAATTTAATCATCAAGCTAGGGTTTATCATCATTTTTACAATTTTTTCCAATCGAAACCTTATTTTGCATCATTTTTTGCATTTTTGGCATGATTCTTGCATCCCGAAGCCTTTCCGGACCCCTGTGGAAACTTTTCCCCTTTATTGAGAAATCAACCCAAAATTCAAAATTTCCGCCCAATTTCTCGAGGGGGCAGCGAACCAGCTTAATCCTTCCGCTAGGGCATCTAAAAAAAATTAGAAAACTCAATTTTTTTTAATTTTTTGATTTAAGCAACAATTTTTAATCCGAAGAGCATCAGTCTTTGAACCGAAGCAGTAGGTACCTCGCTTCAAAGAGGGGCAAAATGTAGACATTGAAAAATGTCCTATATGATATCATGCACTCAAATCAGGTATACTAAGATCATTTCCTCTTGAAACCCATCCTCTTTTTTCTTAATTTATTAGATTAGCTTAGCTATTTAATTAATTGTATCATTTGCATCTATTAACCTAATTCATCAAATCGGGTTAATTCACCCCCTTTCATGCTAACATTTCATCTCATTAAATTAAATAAATCAAAGTATTTAATTTAATTCCCTAAGGCTTCTTATTTAATTAAATAACCCTAAGTTATTTAATTAAATGCCATTTCACCTTCCCCCCCATTCATTAAATCATTTAATTTAATGAATATCACTTAATTCTTCTAATCCCTTAATTACATGATTAAAACCTTGTTTAATTAGCAATTATTTAATTAATCCAATTCCTCCCACTTGCAAGGGAATATTTCCTCCCTTTTTGCATAATTTAATTTAGTTTTAATTAACTAAATATCTTTTTTCCTCACCCCATGAATACTCCAAAGAATATTCTCTCTCCTCCAATCATTTAAGAAAGGGAATGTTCTCACAAGGCTTCATGTGTAAGTTAGCTTGAAAGTTCTTGTGCAAGTTAACTTTTGACATCTTGTACATGTCAAAAGTGTGCTTGTTTGGAAGGAATGAGAACCCTTGATTAAATATCATCTTGCTTTCTCACCCGTTGTTGACAATCGATGATCCAAGCCTCCATTTTCCTCCATCCTTGACCGTTGATTAGCTTTTTCAATCTCAACCCTCCATTTCTCATTTGCTTTCCTATAAATAAGTCACTATTTGGAGACAAATAGATCCATCTTTCAATTTTCAAACTTATGATGTTGAAAACACTCACACTCACACTCAATTTAACTCACATTTAGCATATTTTAGTTTTTTTTAGTTGCATAATAGCTTAGTTTCCATTAATGGCTTCCATGCATCTATTTAGCTAAATAGATAATTAGCGTTTGAATCTTTTAGTTTAATCTCATTTAGATTAGTTTAGCAATTGCATATCTACATCTTTTAGCATAAAGTCATGGTAGATTAACTTTTGCATCATACTCATTTTAGCATAAATCATGTTTTCATCCACATATCACAACGATTTCATTGATTCTCTTCAATATAATCGATTGAAACAAGCTCACTGATCACGAGATTGAGAAAGGGTCATTGTTCCACATCAACACAACACCAATTCCAAAATGGAATAAATTTTAGATGGGTTAGAGTAGACATTTAAACACTTTTGTAGTTTATAATGTTTAGTTTAACTTTCATTTGAATGATCTTGTTTAAGATTGAGTATTAGTGGCATGAATATGCTTCGATTCTTCATGGATCAAGCGTAATCGGTCCATACTAATATCCTCGATCGATAGAATTATATAATAATATTAATATATTTTTTATATTTTTTTACATATTTACTATTATATTATTATTATTATTTTATTAATATATCAAGTTTGGATTATGTTACATTATTATTATTATATTAATGATTGGATTAGGTATTATATTATATTATATTATATAATGTATTATATTTTATTAAAATATCATATTGCTAATTGAATGGGCTTGGATTAAGGATCAATTTTTAGGATAAGGGTTCAAATTAGTATTATATATTGTTAGTGTTATATTATTATTATTATTTTTATATATTTTTATTATATAATAGTAAATTATTATATTATTATTATTTTGTTATATTATTATTATAGTGCTATATTGTTATTAATATATTATGATTAATATTATTAATATATTATTCATAATATTGTATTATTACTTTGATATTACTATTATATTATTGTAATTATTATAATATTATATTATTTTTATTATTAAATTATTTCCACTATTATATTATTATTGGTATGTTTTTTTAAATATTATACGTAGTAAATTAATATTATCTTATTAATAAAATATTATTAATTTTAGTATTAAATTAAATTATTGTTTTATTATTATTATACTAATGTTATTATGTTATATTATATTATAAGTATATATTTATTATTATTATATTATTTATATTATATTTATATTATATAATATTATATTTATATTATATTATATTATATTATATTATTATAATATTTTATATTATACTATATTTATATTAATATTTAATATATGATATTTATATGATATTATATTATATTATTATATCATATTATATTATATTATTATATCATATTATATTATATTATTATTTGAATATTATACTAACATTTATTATATCATATGTTATTATATTATATTTGTATTTTATTATATTATATTAATATTAATATTTATTATATGTTTTTGATAAGATAAGCAACATTTTTAGGGTGTTGTACCCTTTACATAGAGAGCCCAAAGGGCCAAAAAAGACACTAGTTCACCAAGAATGAACTAGGGAGAGAGGACTGACCACACATAGAAACAACTGATAGACAGCTGTCGAACATCACTAGAAAACCCCAAGATCAAAAGGGGCTAAACTGAAACCCTTAACCCAAGGCCGCGAAGTAGCAACAGATCGAGGGAGTCCCTTCTTCTTTCTTAGCACAATGGACTAGGAAGACCCGGAACCGTCCACCAAGCGAGGAGAGAGAAGCGGATCCACAATATCCACCGAGGGCAAAGAGCCATCATGTAGGGGAGACGCCAGCACAGGAGAGCGGGCAGGATCGATCAAAGGACTAGCGGAGGCATCCAACAAGGTTCGAGTAGGCTTAGACAAGATAGTGTCAGTAGAATGAGCCAACAATTGCTCCATGGATGGGATAGTCAAAAGAGGAGTCGAGCAAGACACAAGCTCTCAAGAAGATTCGAAAGGGTCATCCTTTGCAGAAGAAAATTCCAAAGGAGGAGAACCCACTGTGAGATGATCCAAAAGAGTATCCTTCCACCAAGTAGCATCGCCCTTGTGATGGGCAAGTGGAAAACCAGAGGCCAAATGACCCACCGAGAAACATCTCCTATACCGAAAAGGGAGACCCTCATAGTCCAAGAGCTATTTCCAAGGTCTGTCCTCCACCAACAAGACCACATCACCCATAGAGAGGTTTGGAGATGTCCAAATCAACTAAAATACGAGCTACCGTAGTATGCCCAGGCTCCCGAGTCGTAGAGTCCACCATCAAAAAGCGTCCAATGGTGTTGCCAATGGCTTCATAGCATGAATCCTCCCACAACTAGAGAGGGAGATTTGGCAGTCGGACCCAAACTAGTCGGGTATTCAGCGGCTCTATAAGGGGATTGAAAGATCGAGACCAAGGCCTGATGGAAAGAGAATGAATCCCCCACATCCACCCCCTATCCAAAACACGATCCCGCTTTGCGGAGGAGGCAAAGGCTGCTATAAAGAAACCCCTTGCGCTGGGAAATATTTATTATATGTTATTATATTATATTTGTATTTTATTTATTATATTATTATTTAACTATTATACTATTATTTTTTATTATATTATACTTATATTTATTATATTATTATACTAACATTTGATATAAGTTATTGTTTTTGAAATTGTTTCTTCACGTGAAAATGTGATGTTTTAGTACCATTGGTGGGATATTGCACGCTATGTTAATTGACGCGATTTAGGTGGCCTATTGTGCCAAGTACAAAATTTATGGCCACGTAAGTGTGTGATTAAGGAATGGGGTTAGTGGAGTATCACCTCGCAAGTGCCCCATAAGCCAAAAGAATAGTGAACGATAAAAGAAAAAACACAGGTGACGAAAAATCATAGAAAGTAATGAACAACTAGGATTAATTTAACCGTCTTGCATTTCTTTTATTGACCTTTTGACCGTTGATTTCACTAATTAGCTTGACATTCTCAAATAGGACATGCCTTGGACGTATTACCCTTCATAAAGTCTATTTCAAAACTTTATTCTTAAATGTGTGTTAATTTTTTTCACAAAATATAATTTAAGTTGTTCATCAAATAATTATTACGTCGAGAGGCATTCTAGGGTCGCACAAGGGTGGGAAGAACCTGTGTCAATAGAAAACATGACCAATGTAAATTGACATTCTTTTGCCTATTCTCCTACCCTATTACGATGGATAGTGTGGGTGGTGGTTATGTTAATAGTGTTGGTGGTGGTTACATTAATAGTAAATGTAGGTGTCAGTTCAAGGAATTGTGTAACTGACGATAATGGAAGAGTGGTTCCTGAATCGATACAGGATATCTCATCTTTTAGGGCCTCCCATGCCCTCCATCCTATTAGCTTCTTTCTCTGCAATGATTTATGGCATCGATAGAGTAGAGTTCTAAAGAGGAAGCCAAAGCATTTTTCAAGTTGTTACATGAATCAGGCCACATTCTTGTGTTAGGCCCAACTGTTCACCTTCGTCCAAACAAGGCATCTCATCTTCTTTATTTCATGCTTTGTAGAGTTTTAGGGTTGTTGTTGAGGGTTCAATATTTACAGGGTGTTTTAGGTGGCATGGGCTTTAGAGATGGTGATGTAATTGTCTGTGTCTCCTAAGGTCGATTGTCATATCCTAGAGCTCATAAATTGGGAGGATCAGAAGAAGAAAATTGATGAAGAAGTTGAGAAGTGAGCAAAGGTTGATTTATGGTGGGGATTGGGGTTTATTTAGATGAATGCTTAAGCTCTTTAGATGGAGTTGTCAGAGTTAATCTTGATTTAGACAAGAAAATAGTCACTATAAAGCATGATCCAAGTTTGCATGGTGGATCTAACTTAGGTATATGATGTCATGTTACACCAATAATTATAAGTTATTTATTTAATTTTCTGTAATATCATTTTCTTTTCCTGGAAAAGGTTTGGCAACATTATTCTAGTAGAAAGCCCTTTCCATGAAGAATTTCTAATTTTTTGGACACCATTGATCATCTTTGTGTAGTTGTAGCGCTACGGAACAAACATTTCAAGGCCATAATTGAAGAGTTTAGTGAGCATTAAATCTGTCCAGATACAAATATATAAAAAAAAATCATATTTTTTGTTATGCCTAAAGATTGCGTTGAAAGTTGAGTAATTTTCTTGAGTAATATTCTTCTTGAGTTTTGTTCCTTATGTTGGAACAAGTAATCCGTTTGTGATCTGCAGTAATATAATCTTTGTATTGTTTGATCTGTATTCTCTGATATTTCTCGTTTGATTCTAGTATCTAATTTGAATGATTTCATACCATCGATTCATTCTTCTAAAAATATATTGAAAACACCACTAATCTTTGATGATTGGCTTCTCATCTATGCACATACTTTAAGTTTAACGCAACCATGAATGCAATATCAAGCTTAAACACTATTTTGTATATGGATTACTGATCCATCATAAGCATGAAAAGTGGTAACTTCTGGGTTAAACCTCAAATCTAGATTGTCAACATAGAATTTTCTCAATTTTACTACTATATCACACACCCACCACAAATCCTTTACCCCTTTTGTTCTATATTTGGTATTTTTGTTGTAAAATGGCAACTGGAATGGATCTACAAATATCTGTCATCACAAAATGTGCATGGTATTCGATCTTGTCTCTAGCTTTTGATGCAAGCATGGTATTGCATTTTCATTGCAATTTTTGTAAGGTTTGAATATGAAGACATGGTCATGTAATGCACCATTGAATTGTGGATTGCAAGCCACATCTAGTGAGATCTCATTTTATGAATTAGACTCATATTCCAGAGATTTGTATTCTACCAAATATATCGGGTTTGTGCCCATCATCATCTGGGTATGGTCCTCCAATATTGGGAGCATAATTGTCAGGGTTTAAAATTATGTCATTTGCTCTTTTGTGCCACTAGACCATGACTGGTTGGACTAGATATTTGATTATCCTTATCTTATATATTCAACACTGTTAGCATAAAATGTATTGAAAAGCAATCTGCCATCAAAGCATGTTTTTGCTATTGGATATTATGACCTGCTTTTGGTGCATGCATTGGGAAAATTAATCATACTAACATTTTTTTAATATTTATTTCAAGAACTTTGAATTTTTTTTGCAAGAAAAAAGTTGATTTATGATAATAAAAATGTAGTGAAATTATTTTTTTACAATTTTTTTTCAAAGTTGTGGAAGTATATATTAAAAAATGTTAATGTGATTAATTTTCTGGTGAATTGTTGGTGGTTAATTTTTTTTGAGGTGAATTTGTCATGGCGAGAATTTTCCCGTGATGAATTGTTGGCAGTAAATTTTCCAACAGTGAATTGCTAGCCATGAATGTGAATTTGCCTAATGCCACATGAATTGCATTACATCTCTATTGTCTTAGATTAAAATTTGAATATGATGAAAAAATCTTCATAAATAATAAGGTTTTAAAACTCACTTTTTTTAACTTTCGATGCATGGGGAATAGTAAATATATTATCTAGCTTAAGATCACATTTTGCATAGAAGTCACATTTTATGGGTTTCATTGAGATTTACCACTTGGCCATGGTCTATTGTGCATTCAAGTGTCTAGAAAAAAATATGTCCATGTAAGGAGAACATTATATCATAGAAGATGATATCCAGTGATGAAAATCTAAGCAACAGGAAAAGAAATTCTATGCATTTGTAATGCGTAAATTTTTTATATTTTATATTTTTTATATATAGGAAAAATATGACTTGTAAAATAGCAAATTTATTTTTTCCCACTTCAGAATTCATCTTAAAATAAAACATATAAAATAATAACAGTTGTTTTTTGGCCCAAATCATAAGTGATTCCAATTTTATTTAAGGAATTTTCAAATAAGCAATTTCATTGCATATCTTCAGCCTACTCTTTCAACTTCTAAAAGTTGTTTTTTTCACTATTTAAGAAAAAAGTGTCTCTAATCATTGAGAAAGGAAAAAAAAAGTTATATAATCGATATTGGATTTGCATTTGATTCATATTGTAAGGCATTTCAAAGAATAAATTGAAATGGATCTATTCAAACTTCAATATTATCATAGGAAATAAATAAACACTATTAAGAAAATAGATAAAACAACCTTCAAGAAAATTTTAAATCAATAATCTACAAGACATATTTTTCCTATTATAATTTTTATATCTTTGTTTTTCTACTAAAGTAACAGAGCCCTTGGAACCCTGAATTACATTTCTTTTTGAGCAAACATAACTATATTGATTAGTAATACATGTTACTTGAAATAAGAGAGGGATTTGAGAAGCTTGGACAACAATAAACCATACTTTTGAAAAATTAAATTACATATTTGGATTCACAAATTGCATTAAAAGTTTTTGAGTGAACAAAAACAAAAAAAAACTAAAAACTATGGTGAGAAAACCTACATATAAGCAACAAATAAGCAACTTACAAATTCCAAAAAAATATTCCCCTTGGCCTCACGTGAGCTATGAAAAAATACCAATATCTTTTAGTTTACAAACAAATATATTTCAGTTTAGAAACATCATAGGGAGAAGATAAATATTAGAACTTATTTTAATATTTAGTTTGATTCATTTCACTTTATGAATCTCATTTTCCATTTTACATTTATATTGTAAACATTATTTCTTAAATTTAGCAATCATGCTCATTTTTTTAACGGTGATCTTAAATATTTTTTTTGTTGTGTGTTGTATATTTATTTACATGAACGAACATTATTAATAATAATTTCGAAAAGGAGGGAAAGAAACTTATGAAGCCACCTAACATTTTTCACAATAAGCCCCCTTATTTTTTCATAGCTTATTTTTAATTCCTAAATAGTAGTTGCTCCACTAAAATAGGAAAAGATTATAGATAATCAAAAAATAATCATTATATAATTATTATTTATGAAAATAAAATATAAAACAAATATGTTAAATTATTAAATATAAAAAAAGGTTTCTAAAATTTATAAAATTAAATATAAAAAAATATATTCTAAATTTTACTATTTCATATAAAAGTAAGTTTCTAAATTAATATACTTAAAATTAAAAAATATTCATGATATGCAAATATAATTACGTCGAAGGTGTGTCTCTATTTGAGCTTTCAAAGCTCAATTTGTCAATCAATGGTTTATAAGCATGAGAGGGCTTGGTTGACAGTGTGGTAAAATGCAACCGTAGATTGTTTAAAACAGACAGATCAAATCATTCCCCACATTCATCACCATTGATCTGTAACTCCTCGTCAACGCTGGTCTTCACTTACTGCTAGTCTTCACTTAAGAATTTGAATGTAAAAAAATCATGTTTAATGTTCATAATGGAACTTAAGGAATTAAGGAATAAACAGATGTTGTTTAATGTTCATAACGAAAGTTAATGAATGCAACTCCTCGTCAAATAGATCATCACCGTTGGTCTATAACTTAAAGATTCTAAACTGTTGCCTTATTTCCATCGCCAGGTCTGTGATCTGTCCTTCCATTCATTGTTGTTTTGTGGCTCCGATTCAGCAATAATTAAAGAGAGCGGTGGAGCAAATAATGGGAGGAGGAGGACAGGGCGAAAGGGCTCGGGAGTTTGAAGCTAAGGCGAGAGAGTCTGTCAAGAAAGAAGGATATTCTAGTCAAAGCATCAAAGTGTTTGTAGATGAGATCCAGAAGCTCTCATCTCCTACCGAACTCTCTACATAAATTAAATGTGTCTGTGTGCACTAAGTACTGGCTATATTGCATACAAATTCTTTGTGTCTTAGTTTTCAAATGGTGGTTATATTGCAGTTATTTAGATAGGCAAAGGACCCCGTGTATTGAGCAAATATTTACTCAATGCTCTTGGAAATGGCCACCAAAAAGATTTATGGCCTACTTCAACCCAAAAGCTATTGGTTAAGAGCAATCAAATACTTAGGCATTTCAGCTACTCTTTAGGGGTGAAGGAGGCTTATATTACAGTATTGTGGCTAATTCACCAGTGTTGTTTCTTAGTGTCCTATACCAGGACTTGGACCAGAGGGCAGTTTAGTCTTCAACGTATTTGCTGATCTCCAACTACTCTTAACACCACCATCATTGATATATGCATGACCAATTGTTGGACTTGGCCCAGAAGGAAGTTTGTTCTTCAGTGTATTGATTTTTGTGTGAGATTGCATGACCTGCATGTGACCAACTGTTGGGCTATGCTTAGATCTCGACAAGCACTGGTCCAGCTGTATGCTTCTTAATTTGAGGGTTTTTATTACTAACTCATAAAATACATGTTGAAGAATTACTACATCCATTTTAAGTAATGGCAATGTTTGAATGAGTTTCTAGGCATTTTTTTTGATGGAAACTTGGAGTGCAATGACTATTTCCAATTAGAAAATTAAAGATGTGGAAGCTAATCCATAAGATGATGGTCAGATGGAAAGAGTATGTAACTGGAGATTCATTCTGTTATAGAAGATTGAAGATGCAATTTATTTCAATTAATCAATGGGTTATTAATTATGTATCTGCAAAGCAATTTCCTTTTATTGAGATTCACAAAAACCCACCAAATTTTGTTGGAGATGCAATATGTAGGTTCAGGCATACATGACAAATCAAGTAATTAGTAAACATAAAGAGTACTACCTTATGCGTACTCATAATTCATCTATCGTTTGAATTTGAGTGTAAGTCCAAGAGACATGGGTAAGATTTGGTTTTGTGTTGAAATTATTAAGATGTGTAGGGAATAATAATCAAAGTCCTTTCGCTTTCATTGGATGGGTTAACCCCAAACTTGTATTGCAAAAAATTGTATGTAAAGGATTTCCATAGCTTACTAAATGTTGGTCGTCTCTTCCTTGATGATATTTTTAAAGACTTTGGGAAAAGATTCTCCAGAGACAAATATGCTCAAACTAAGGGAGGCATCTGAGGAAGTGCTGATTGATTTCCATATTTAGTTATTTACACATAATTTAAACTGTCAGAAAACTATCTTTCTTTTATGCTTTATTGTGAGAAAATATAAATACGTGTTTTGGAACACCAATGTTTTTTTGCCATAATGAACTATCCAAAGAAAGTGTCTCGCTATGGTCATAACTGATGAAATTTTAGGGATATTCTGTGTGTTCTGTATCTTTTACAGGTCCTTAATTTCATTCTAGCCCTAAGCTTTTCTCTACCTGTCCAGAAATAGTTCTTGAAGGACAAAGTTGTTTCTTGTGAAACTTTGTTGTTGGTTTTCCTGAGCCGCAAGTTAGTTCAAGTTTTATGAATGGATGAGGGCATTTAGGTTTTAATATTATGTAGTTCGTAGAATAAAAAATAAATTATAAATAATATTATTATCCTATCTAATTATTATATATATTATATTTTTAACAATATATATATATATTATTATATTTTAAAATTAAAAAAAATATATAAATACAATTACAATTATGCCAAAAATAAAAATAAAAGTTTATCCTAATTGACTTTCCACACTTCTTCGGCATACCCATTGCACACTAAAGTGCAATAGCTAGTTTACTTGATATGAAAAAAGTTACATTTTGTCATTGTGGATGCCATACTTCCAAGGATGCAAAAACCCTTACATGCACTCATTACAGACACCCAATCACCCAACCCCCATGACAAAATTCCACCATGCCCACAAAAAGCAACCTAGACTAACAAACCCAATCTACACAAAGATGCTAACATTACATTGTTTTCCATGGTTGCACCATAGGCCAAAAAGCATTTGTACCATACACCGACATCTCCATATTTCTTAGCTGCTAAATGTAAGACGAGACCACCATTTATTGATCATCACCACCCAGCCCATAATATGTGTGGGAGCAGGGATCTATAGCCTACCAACATTAAAACACCTCAGAATGTTGTCACTTCATCCAATATGAGCACATACAAAATATACTTCGCATTTATTGCAACCTCGCTAGTGCTCATAGCCCTTAACCGTGCCAGTTTGGAATGAAATTTCTTGAGCACTTGTCTCAGCGACACGTAGAAACCTGCCTCCTTGCCAAACTGTCATGGAATATTCAAGATTTTTTAAAACAAGATATCTCTTGCCCTTTTTTATGTAGATTTATTTGGAGCTGGCTAACTGCTAGACAAAATTCATCTATGTACATCGAAAAATGCATGAAAAACATACATCAAAACATACATAACATGACGAGACGTCATAGTGTGAGGCTCGCCAGATGCCTGAAATCGGCGGATAGGATGAAACGTCCGAGCGATGGTCAAGCGGGAGTTAACGACGCTGTCAGGTGCATTTTCCCGCCCGTTGCCGAGCGAAAAAGTGGGTGGGTTAGCTTCGTCGGCAAGTTTCTTTTGTTTGGCGTGGGAAAAGTGGAAGGGAACGACGTGGGCCTTTTTTGTTTGGAGAAAGCAAGGCGAAAATACTATTTGTTTTGTTTCCTGTTTGCACGTTGAAAGGGAAAGCTGAAGGTCTGAGTGCATGTGGAGGACTTTGAGGAGAAGGCCTACAAACCAAATAAGCTAAAGTGTGGAGTGCATGTGGAGGATTTGTAGGAGAATACAGATGAAATCGAGGTGAGGGGTGCATTTTTTTTTACAAGACGTTTTAATTTGAAATTTGGGAAACACAATGTGGAGTATTTCAGTTGCTTGAATGTCTTTAAAATCACACATTCCATTGTTGGATTTAAATTTTGCTCCATTTAAAAAAAAACTGCAAAAAATAATTATGAATGGGAAACGCAGTGCTGGGTTTCAATAAAAAACTATACAAAATAATTCTAAATGGGAAACACAGTGTTGGGTTTCATTTATTTGAATTTCCTTGTTTAAATGTAGAGGGTTTTACAAGTTCTTTTAATTTGAAATTTGGGAACACAATGTGGAGTATTTCAGTTGCTTGAATGTCTTTAAAATCACACATTCCATTGTTGGGTTTAAATTTCACACCATTTTTTAAAAAAACTACAAAAAATAATTCTGAATGGGAAATGCAATATTGGGTTTCAATAAAAAACTGTACAAAATAATTCTGAATGGGAAACACAGTGTTGGGTTTCATTTATTTGAATCTCCTTGTTTAAATGTAGAGGGTTTTACAAGTTCTTTTAATTTGAAATTTGGGAACACAATGTGGAGTATTTCAATTGCTTGAATGTCTTTAAAATCACACATTCCATTGTTGGGTTTAAATTTCGCACCATTTTTTAAAAAAATTGCAAAAAATTTTTTGAATGGGAAACGCAGTGCTGGGTTTCAATAAAAAACTTGTACAAAATAATTATGAATGGGAAACACAGTGTTGGGTTTCATTTATTTGAATCTCCTTGTTTAAATGTAGAGGGTTTTACAAGTTCTTTTAATTTGAAATTTGGGAACACAATGTGGAGTATTTCAGTTGCTTGAATGTCTTCAAAATCACACATTCCATTGTTGTGTTTAAATTTCGCACCATTGAAAAAAAAACTGCAAAAAATTAATTTTGAATGGGAAAGGCAGTGCTGGGTTTCAATAAAAAACTATACAAAATAATTCTGAATGGAAAACATAGTGTTGGGTTTCATTTATTTGAATCTCCTTGTTTAAATGTAGAGGGTTTTACAAGTTCTTTTAATTTGAAATTTGGGAACACAATGTGGAGTATTTCAATTGCTTGAATGTCTTCAAAATCACACATTCCATTGTTGTGTTTAAATTTCGCACCATTGAAAAAAAAACTGCAAAAAATAATTCTGAATGGGAAACGCAGTGTTGGGTTTCAATAAAAAACTGTACAAAATAATTTGAATGGGAAACACAGCGCTGGGTTTCATTTATTTGAATCTCCTTGTTTAAATGTAGAGGGTTTTACAAGTTCTTTTAATTTGAAATTTGGGAAACACAATGTGGAGTATTTCAGTTGCTTGAATGTCTTCAAAATCACACATTCCATTGTTGTGTTTAAATTTCACACCATTGAAAAAAAACTGCAAAACATAATTCTGAATGGGAAACGCAGTGTTGGGTTTCAATTAAAAAACTGTACAAAATAATTCTAAATGGGAAACACAGTGCTTGGGTTTCAGTTATTTGAATCTCCTTGTTTAAATGTAGAGGGTTTTACAAGTTCTTTTAATTTGAAATTTGGGAAACACAATGTGGAGTTTTCAGTTTTTTGAATGTCTTCAAAATCACACATTCCATTGTTGTGTTTAAATTTCGCACCATTGAAATTTTTTTTTGCACAAAATGATATTAAACTACTATCTTATACTACTAATACATAAGAAAAGAGACAAAAGCCATAATTTTTTTCACCAAAATAATAGACCAAGGCCTTAGTACATGAAAAAATCCAATACCCACCTTCGACATCAATGAATTCACATGGACGTCATATGGGCTCAATCAATGAGACCCTAAATACAAAATAAAACCGCAAAGACATGTTCGACCCATAACTATCTTATGGATTAAATCCCTAAATATAGTTCTCTATTTTGGAGCCACTAACACATGTGGGACCCATTTTTATGACAAGATTCTCAGCTTCTTCTTCTAGTACTTAAGAAAGGGAAAATACTTTAAATGAGTCTAAAGTCAAATGTAATATGAAAAATAATGCCAAGGTTACCATTAGAATATAAATAGAAGATACCTCTATAATTATACACTATAGGAATCCAAATTCACATTCTAAGAGTGTTCGAGATGCATGAGATAGAAATATGATTACAATATAAATAGAATCTTAATCCAAGCAATGTATTTGTACAATCCTTATCAAACAATCTCACTTTAATCTCAATTTTAGTAACATCCATATTCACCTATTTATGAATTTTCTTCATTCTTATTTTCATTCTCAACTTCATTCTTGAACCACTTTAGGAATCTATGTTGAAGATTAAAACCATCATCGAGTGATTTCATTTTAGGCCATAGTCTCCTTGATATAATTATTATTCCTTTTAGTAGTTGTGTATATATTCTTAAATCTAGGGTTATCAATAAACTCAATTGAAGAACCAATGATATCTAGGTATTTTCCTTTTGTATTAGAGGGAGGGGAAATGATATCAATAGGGGAAACATTAGATGGATCACCTCAACACTAAGATTAGGGGGGGTAGGACTTCTACTAATACTAGCTCTACCTATAGGTCTAATAAGTTTAAAAAAGATAACACTAGGAATAGTGAAGATTTAGTGGGATCATTTGTAGTTTCCTCACCAAGACTAGACCTCTTGTAAGATTTAAAAATATGGGAACTATAGGGAAAAAAAATTGTGATCACATTTTTTTGGGGTTAGAGAGTCTTTTCCCACATAAAAGAGACTTGATTCTTATAAAATTAGAGCACTTTTTCATTAACAACCACCCTATGGTTGGATTTGAGAAGTAAGGAATTGGATTTATCACAATTATAAAGTTAAATTATAAAAACTTGGTGTAGTGGACCATTCTTTCTTACCTAGAATCTCATTCATGACTTATTTCTCGATATATAATGGAAGGTACAAAGCAAAGCATACTAGGTAATTATGCCTTATATTGTTTACAAAGGGAAATTTATTTAACAAAAGATAGATAATTTATACTTCTCATTTAGGGTAAAAGATTTAATGAGAAAGAAGTTGAATTCATTTTAAGGAAGAGCCTCCTTGAGATATCTTAATTATCATTTAATGAGCTTCTCAAAGCCTTTTACGAAAGTGTCAATGTTTTCTTTTCTTTGACATTTGCTCGCTTGATGGGTCTTGGCTCTTTTCTTAGACATGATAGCAACTACAATGTTGAACTCTTTAGAGTCTTAAAATTTTAGATCCCTCACAATAACCTTCTTACTCTTCCATTGTACAATGAAATCTCTATGAACTAATTTATTATAACTATCTATGTATTATATAAATGGATTTAGCTCACCCTTCGCAAGGATTGCCAAATAGTAATTTTTTTATTGTATTATTGACAATAATAAGCCTTTATTCATAGTCTCTCATCTCCCATGATAATCTTCCAAATGTACTAGTCCATAAACAAGTAGAAAATGATGAAATTATTAAGTCTCATTGGAAAAAATGAAAGAAGTTGATTCCCAAAGAGGGATCAAAAAGGAGATTGATTGATAGGTAGTATCCTTTACAAATAAAGAGAAAAATGGTGATATCATTGACCTCCAAGTTGTAGATTGTGATAAATCTAAAGGAGTAACCCAAATAAATATTTGTATAAACTTCAATTATTATCAAGTCATTCAATAATTTCCCAAGATCACATAATTGCAATCAACCCCACTTCTCATAATTATTCCACAAGTAATTTTACTAGGAACATATTTTCCATCATACCAATGCGATGTTTTTCATAAAACAACTCATATTGTCTAAAGAAATAGTTTTTCCACTACCTCCATGGTAGAGATGATCAATTGTTTCCTCATTTATGGAGTGAATTTTCTTATAGCTTATAATATTTTTCAAGATATTCAATGAGGGGGAGAAAGGTAATTGAGGTAGTTTAAAATACCGAGGGAATCTCCATTCATCATTAAGGGTGATAACTTGATATTTAAATAGAGTAGGTGAATAAATATTCTAGAAAAATGTGAAAAATAGACTCAACATTATTCTCACAAAGATCACACCTATTTGGGATTGTAATGGCTCTATTTTTAAGATTATCAATAATCAATAATTTACTCTAACAAGAAAACTGCTAGATGTCATTGAATTTATGTAATATATTCTTGTTCAAAATCTTCCTCTTTTCAAACACCTCAACATGTATATCATGTTAAAGGAGATAAGTAGATGCAATAGCACACTTCCATATGGAAGAACCCAACCAAATGGTCTATTTTTTCCTATTAAAATAGACTATATAGAACTCTTTAACTTCTCTATAAGGTAGCTAATAACCTCTTGATTGAGATGATTGAGAGGAGTAGATAAATTAATCAACTTTCTACCATCCTTGATAGCTAAAAAAGGGATTAAAAAATTATGGAGAGTGTTTCCCAACCAAGAATCATACCGAAATCTAGCCTTCAACCCATTTCCTACATTTCAAATTGGTCTCTTTCTAATGAGTTATCTATAATTTTTTACTTTAATTCATATAAGTAAGACATTATATAAGTTATCCAATTTTGGAAAATCAATAACAAGTAACCAATTGAAGTATTTAGCCTCCACTATATTAGTTCAATTGTTATTCTCTTTTGTAAGTCTCCAAATAATTCTGAATGGGAAACACAGTGTTGGTTTTTAGTAAAAAAACTACATAAAATAATTGTGAATGGGAAACACAGTGCTGGGTTTCAATTATTTGAGTCTCCTTGTTTAAATGTAGAGGGTTGTCTCATGGTGGGTTTCTTGCTTCTTAAAACCAATGGTTTTGCAATATGGAATGTTACAATACAGTATGATTGTCTTCCAAATCACACATTCCATTGTTGTGTTTAAATTTTAGTTGATTGATAAGAAAACTGCACAAAATAATTTTGAATGGGAAACATAGTGTTGGGTTTCAGTTATTTGAATCTCCTTGTTTAAATGTAAAGGGTTGTCTCATGGTGGGTTGCTTGCTTCTTAACACGCACGGTTTTGCAACATGGAATGTTACTTGAATGTCTTCCAAATCACACATTCCGTTGTTGTGTTTAAATTTCGCAACATTGAAAAAAAAAGTGTAGAAAAGAATTCTAAATGGGAAACATAGTGTTGGGTTTGAGTTATTTTAATCATCCACTTGAAATGTAAAGGGTTTTGTTATGGTCGGTTGCTTGCTTCTTAACACCCATGGTTTTGTTAAGGTGGCAGAATTTTGATCCTAGGTTTTCTTCGACATGGTGCTTCCTAGTGAAGTTGCGGAATGGGAAATCGAGCCAATACCAATCATTCAGCCTAATTTAATGTGGCTCGAGGAGGAACAACTCGATATTGTTTCTGAGCTACGTTTGCTTGCATGGAAGGAAAATTCTAGCTATGTTGAATATTGGAGGGTGATCTCTATCTTAGATAGAGAGGAAGAGCAAGCCAAATTTAATAATTTGCTTAATGAAATGCTTACGGAGATTTTATGGGCTTTGACTCTTGCTCCTCCGGTTGTTTAGCGAACTTGGTTTCTTTATGCAGTTTTCAACAAAAATGGTTTCTTTCGACAGAAACTAGATCTTTACTTTACATGCATGAAAATTTTATAATTATGAATAGTGACTGAATTCCTAGGGTGTAATGGAAACAGTGTCTATTTCTTAATGAATTATTGCAACCTTGGTCATTTTTAAGGAGGATTGCAAATAATTATTGGAGAAAAAAAAATTGGGAGGAAAGAAAGAGAGGAAAAGGGGGGAGAAGGGCATTTTCTATTTTTAGACAATTTTGTTACATGACCATGGAGCCTTTTAACCCATATTTTGTATTGAGAAAAAAGGAAATAAGATTGAATCCTTGAGTTTGTTAATATTTTCTTGATCACAAATGTCTTTGTGCTTCTCTGATTGTTCTTCAATATGATATTTGTTGAATCTGTGAATTCTAAAAGAAATCATCTTGTGAAATTAGTCTGTTGTTTATCTTTCCTTGTCTCAATATGGAATGTTAAAATACAATATGACTATCTTCCAAATCACACATTCCATTGTTGTGTATAAATTTTAGTCAATTGATAAGAAAACTGCACAAAATCATTATGAATGGGAAACACAGTGCTGGGTTCCAGTTATATGAATCTCCTTGTTTAAATGTAGAGGGTTGTCTCATGGTGGGTTGCTTGCTTCTTAAAACCAAGGGTTTTGCAATATGGAATGTTACAATACAGTATGATTGTCTTCCAAATCACACATTCCATTGTTGTGTTTAACTTTCGCATGATTGACAAAATCAATTGGAAAAAATAAATGTGATTTGGAAAACACAGTGTTGGGTTTCAGTTATTTGAATGTCCATGTTTAAATGTGAAGGTTGTCTCATGGTGGGTTTATTTCTTCTTAACACCTATAGGTTTGAAACATGGAATGTTACAAAACCATATGAATGTATTCAAAATCACATATTTCATTGTTGTGTTTGAATTTCACATGATTGAAAGAAAAGTGCAAAAAATTATTGCGATTCGGAAAACACAGTGTTGGGTTTTAGTTATTTGAATCTCCATGTTCAACTATCAAGGGTTGTCTCATGGTAGGTTGCTTGATTCTTAACACCTACAATTTTGCAACATGGAATGTTATAGGATAGTAGGAATGTCTTCCAAACCACACATTCCATTGTTGTGTTTGAATTTCGAATGATTGAAAGAAAAGTGCATAAAATAATTATGATTTGGAAAACATAGTGTTGGGTTGTTGGACTGTCTGATTTCCAGCATGCGTTTGTGTTATATTTTATGTGTAGATCAATTGAATCTATCACCTTTAATTTTCCTCGGTTGAAGCTGAAATGTCCTATTGGTTTCACGTGGGTGAGAGCAATGCAAGCACATTTTATCTATGTTTAATGAATGATTTTTTTCTTTTTCTTCACACAATCCACACTAATTTTAAGTATTCGTCCAATGTTGTGATTTCCTAGAATGGGGAGAGGTTTGAAATGGAAGAAGCTAGACGAATTGGAGGTGCAAGATGTACAAAATGGAGGCTCTCCTTTTTTTCTTCCGATTTGGAATGGGCTACTATTTTTGTCAACAAGGATAAGGTCTTTGACCTTGATGCAGAAATTCCTCTTGCAAGACCTGATCAGTTCATTCACAGTGAAACGTCCGTTGAAGTTGTAGAAACAAAATTTTTAGATAAGAAAATACGAGAACCTACCACCTCCTGTCCCGTCTATGACAAAACTTATAGAAAAATAATTTTGTATAAGAGGTTTGTATATATTGACGTTCATTTCTATGGCTGAATGATATTTTACTCTCTTGGTTGAACATGATGAGATGATGCCTTTCTTGCAGCTACTGGTGTCAATACAATCCTCAAGACAATAGAAACCAACCTCCACCAGAGAAGAAACCACATAAGATGTTTATACAAAAGCGAGGTTGTCAATACCACTTCATGGTAAAGGTTATGGAAGGCAAACCCGATGTTCCCTATATTATCTACAAAGAAATGTTCCACATAGATAAAAATGGTGAATTTTGCCATGGCATTCATGACACAAGTGGAGAGAAGAGTTCTATGTTTGCTGCTAATCTATCCACAGAGTGTAAAAGCTATATTGAAAGCCTTTTGCTCATGGACGTCAATATCAATGCAATAATGGATAGACACATCAGTGATCCTCTATTATGTGGCATGATGTCCAAGAGAGATCAATTCCTTATAATAAAGGATGTAATGAATGCGTGGTGAAAGGTGCGTTCTACTCATGCACAAAAACACAAAGTTGATTTGACAAGTATCCTACTGTGGAGTGGACAGGACTTTGACAACATCTTCTACTTTCAATGGCCGAATGGAACAATACGACTTTTATTATCGGGGTTGAGACTCCATGGATGCTGGATAGGATGGTTAGTTGCTCGCACAATTCAGTCATCTCGATGGATTCCACATTTGCAACTAACAAATATGAGGTGAGGCCTTATTAACATTGACAAATAGTTCGTCGTGTTTTCAATGATCTTATTGGCTATAAACTTCACAATGCTCACATTGAGTTGTTCTCTCTACAGTACCCATTGTATAATCTCCTTGTTTTTGATGAGCAACAAAGTGGTGTGCCGATTGCGTGGGTAGTCTCGTCCTAAAACAAGATTGAGGAAATCTCTGTGTGGCTACGCGTATTGCTCGACCGTGGAAGAAGAGTCAGGCCTGACTGGAGAATCAATTCATTTTTTAGCGATGATGTGACTGTAGAGATCCAAGCCATATATTATGTGCATCCCTTTCTTCATTTGTGTACATTTCTCATTTTCTATTCATTTTCAATGCCTCTTTCTCATGTAGTCAAGCGATAAACAATATCGTTTGTATTATCTATCAGGGTTGTCTTTCAATTTAATGTGCTTCTATGCCTTTGGCATGTCAAAAGGGCTTGGCTAAAGAATGTATACAAGTATGCAGCCAAGGAAAGGGCAATGGACGTCTTCTGCAATCTTGGTAGGATCATGATAGCAATCGTTGACACCAAAGATTGCATCACTTAGCTATTGAACTCTTTCTTTGAGGAGTTCAATTATCAGACCTGATTCTTAGAGTACTTCAAGAAGACTTGGTGTGAAGGAGAAGGTCGAATTAGTGAGTTGAAAATTTTCATCACCTCACATGATTCGCACCATTCAAATTCTTTGATGTCACATCTAATACGTTGTGGATTACTTGACTATTGGATTTTTTTGTTCGTAGCCATGTGGGCAAAAAATTGCAGACTATTCCCACATGCCAACCAGAATACGAATGCAGCCATTGAGTCGTACCATTACGTACTAAAAACTCAGTACTTGTGTGATCGTTTAGAAAAATGCAATAGGAGAATGGACTATTTGTATTACACACTTGTGTATAAAATGGAACATTCTATAGGCAAAAGGAAAAGTTGCAGCATTATGGTTTTCTGATGAGCAGAAAATATTTAAATATGCGATCTAGTGTGGAGCAGGTCAAGGCAATTCTAGATGATGACTGTATTCCCGATGAAACAGACCATGGATGGTATTGGGTGAAAAGTCAAAGTTGGTCAATGCACTACCTTGTTCGAAAATTTGGGGAGCACCTTTTTGTTTGTGACTGCCCTTGGAGTTTGGAGGGGAACACTTGCAAACATGTCGTCAAGGTTCCTCACTTGATTAAAAGATCATTTGTCATTGAAGGGGTGGTCCATGGTAAGTGAATTTCAATTCAAATTGCGTTACTTTATTAGAGTCAATTGTGTTTTGCATTTTCTATAGCCTAATACAAATTTCTTATGGGTCCTCATTTAGACGGGGGAGGTCAACCAATTGATACAAATATAGATTTGAACGAGACATTGTCAAAGGGGGCCATAGAAGAAAACAATCCTAATGTTCTGACCCCTGTGCAAGCTCCTTCTATGACTCATGTATATGATGAACATGTGGTGATAATGTCTCTTTGGAATGACACTAATGAGCTCTTGAAGAAAGTGATGTGTACACCGCCACAATATCTACAATAGGTGCAGTCATATGCAAAATGCGTGGATAGATTTGTAGAGGACCTACAACAATCAAATGCATTTCCATTTGAATTCATTCTGAATCATGATCAAGCTGCAACTAGCATCATTCACATGCATCCATGGTTTAGTGCAACCAGGGATCGTCGTCGATGTCCAACCCAGTGTATGAAGCATTTCGCACAATAGTCAGATCACCGAACCCCTTTAGATGACTCCTTTTCGTTGTTCGTGAATAATAGTTTGAATTTGAATGTCAATATGCAATGTCAGACTTCAGGTGCAACTGCTATGGATGTGGTAGAGGATACAACATCTAATATAGGTGAGTATGAGAAAACCCATTTTAATTTCTTTATTGTAATAGGAAATGATATTGTAGATTCCTTTTTCCAATATGTGTTTGTACCACGGCATAAAATTTATGATTTTGTTTATGGATTTTTTTGTTCACTTCAGCATTCCAATCTCGAGAAAGGAGTCCTTGTCGATGACTGTCTTTTGCGAGTGTAAACTCAATGGAAGGTATGGTTCGAATTTAATAACTTTGCTTACATAAGTCCATTGTTTGGTATGACATTATGTAATTTAAGAAGTGTATTTGTTGAATCATGCAGGGGAAGTGAACCATTCAATGTTTGGTTCTTGATCTTTAGAAAATACAGAAGATTTCCAATGAAAAAGGATGCGTACAAGTTGGTAACTGAGGAAAGTGCATTTAAAGGGGCTGAAAGTTTGTTCCTAAAGCATGGGTAGACATTTCTAAACATGTTTCATATGGTGGTAGAGCATGGGAAGGTTTGGAATATAATATTCTATTAAAGCCTCGTTTGATAGAGCTTTTTGTGTGCATAAAGTAAGGGTTTAGTAGATTAGCGTTGGCACAACCCACTATGTTTTCCATGATGCTATGGTTATGTCAATAATGTGTTGGGAAGATATCAAAGAAGAGTGTTTTGCTGAAAGTAAGGGTTGTTAAAAATTAGGAAGCTCAAATTCAATACATTGTCCTCTTACTGTGTGCATAACACTAGCTGTTGTCTTCTTACTGTTTTTCTTAAAGTAAGGGGTGTCATAAAACAAGAAAGTGATGTTGAAAACAATATTTTATCATAGTCAGGATAAAATAATAAGTGAGGCACAACCCATTGTGTTTTCCATGATACTACTGTTATGTCAATAATGCATTGGGCAGATATCGAAGAAGAGTGTTTTGCTAAAAGTAAGGGTTGTTAAAAGTTAGGAAGCTCAAATTCAATACATTGTCCTCTTATTGTGTGCATAACACTAGCTGTTGTCTTCTTACTGTTTTTCTTAAAGTAAGGGGTGTCATAAAACAAGAAAGTGAAGTTGAAACAATATTTTGTTACAATTCGGAAAAAATAATAAGTGAGGCACAACCCACTGTGTTTTCCATGATGCTACTGTTATGTCAATAATGTGTTGGGCAGATATCGAAGAAGAGTGTTTTGCTGAAAGTAAGGGTTGTTAAAAATTAGGAAGCTCAAATTTAATACATTGTCCTCTTACTGTGTGCATAACACTAGTTGTTGTCTTCTTACCATTTTTCTTAAAGTAAGGGGTGTCATAAAACAAGAAAGTGAAGTTGAAAACAGTAATTTGTTATAGTCCGGAAAAAATAATAAGTGAGGCACAACCCACTGTGTTTTTCATGATGCTACTATTATGTCAATAATGTGTTGGGCAGATATTGAAGAAGAGTGTTTTGTTGAAAGTAAGGGTTGTTAAAAATTAGGAAGCTCAAATTCAATATTGTCCTCTTACTGTGTGCATAACACTAGCTAATGTCTTCTTATTGTTTCCCTTCTAATTAGAGAATGCAGGTCTACCTTCTAAAAAAAATTTTTTGTCTTTCATTTCAGGAATTTTACATGTTGTTGCAGTTCTATAGAAGATGTCTCATAGTTCTCGAGCATGGGTGGCTAGTTGGTTGACCAAATACCACCCATATCTTCCATGCAGTATTCTTGCTTCAATTGAGGAACTCAGCCTCCCGTATAGGTTGCGGGAAAAGATGTTAAGGAGAATCGATAGAAAAGGTCCAAACCGCATAGATTTGCAGTATGATAATTATGCTCACTTCTTCAACAATGTCTTTGGTGTATGGGCACATATGGGCATGGACGTTCAATATTATACAAATAGAGATTGTCAATTTATGTGATTGGCCAATGTCTGTTTACCGAGAAATTTGAGAGCTTTTCCTAGCTGGATGCATATGGAAGGTGTGCATTAGACCAATAGTTATCATACAGAGGCACAATCTTATGGATCAATTGAGAATGAGGTTTATGAGATTCCTCAAGGGGGAATCTCTAATTAGTAATCACAAAGGTCATGTGGAGGAATGGTTGTTGGTCGTGTTCAAATTCAACCACATTGTTAGGTTTGAGATCCACCGTGTCAGGCCCTCCTTCAAGTTGCTACATGAGAATTGCGAGGTGCCAACATTGTATGCTATCAATTCCACCTTGACAATCAGAGTGCGATAAATGATTCCAGATGCTAAGAACACAGAGATTATACCGATTTGTAAATGGTTGACATAGTCTTCAGTGTGACCAGTATTAAATGTGCATTGTAATTTTCTTCAGATTGTATAATATTGACTCAAAATGTATTTACATGTCATTGTTTGATGCATATTGTTCTTATAAAATTTGATGGTGAACTTGAATACACTGTTTTGTTACAGTCTTTGTTTTCCATTCTGCAACTTTTCTTGTGCATATTCTCTTAGAAATGTATAAGGATATTGAAATGGAATTTCAAAATCTGTAACTTTTCTTGTCTTCTTACTATGTGCATAACACTAGCTGTTGTCTTCTTACTATTTTTCTTAAAGTAAGGGGTTTCATAAAACAAGAAAGTGAAGTTGAAAACAATATTTTGTTACAGTCCAGAAAAAATAATAAGTGAGCCACAACCCACTATGTTTTCCATGATGGTGTTGTTATGTGAATAATGTGTTGAGCAGATATTAAAGAAGAGTGTTTTGCTGAAAGTAAGGGTTGTTAAAAATTAAGAAGCTCAAATTCAATACATTGTCTTCTTACTATGTGCATAACACTAGCCGTTGTCTTCTTACTATTTTTCTTAAAGTAAGGGGTCTCATAAAATAAGAAAGCGAAGTTGAAAACAGTATTGTGTTACAGTCAGGGATAAAATAATAAGTGAGCCACAGCCCACTGTATTTTCCATGATGCTACTATTATGTGAATAATGTGTAGGGCAGATACCAAAGAAGAGTGTTTTGTTGAAAGTAAGGGTTGTTAAAAATTAAGAAGCTCAAATTGAATACATTGTCTTCTTATTGTGTGCATAACACTAGTTGTTGTCTCCTTACTGTTTTTGCAAAGTCTGGGACAACCCAGTGTGTTTTCCATCCTACAACAGTTAAGTAAATTTTTTGTTGGAAACATATGAACAGATAGTGAACAAGAGTATTTTTCTTAAAGTACGAGGTGTCATAAAACAAGAAAGCGAAGTTGAAAACAGTATTTTGTTACAGTTAGGGAAAAATAATAAGTGAGCCACAACCCACCGTGCTTTCCATGATGCTACTATTATGTGAATAATGTGTTGGGCAGATACCGAAGAAGAGTGTTTTGCTGAAAGTAAGGGTTGTTAAAAATTAACAAGCTCAAATTCAATACATTGTCTTCTTAGTGTGTGCATAACACTAGCTGTTGTCTCCTTATTATTTTTGCAAAGTCTGGGACAACCCAATGTGTTTTCCATCCTGCAGTAGTTAAGTAAATTTTTTGTTGGAAACATATGAACAAATAGTGAACAAGACTATTTTTCTTAAAGTATGGGGTGTCATAAAACAAGAAAGCGAAGTTGAAAACAATATTTTGTTACAGTCAAGGAAAAATAATAAGTGACCCACAACCCACCGTGTTTCCATGATGCTACTGTTATGTGACTTTTCTGTTGGAAACATATGGGAAAATATTGAAAAGAGTGTTTTGCTCAACGTAAGTGTTGTTAAAAAACTACAATGTGAACTTCAAAACATTCATTTCTCATAGCCTGCATAAAATAATAAGTGAGCCACAGCTCACTGTGTTTTCCATGATGCAACTGTTATGTGAATAATGTGTTGGGAAGATATAGAACAAGAGTGTTTTGCTGAAAGTAAGGGTTGTTAAAAATTATGAAGCTCAAATTCAATACATTGTCTTCTTACTATGTGCATAGCAGTAGCTGATGTCTTCGAACAAGCTTTGCAAGTCCGGGACAACCCAGTGTATTTTCCATCCTGCAATAGTTAAGTAAATTTTTTGTTGGAAACATATGAACAGATAGTGAACAAGACTATTTTTCTTAAAGTACGGGGTGTCATAAAACAAGAAAGCGAAGTTGAAAACATTATTTTGTTACAGTTCAGAAAAAATAAGAAGTGAGCCACAACCCACTGTGTTTTCTATGATGCTAGTGTTATGTAAATTTTCTGTTGGAAACATATGGGCAGATATTGAAAAAGAGTGTTTTTCTCAAAGTAAGTGTTGTTATAAAACTACAATGTGAACTTCAAAACATTCATTTCTCATAGCCTGCATTAAATAATAAGTGAGCCACAGCTCACTGTGTTTTCTATGATGCAACTGTTATGTGAATAATGTGTTGGGAAGATATCGAAGAAGAGTGTTAAGCTAAAAGTAAGGGTTGTTAAAAATTATGAAGCTCAAATTCAATACATTTTCTTCTTACTGTGTGCATAGCACTAGCTGCTATCTTCGAACAAGCTTTGCAAAGTCCGGGACAACCCAGTGTGTTTTCCATCCTGCAATAGTTAGTAAATTTTTTGTTGGAAACATATGAACAGATAGTGAACAAGACTATTTTTGTTAAAGTATGAGGTGTCATAAAACAAGAAAGTGAAGTTGAAAACATTATTTTGTTACAATCCGGAAAAAATAAGAAGTGAGCCACAACCCACTGTGTTTTCCATGATGCTAGTGCTATGTAAATTTTTTGTTGGAAACATATGGGTAGATATTGAAAAAGAGTGTTTTTCTCAAAGTAAGTGTTGTTATAAAACTACAATGTGAACTTCAAAACATTCATTTCTCATAGCCTGCATAAAATAATAAGTGAGCCACAACCCACTGTGTTTTCCATGATGCAACTATTATGTGAATAATGTGTTGGCCAGATATCGAAGAAGAGTGTTTTGTTGAAAGTGAGGGTTGTTAAAAATTATGAAGCTCAAATTCAATACATTGTCTTATTAATGTGTTCATAACACTAATTGCCATCTTTGAACAATATTTACAAAGTATGTGACAACCCAGTGTGTTTTCCATCCTGCAACAATTATGTATACGAACTATTATACAGGAACCAATTCAGGTTATATGGAGAAAATACTCCAAGATAAATATTTTTTTAGAAGTAAATTACTCTCCTTAAATGGAGAAGAGGTTTGAACAACTATGTTTGTAGAGGATAAATAACTCATAGAGAGCGGCGTTTTAGAATATTGAGACTTAAAACCTTACTTCAAAGGTTTTCTAGAAGGATGAATAAGGAAGTTTGTAGAGGATAAACAACTCATACAGAGTGGTGTTTTAGAATATTGAGACTTAAAACCTTACTTTAAAGGTTTTCTAGAAGGATGAATAGGGTTTTCTAATCCATCAATATATGCTTTGCTTTGTCATTGGCATTTGGGTAAGGGTACACCATTAAAATAAATACTTTACCAATCACATTGTTGTCATTACCATATGGTTGAAGGTACATAATGATAATCAAGGGTGCATTACTTGATTGAGATATTTTGATGGGCCTATTGTAATCACCTTTGCAATTGAGTACATTAGTCTGATTTTCATCATTCTTTTCTTGAGGCATTTCACTTCTTCATTCAGAAGTTGATTTGATCTTGTGAGTGACTCATGGATAGTCCTTATTTTTTATGTTTCTAGGATTGAGACCCGACATATTTTATAGGTAGTTATATATATAATATGCATTACAAATGGTGCATTTCAAAATTAGTATATCATTCTATCCACTTATATGGATTATCACAATCCAAAACTAGATTACCGACACTTGATGGGTTTCAAATCACGTACCTCATGGATTGTTTTTAAAAATAATTTCTCAAATTTATTTATAAATGGTGCAATCGATTGTCCCCATACCAACCACTTTAGCATTAATAATCAAATGTAAAGTGAAAGCTCTAGAGCAATTTAGTTATCAAACATGTTTGATGATTTTTAACATGTATGAACATAAAGACCATAACTAGATCACAAAGACTGACAACATTATAGAAACCCAAAAGCTGAAATATTTACAAGATAACATAATCTTACGACAACTTTAAAATTGAATGACATATGATAAATAAATGAACATGTGGACCAAAACTGTCTTCATTATTGTTTCAACTCATATAAATGTATTTACATATAGTCACAATTTTAGATCCTTATCACAATATGCAAGATGACTGAACATGAAACAATATGCAGTGTACTAGAGTTGAAAAACACTTTTATTCCAAGTCAAGTGATTGTCAAAGAACTGAAATGAAGAGACCATCAACTGAATTACCAAACCAATACTAACTTGTTTACCAATCAAGAACATCTTATTGTCTTATTGCTTTGACATTAATGCCAACACATGCCAGAGGGGACAACACAAGAGTCATGTAAAATTTGTGTTCCAAACATATGAATAGATAGTGAACAAGATTTTTTTTCTTAAAGTCTGATATGAAATGGATAAAAATTATGTGTTCCAATGACATGAAATTAGTATATATGTTCAACATAATTGTATAGTAATAAAATAATTAAAGAAGCCCATGAAAAGTCTTGTATCAAATGTATAACACCATAGTGTTGAAACATATGCAAATGGTTATCTCTACACCACAATTGTTCAATATTGAAATTATGAAACCCATAGAGCAGAATCAGTATTCGGAGCCTGTCTCATCAATTCCTACGCTGCCTATTCCTTGCAATCAAGTTTAGGTTTGCATAAAATACGACACGTTTCTTAGGGACATTGTGTATTTCGAGAGGGGTGATTCCAGATCCATGAACCCTCGCAGATGATGAACGTGAAACAACAGATTTCTTCATAGTTTGTCCTTTTTCTGTGTTAGGTTTAACACCTTCACCCTATAGCAAACAATTAATGAGAATTAACGTATGCATGGAGATAATATATGCAGTAGGTATATACAAAACCATATCGTTTATGTGTACCTCTGGAACAAAATGCTTCATCTCGACGAGCTGCCATATGACAAAGCTGCCCATGCACTCTACGATGGTCTCTGTGCTAGGCATGGCAAAAGGCACGTAGCATCGACCATCAATGGCCTCAATAATGCTGACTCTCACACAATTTTCTAGGTGCCTCAAGTAGTGGGTGTGAGCGTTTCTGGCGACAACATGTAGAATGCCTTTCACAACCCATTTATGCTGCCTCCAAAGGTCGACATGATCACCGACCTTAAAAGTTATGTTGTTGAACTCTATCATCTGTTCATCCACTGGATTTGCATGCAATGGAAACGTCATTGACGTGAAGCATAATTGAAGGCACACTAAAATATTCCTAAAGAAATAAGAACAGAGCATGGAAGTGTGTTAGGTCTCATACCGATATAGATGGCACGCTGCACCTCTCCCTGTCCCCATTTCCATCTTTATTGCCATCTCCCCCTTGCAGGCCAGTGCTCTCCTCCTCCCTGGGTCCATCCTTATTACCCTCTCCCACTTGCAAGCCACTGCCCTCCCCGTCCCCATGTCCATCTTTGTTACCCAGTTCCACATTCAAGCCAGTGTTCTCCCCGTCTTGATGACCATCTGTGTTACCCTAACCCACTTAATGGCCAGTGCTCTCCCCATATGCATGTCCATCTGTATTAGCCTCTCTCATTTCTATCACAATGAAATCGCCAATTAGTTCAAGGCCAACACTTCGTTGTTTATCCTTGCCCTGTAATAGAAGGAATTAAAAGGTCATTTCAAATTAAGGTGCATGCAACCAATTCATTGAAATAATCAAAACAAACATTAAATAAAAGAATTGAAATTCATTGTTTCTTCTAGTTCCTCCATGTCAAGGGACCTTGACACGTTTGATGGAATATGCTCCTTCTTCTTCTTCTTCTTCTTTTTCTTCTTCTTCTCAACATTGTTAGATGGTGGGCCGAGAGGAACAACATAATTTTGTGCTTCCATGGGCAATTGTTCACCACCGAAAATCACAAAAACCTGCTCGAGGGTTGTAGTTCATTGTTCATCATTGTTGTGTAATAGGAGGAATTGAAATGTTGCACCAAACTCATATGCATGCAACCAATTCATTCAAATAATAAAAAAAAAATTTAGACTAAATAGAAGATTTGGAGATCACCATTTGTTTTCATTTCTTCTTCAGAGGGTGCCTTGAAACTTTCAATTGTGTAGGATGCTTACTCTGAATGTTAGACGCAAGGGTGGGAGGAACAACATCATCTTCACCTTTCATGGGCACAACTTCCTCTAGCGAATGAACCCTACTCTGTTGGGGGGAAGAAACCACTTCTCGACCATCACCCTATCATGTCCTGTAAGTTAATCTTAAGCGAACCTTGTATGCATCCGAACAAAAAAGTTGAAGCAAGGAAAATTCACATTTAACAATTCAGTTCGACATTACCATTCCTTCCTTTCTCTTTCTCTCCTGTAGTTGTAATATTATTTTCCTTCTCTGCTTCTTCATCTCCTCACTGTTGTATAATGCCATTTGCTTCTTCACATCTTCCTTTCCTTCTTGGGGAAGTTGAAGGAATTTTTATTTCCCGTACTTTTGACAAACACGTCTAATAACACGCTTCTACTACAACTGTTGTCGTATATTCATTTGGTACTCTGTATTTTCCACCTTCTTTAGAAGGTACTCTTTCAATTTATCAGGGGAAGGAGCGGGTTGTTTTGGTTCCCCCCCCCCCCTCCAACACAGCTCAACCATGCTTTGGTGCCTCAAGAATAGGAAGGTGGTGATGCTGAAACCTATGCATGTTGAACACTCTCCAATCATAATACTTTCTCGTACATTCTTCTACAATACAATAATATATATATCTACCATTCACCATTTCTCTTCTGTATTCAGAAGCAACCTGCACAACAAATTTGGAAAAGAAAATCGCTTAATATATATTTGATATTCAAATAAATTGAATGCACAACATATACACACAGCCAAACGATGCAATAATTCAGTTATTATATCTACTTTCCTTCCACCACATCACCCTGTGCTTCATTGGATCCCTCTCCATCCTTAGGGTCTCCCCCTACATGATTTTCCTTCCGTTCATGGACTATGGCAAGAGCGAGATCATCTCCCTGATTATTTTCTTAAATCAAAGGAATGATATATGCCAAAATCAGAATATTTGTAATAGACATGATATTTTCAAACTGAAATTAAAAAGCATTATGATTCACGCATAGGAAGGGAAGGGAAATTGCAAGTTCACAATCAATTACCGAACACGTCGCTACCTTATGGTTGACCATTTTCGTAAACTGAGGGGACTTCCTCCGTACCACGATTGCTGCCTCCTAAATAAATTATTCCCACTTTCCAATCAACCTCATAACCACTTATGAGAGATTAAAATTATACATTTGATTGCATCTTGTAATTACCAGATCTTACCTACACGTTTTTTGAATGTGACCGCCCGAAGAAGATGTGCTACTACACAACCTTTCAGGTGTGTTGTCCACGTCAATGACATTCTTCATTGTAGGAAACAATTTCTATTTTACAACACACATCCTTGGTTTCCTGTAAACTATAAAATTGTTGCAAGTGTTATGGACAGTTAAAGTTCCAAAATTTATTGCACAATTTTGCAGTAATCAAGCATATATTTTTGTCAATGAAAAGAAGAATTTTAAATGCACAACCCACACTGTTGTAAAATGCTATACAAGTAACCCACTGTGTTTTACAACATGCAATTATTTTGTCCAATTATTATTGTCAATCACACGAAGATACTGAATTGCAATTTATACCATAACTAACAATTGTAATTTTTGGAGGTGCCATTTTTACATTCATACAATGTAAATAAGAAAATATTTTCAAGACACTCAAATTGTTATCCGAATTTTCAGGTTGGAAAACACAGGGTGTTATAAACCATGCAACCCACAAACTATTCAAAGACAACACTTTTTGTTATGCAGACTATAACAAAACATTGTATTGAAGTTCACATTCATATTTTATAACAATCCATCACATGCACTAAACATTCCATTTGAATATCGTAATATGTTTCGAAGAGAAGATGGACAAAAAATATTGCACGATGGAAAACACACTGGGTTGTCCTACACTTTTCAAATCTTGTTCAATGACAACAGTTAGTGTTATGCAAACCATAAGAAAACAATGTATTGAAGGTCACTTTCATATTTTATAACTTCCCTTGCTTGCAACAAAAGTGGCACAAAAAAAAAAAAACTTGTAGTATGGAAAACCCAGCGGGTTGTCCGTCACTTCTCAAAAGCTTAAATAATTATGGTTATTTAAAAGCTTTAGGATCATTTAGGTTATATATAATGGGATAAAGCTAACTCCTAGACAAAATTCACATATGTATATAACATAGGATATGTCGGTTTGAAGCGTATTTTTGTGTCGAGGGTTTTGAAATTTTGTTCTGTTTCCTCCCCATATGCTAGTTTTCGAATTTTTCCATTTCTGAATGAAATAAGCGACAACCCATTGTAGAAATATGAGTGAAATTACTGAATAATGTTTGTAGAAAGCAAAATATGTGGGTTCTGCAATGAAATGCTATATTTCAAAAATCTTGTAAAACCGGAAATGTCGCCATTGTTCGTATAGTTTTATGGAATGGATAGAAAAGGGAATAATGTGGCATTCAAAATCATAATTGGGAAATAGAAAAAATCCCACATCCCATCCCATTTTTGTCGCCATTTTATACACTTTTGTTTTGGAAAACACACTGTCTCGTAAAACTCAGACTATTGTAAAACCCATTGTTTCACTACGACATCTCCTCATGCTATGTATGTATCCACATATGTTCTTATGTATGTTTTTCATGCATTTTTCAATGTGCATAGGTGAATTTTGTCTAGGAATTTGAAACCAGCATATCAGAGCCGGCTAACTCCTAGACAAAATTCACCTATGTACATTGAAAAACGCATTAAATACATACATGGATACTACACAACATGATGAGATGTCATAGTTGGAAAACACACTGTCTCCTCTCTGTTGCAGAGGAACCGCCATATCCTATGTTATATACATATGTGAATTTACGCCTGAAACTGGCATATCCTATGTTATATACATATGTGAATTTTGTCCAGGAGTTAGCTTGCTCCCTCCTTAACTCGTGGAAAAAATTCACCTATGTATATAATATAGCATATGCACCCATACCGCATGGAGAAAAGAGCCACGACGGAAGAGGTGGGACACGTGGAAATGGAAAAGGTTGTCGAACAGAAGGAAAGACATGACGACCGAACATCTCATCCCCCGTGCCATTTGTTGTCCCATCGCTTGGAAATTGTGTCAATGCCGACATTTTTTCAAAATAATCGTCTGGCATGGATGGACAAAAAGCCAAAAACGTGGCATTTGAAACCATTATTAGCAAATATCAAAAAGCCCAGACAAGGTCCCGTTTTCTCCATTTTTGGATAACGACATTTTGGTGGATAGCAAGGGCAAGAGTTGCAGGCATGTAGATCTCCTTTAGGTATGTATATCCACTATGTGTATATACACACTAAGAGGACAATGAATTTAATTTGAGCTTCATAATTTTTAACAACCCTTACTTTCAGCAAAACACTCTTGTTCGATATCTGCCCAACACATTATTCACATAATAGTTACATCATGGAAAACACAGTGGGTTGTGGCTCACTTATTATTTTATGAAGGCTGTGAGAAATGAATGTTTTGAAGTTCACGTTGTACTTTTTTAACAACACTTACTGTGAGCAAAACACTCTTTTTCAATATCTGTCCATATGTTTCCAACAGAAAATTTACATAACACTAGCATCATGGAAAACACAGTGGGTTGTAGCTCACTTCTTATTTTATCCGAACTGTCACAAAATAATGTTTTCAACTTCCCTTTCTTGTCTTATGACACCCCTTACTTTAAGAAAAACAGTCTTTTTCACTATCTGTTCATATGTTTCCAACAAAAAATTTACTTAACTGTTGCAGGATGGAAAACACATTGGGTTGTCTAGGACTTTGCAAAAATAGTAAGAAGACAGTAGCTAGTGTTATGCACACACTAAGAGGACAATGTATTGAATTTGAGCTTCATAATTTTTAACAACCCTTACTTTCAGCAAAACACTCTTCTTCGATATCTGCTCGACATATTATTCACATAACAGTTACATCATGGAAAACACAGTGGGTTGTGGCTCACTCCTTATTTTTTCCAGACTGTAACAAAATATTGTTTTCAACTTCACTTTCTTGTTTTATGACACCCCTTACTTTAATAAAAATAATTCGAAGACAACAGCTAGTGTTATGCACACAGTAAGAGGACAATGTATTGAATTTGAGCTTCATAATTTTTAACAACCCTTACTTTCAGCAAAACACTCTTGTTCGATATCTGCCCAAAACATTATTCACATAACAGTTGCATCATGGAAAATACAATGGGTTGTGGCTCACTTATTATTTTATGTAGGCTATGAGAAATGAATGTTTTGAAGTTCACGTTGTAGTTTTTTAACAACACTTACTTTGAGCAAAACACTCTTTTTCAATATATGCTCATATGTTTCCAACAAAAAATTTACATAACAATAGCATCATGGAAAACACCGTGGGTTTTTGCATGTTATGATGCCTCTGACATGCATTCTTCTAGGGATAATAGCGATATCCAATTGCAACGCAAAAGCTAATCTCCCTACGAAATATAGTAAAATAAAGTTATTATCCCTGAAAAAACATGTGTTTAAAATGATAACATAATCAAACATAAACGATATCACTTTTCCATAATCTGTATTGATTATTGCTAGTTGAATTGTGGATCCAATTGTGTAAGAATTTTTGCATCAACATTTGGCATCACACTCCATGATCCAACATAAGGATGAAGAAGACAGCATCACTCATCATGATGTTAGATCACAGAGTCTCATCTACGACGTTGATGCAAAAATTCTTAGACAATTGAATCCATAAATCAACTAGCAATGATAAGCAGATATGTCTTATCCCTGAAGAAGGGCAATACATTATCATGTGTGAGCCATGTCACAAGGATATCACCTTCTGCATTTAGGAGTAGGCTATTCTCCCTACAAAAACACGTGTCACATGCATCATAACAGTCATCTTCTTTTTAAAATAATTGTTTGGCGTGGATGGACAAAAATCCCAATACATGTCATTGAAAACCATTATTTCCAAATAGAAAAACGAGGTGGCAAGAATGTAATTAAATTGGAAAACTAAAATGGTATAGTGTGTTTTCAACACTGCAAACCATCTATAACAACATTGTGCCTTGCAAGTATTATGTTATGATACTTGCAAGGCACAGTGTTTTTATAGATGGTCCGCAGTGTTGAAAAAACAAACTGTCCCATTTCAGTTATTTGAATCTCCTTGTTTAAATGTAAAGGGTCGTCTCATAGTGGGTTGCTTGCTTCTTAACATGCATGGTTTTTCAACATGGAATGTTACTTGAATGTCTTCAAAATCACACATTCCATTGTTGTGTTTAAATTTCACAACATTGAAAAAAAAAACTGCACAAAATAATTCTGAATGGGAAACACAGTGTTGGGTTTCAGTTATTTGAATTTCCCTATTTAGATGTAAAGGGTCATCTCATGCTGGGTTGCTTGGTTCTTAACACCCACAGTTTTGTAAGATGGAATGTTAGAAAATAGTATGAAAGTCTTCTAGATCACACCTTCCATTGTTGTGTTTAAGTTTCAAGTATATAACAAATTGCATGCTTCATAACACATTGCATTTTTCAACCTCCACATCACAACATACCCAAGCCCTTTCTGGTTTTTAAACAAGTATATTTAGGTGTGCACATTGGGTAGTGCATGTTGGAAAACACAATGTGTTTTGAAGCCTGCCTTCACTTCATTTTGTTTTGCAACAATTCATGTTGGAAAGCCCTAGGTGTTAAGAAAGAAGCAACCAAATTGTGTTGTAAAACCCTCTGCAACACTATTGGATAGTACCCGTCACCTCAATTTGGTCGGTATTCTCCTCGAAGTCATCCACGGGCATTGAGACCTTCTACTTTCCCTTTCAACGTGCAGAGAGGAAACAAAACAAATAGTATTTTCACCTTGCTTTCTCCAAACAGAAAAGGCCCACGTCATTCCCTTCCACTTTTCCCGTGCCAGACAAAAGAAACTTGTCGACAAAGCTAACCCGCCCACTTTTTCGCCCAGCAACAGGCGGGAAAACCCACCTGATGGCGTCGTTAACTCCTATGTAACCATCACCTGGATGTTTGGTCTCGTCTGCCCGTTTCGTCACTTTTTGTTTCCATGTATATTGTTATTCTAATAGCTCTTTTACAATTTGTCTATAATATTTAGGGCCAAGTAATGGGAGTAGGCCAAATTATCAATTAAGTTATTCCTACCCATTGGCTTTACGAGTTCTATTTAATATAGTGCATAGAACTATTTGGAGTAGTCGTTTTTTATATGTGCACATCTTTTTGCAGTGTGGTGGTCAGATCAAAACATACTAAAAAAGAGAAGAAATAGAATATAGAAATAGCATTCTACAAAATTGCCATCAGATGTTGTTAAAAATGAACCATTTATAACTTACTAAATATTCTATACAGATACCAAAATTGTAAAAGGAACTATTACGAAAAAACTTATGAACCACATATAAACTCTTTTGGTGAAAGATTTCAAATTACTGCAAAACACTTTAGAATGACATGAAAATGACAGCTGAATGAAAACCCCAACATTTCACAATTTCAAACAAATTGGCGCTTCTATATGCATATTAAATTTTGGAAATTTAACTGTCCACTACACTTGCAATTCAAGCTATGGTAGCCAAAATCACATGTACTTACTGCAGAAGGTTCACATCTCCTGAAGCATCCTTCTCAATTCACCTGCCCTTGTTTTGTTCAATTTTATTTCGTGGCCTATATAAACCACCTGGAAGAAAGACAAGTGTTAGCGATAGATTAAATTGGAAAATTAAAGACAATTGGTGCTAGAAATAATTTTATTTCTTCCATATTTCCCCAATATACAATTTATATGTTTTGCTGAGTGCAAAATGCTAGCTTGCACAGACAGTAAATAAACATACTAAACTATACATTGGGAATTTAATTTCCAATTTAACCTATCGCTAACACTAGCATATATATCAGCAATCATATGTGCCATTTTCCCATTATGTGGGAATTGTGAAGCAATGAACGTTTATTTTGTTGGATAAATTCATTTGTGGGTGCTGGCAAGAAGTTGAGTCTACTTTTTTGCCAAAAAGTGTAAGTGTTTTCTCTGATTTTTCAGAGTTTGACACATTTGACCTTAAAATTTGAAGCACTTAGAGATGAAATCTTCAAACAAGTCACTGATCATAAAATGTAGTACTCGGAGTCTAGTTTCCAAATATGTAATTTATTTCAATACCCACATTGTACAAATTGAGTTTCAATAGGCTTTTGTAAAAACCACTATTAAAAAGTCATTTTTTTTTACCATACCATGCACGTGTACGACATCGATATTTTGACTTAAATGATCATATTTTTCTAAATCCTTTTGGGAAAAGACTTGTGACTCACTGAAGCGTGCCCCGAATATTTTTTTGTAATTTTTTATTGAATTTTTTTTTTTGTTAATTTTTTATCAGGCATATTTGACGTTTAGAAAAATCGTCGTGTATGACACGCATAAGATGACCTAAAGTTATCATTTTTTGCATTTTTTTTTTAAATTGAAAAGAATTGTCTAAAGTTTTCCCTTGTGCAATCCGTTTGTCAAAATGTTATGTTGATCAAAAGTTATTAAAATAGTAGAAAACATTGATATTTAAAGTTTATGGACCAATTTCATCATAAATTAATTGAAAAATAGAAAAAATAATCCAATTGTAAAAAAAAATTACATATTTGAAATCTGCATTGTCTCATCTAAAATGGGTTTTAATTTCGTTAAAAAATTCTGCAAAAAAAGTCATCAGCCATATGTCCAAACTCGATTTTTTTCCCTAACATTGTTAGAACCTTCAAGTTGCAGGTCAAACCAGCTTGAAGGCCTAGGTTCGAACTCCCAACGCTTTTCCTGAACCAAAATCCAAAGCAAAAACCCAACCACAAGGCCAAAAAAAATTCAAATTAAAAAAAAGGGGATCCCGTATTTAAAGATACGGGATCCCGTTTTAAACTCGGGATCCCGTTTCCTATAATTAAATCTGGTGACCGTTGATAGCGGAATGGGATCCCATTTAGAAACAGGATCCCGTTCCGCTGTCAACGGTCACCGGATTTAATTATGAGAAACGAGATCTCAAGTTTAAAACGGGATCCCGTATTTACAGATACGGGATCCCGTTTTAAACTTGCGATCCCATTTCTCTGTCAACTGTGTTTTTTTAAATACTGTCAATTTTTATTGTGAAGTCTGCAACTTCACATGTATGGCCGAGAACAGTATAATTGCTCTATTTTTTTCATTGAGCATTTTTTTTACAGGTGGTGACTTGCTTTTTTGATAAATTTTTTCAAAGGAGGCATGAAGAAATTAGTTTTAAAGTAGAATTGTGCTAGTTTTCTACTTGTTTTGAGGAACACAAGAGGAAGAATTTAATCCTTTTAGGTCTTCAACTTCCAATTTGAATCGGATTTTTTGAAGAATTTCACTATTTACATTCATTTGTGCTTGAGAATTTTATAATCATGGGAAATAAATTTTGTAATAAGAGGAGGAAGACATTGACTCCTGAAGAAATTGAAGCAAACAAAGAAAAGGAGAGACAGATACAAAGAGAAAGAAGAATGAGAATTAAATCAATGAATGATGGGGGAGCATCCAATTCCACAACTATTGAAGATGCAAACATAGAGGAGACCATGGTTGTAGATGAAGCGAATTTGTAAGAAGTCAATTTGGAGAAGAATATGATTATACAATCAAGTCCTACTATGTCTTCAAATCCCTCTTTCAATGCTATGGATAATGTTTCAATATGCACAAATCCAGGTACGTCTTCAAATCCACATGTTAGTGAATTTGTAAATTCGTATGTAGAAATTTTACAAGATGCTAGACTTAACGATGTTGACATTGATAATATTCAGAGACATGAAACTTTTATAGAATTTGTTGAAAATGATAGTGAGAATGATCCTTTTGTTGAAAATGAAATTGAGAATAATCCTGTTATTCAAACTGAAAACAAAAACCATTTTGTTGATGTAAATGAAAATGAAAACCGTTTTGTTGATGTAAATGAAAATGAAAACCGTTTTGTTGATGAAAATGTAAATCATTTTGAAGTTGAAAATGAAAATGAAAATGAAAATGAAATTGAAGATGAAAATGTAAATCGTTTTGAAGTTGAAAATGAAAATGAAAATGAAGAGAAAATGAAGATGAAGATGAAAATCTAGAATGTGATGAATTTAATGAAAATACTTTTTTAAAAATTGAAAGTGGTGTTTTTGATAATCTTCCTAGTCAAATTTCTTGGAGGCAGATAAGAACACATGCAAATAAAATATACAATGAATTCTTTTATTGTAAAAAACTTACAATTCAATGTTAACTAATGATGCAATTGATGAGAATGCAAAAAATGAGGAAAATAATGAAAAGGTTAGGCTTTTTTGTTAAACCAAAAAGAAAAGATCAATCATTGAAACATGTTATGTGTACTGTTGCTAGTGCCATTCAATCGATTGGAAAAAATAATCGATCTAAAGATAAAAATGCAGCAAGAAGAGCTATAACAACTGCTATAGTTAATAAAGCAACTTTGAATAAAACAATGGTAAGAAATATTAGTGAAGTTTTAAAAATACATCCTAAAACATTGCTAAGAGAGGCAAAAAAAAGAATAATTATAGAAAATGATCCTATCAACCAATGTTGGAGTTTCAGTGGTCGACTCCCGAGGTCTTATATGAAATTGAATGTTGAAATTAAATCTTTGATTGAAAAATATTGGCATGAAAATACTAGGGTTTCATCTAATGCTAGAGATGTTTTAAAATTAGGGGTGGGGTCCAAAGTTCGCGATCCTCACCCAAAACACTTATTAGATACAACACAAACTGAATTTTATAGAAAATTTTGTGGTGATTTAGTGTTACCTAGTAATATTAAAATAAGTCAAAGGTCTTTTGAAAATGTAAACCGTGGTATGTAAAATTAATAAGCAACAAATATCTTGTTGTTGTAAAACACATGTTCAATTTCATTATTTTTATGATGTTTTTCGATATATACGTTGTACCTTGCATACTAACATGATTATACAGGAATGCGGTATTAATATGCCACCTGAAACAATAAGGGAATTTATTTCAAGTTTGTTTTGTGAAAGATCTAATGGTAAATTTTTTTATTTAAGTTCTTGTATTTCTAGACAATGCATTGACTGTGGAAACCTTTTATTCTTAGGAATTTGTATGCATGAAAGTGTTGATAATGATTTTGGACAACAATTAGTAGAAGTTAAAAGATTTAAGAATGTTCACTATTCTTTAAAAGATGGAAAAATAGGAAAGCGTTGTGATTTAGTTATGGAAAAAGTTAGTGTGCATGCATTCATGAGTGAATTTAAGAATAAGATAGTACCAAAATATATCATGCACTCTCAACATGCTCGATGGCTTGATGGCCAATTTCACGCATGTAGAAACACATTTCCAATTGGTACTATACTTTCAGTGGTTGATTTTGCAGAAAATTATACTCTAGCTCCGCAAGAGGAAATTCAATCACAGTATTATAATTCAGTGCAAGTATCTATGTTTGTCCATATTGTTTATAGACATGCAAATAATAGCACTGAGGATGATAGAAAAGTTCTGAGGGAGTATCATTTTTATTTGAGTGACAACCGATTACACTCATCAGAGTTTGTTCAATACTGTTTTAGTATATTTTACAAAAAATTAAGAGAAAGAGGAATCCATATGAAAGAACACCTCATATGGTCAAATAATTGTACAGGGTAGTTAAAAAATGCTCAAATTTTCTATTGGTTAAGTAGGATTCACAAAGAACTTAATGTCCAACATATATGGAGTTTTTTTGAAGCTGGGCATGGTAAAGGAGAACATGATGGAGCTGGTGCGTGTGTCAAAAGAATTCTTGCTAGAGAACAATTAAAATTTGAAGATGCAGGAAAATTTAAAGATGTAGGTGGGATTGTCGATTGGTGTAATACAATATTATCTACACCTGGTTTGAGTGAGTACTCTAGAGTTCATCGATTCTTTTGGTTGGTTGAAGAAGATAACATTGTACCTAGAGTTGACTGTGAGACAATTAGTGGATCTACTAAATGGCATTCGTTTAGGAGTTTGACAGTAAGCACATGGACTATCTGGACAAGGGAGCTTGCATGTTTTTTCCAGTTTTGCATCTCAGGAGATTGGGAAGCATGTGGAAATACAAAATGGTTTGAAAAGTGGGAACAAAGATCGTTGACACCTTCACAAGCACATGATCAATATGAAAGAACTATTGAAGAAAATGATCAAGTGTTTGCATCTGAAGACTATGACCATGTTTTAGACCTTGTACAAGAAGGTAATTTAAGTCAATTTATTTCATTTAATTTCGCTTTATTAAGTTATTTTGTAATACTAATTTTTTTATATTGATATGCGCAAGTTATTAAATCAATTTTTGTTTGCAGGACATGTGTATGTTGTTGTTGCACCTGAAAGGAATGAAGAGCAAATAGAATATTGGTTGGCTCGTTGTGTGGAGAGTAAACATAAGTTAATATCACCTCGAGAAGATGATGATGACTATCATTATCCAATAGGTACCATGATCCCCTTAAGAAAATTTTGATAACAATTTTTTTGATCCCCTTAAACAATATTTTAGAGCAAGTTTTTCATCTCATTAAGAAATATTTGAGAACTTATATGATGATTATTTTCATATTTTCCAATAGGATCGGTTGTGGTTGTTGGCACTTGGCTATGAAAATACCTAGCAAGGAAGAATGGTCTACCTACATTCGAAGATTATGAACCGCATGAAAAATTATACATTATTCACATTTGGTGGTGGCAACAAATATAAAACTAGATCGGTATCGCGGAAGACCTGCAAATAAAGTGTTATGGAAAATTTCTATGGAAGAGCATGAGACAATCATAGATGCATTACAAAAAAGAGAGGATGCAGATGGTACAATGGAATAAGTAAATACAGGTAAATATAGTTTAAGTTTTATATTGTCTTTTTAAATAGAGGTAATTATTAGTAAAATTATATTTAAATACATGTTTTGATTACATATTGATATTGCTTGTACATTAATAGTTTAAATTGATTTATTATCCTTTTTTTGTATCCTTAAGCCATCATTGGATTGATCTCATACTTTGAAATAAAAAGGAAAGGATGCATGGATTCAACGTACACACGTGTGGAATACTTTTAAATGGAGGTACTTGAGTTGTGTACATATAGTTAGTTTTATATAAATTAAATTATGTATGTTTTGATGATTTCATTGATATTGCTTGTACCTTTTTGATATTAGGTGGTGTGAAGACCTAGTACATTCTGGGCATAAGTTTGAGATGTTCTGAGATGGCATATCCAAATTTTGTAAACATTGTTTTGAGATGACATATATGTACATATATGTCCTTGTATGTCTTCAAATCACTAAATTTCATGCATACATTATTGTTAAATCAATTATATCTTTAAGATGTTGTATTATGACCCCTTAAGACATTCCCTTAAGACATTACATTGTGACCCCTTAAGACATTGTATTATGACCCCTTAAGACATCCCCTTAAGACATTGTATTATGACCCCTTAAGGCATCCCCTTGAGACATTGTATTATGAACCATTAATACATTCTATTATGAACCCTTAAGACATCCCCTTAAGACGTTCTATTATGAACCCTTAAGACATCCTTTTAAGGCGTTCTATTATTAACCCTTAAGACATCCCCTAAAGACCGTAAATTATGATTTATTGACTAATTATTGATTGACGTGAATTGAATAAGTTCATTGACTAATTATACCTAATTATTGAATGTACATATCATGTATGAGATCACTAAATTTGTAAACTATAAATATTAAAATGTCCTATTAATTTCAACTTTAATTTCATATTTATATTTAATTTCACATTAATGTCCTATATTAATATCTTGAATATGAACATAAAATGCATAAATGTATATGTGTAAATTAAAATTTCAAACAATAATAAAGTCCATAATTTATGTAAATATATTAAGTGCATGAAAAAAAGTCCATCATAGTACAACCCATGAACTAAAGTCCAACTAAGTACTCAAGAACTATGAATTATAAAGTCCAATAGAGTATGTGACAAACCAAAAATATAGTCCACAAAATAAACAAATATAACCCACAAAATCATGTTTCTAGGTCATGTATTGTCTCTATAATCGAGAGACCTCTTTGTGCCATGCAGACTATGCAAATGACCTGAAACACTCTATACAAGAGAAAGATGAAATCATATGTAAGACAATGAAAAATAATTTAATGACAATTTAATTTATAATTCATCATATTAAAATTAAATTACCGTCATATCTGGGTTTGGATGCTCTACTGCACCTGAAGCAACCTCTACATTCTCTGAATCAATCTACACAAATAAACAAACAAAAAAGTTGAAATTAGATGCACAAGTCTACAATTAAAAATGATTTAATTGAAATTAATTTATAATTTATCATATTTTAATTGTACCATATCCATAGGTTGTGCACCCTCTTCTGCAAGACATGTTTGTACATTCTCAACTACTAGATGTGTCACATGCTATAAAAGAAAAAGAATTTAAAACATGTATTAGCTCAAATTATATTAATATTCAATTTGAAATTTAAAATTATTTAGTTATATATTCACAATATATAATTTATAATTGAATTTAAATATAATAAAAAATTTAAATTACCATTTGATCTAGAGCCTGCTCCACATGCCCTCCTGGAGGTGTAACTATGTCTGGGTCAGGGCTGAAAGTCGCACTAACAAAGTCCTACAAGATCAAAGTTAAAGCATGTACATACTTGAATTAGGTAAATATATATATTCAAGTTTGCACATTTTGTGTAGAAATGTATTTAAACAACCTGAAAATCAGAGGCCTCACGAGTAATCGCATAATCTAATGTTTGCCCGATGCCCATTCTGATTGTGATATCAACCTAGACAGACATGTAGACACATGTAACACAAGCTTATAATATTTTCAAGTGTACATGCACATTTCATATATATAGTGAATTAAAATTCATAATTGTAACTATACTAATGTAAGTTAAACAATTTACAATATAAATGTACCTGCCCCTGGTCTATGACAGCCGATAGTGGAGGAGTGCTCGACAACCCCTTGGGTGGAATCGATGTGGAAGCCGATTGACTCACCTAAACCAACATTAATATTTCAAACATATATGTTATTCTATTATAAATTTAAAACTCAAGTTAAAAATCATTTCATTTATAATTTAAAAAATTAAAATCAAATTACCCCATAAGGGTTGCCGATTAGGACTGGTGTTGATGTATGTACTTGTGGAACAAATGATTGCCCCATCGTTACTATAGTATGTACACCAAACAGTTTGATTGTTAAAATGTATTGCAAACTTTACTTTGATATATACATTCATCAAAATTCTTATAAAATGAACGTGTAGATGCATATTTATACTTGTGTACCGGTGTCCTCAGGATGTTTGCCTCTTGTAAGAAACTCTACAAATGAACTGATGTGACCAAATGAACCACTAGAATCTCCACGTCCACCCGAACTAGGTGTGGCCTAATCAGGTCCATAGCATAGTTGATGGAAACTGGTACATACATGTGGGACGGGCCTCGACACTCTTGGAGTGGTACTCAGACCAGCTCCATAGAACACTCCTCCATCATCATCTCTATGCTCCCCACCTACTATCATAGAAGCATGCTGATCAAGGTCTCCTGCGAGTGTACTAAGGGAACCTAATGTCAACACCATAGATTGATGATGCATAGGTGCAGGAACGGGAGGACCAGGAGCAACAACAAGGGATTGTGCATGCACAGGGCGTTGGGGATCAACCCTTGCCCCTAACCTCTATTGTGGCGTGCCGCCACCAACACCCTAAAATGATTTAAAATCAAAATAATTGGGCTTGTGCCCCATAACAAACTCTACATATAATTTCCTCAAAAAATACAATGGGCACTCCCAGTTAGCATGTGGGGGACTATCAAAAACCATATACCATTGATCCCAAAAATGTGCACTCATTTGTGGATGTATGCACCACCTCATGGATACTCTAGATTTTTTGGCAGGAATGGGTTGTCGAGTAACGGGGTCGAGAAAGTAGGGGCTAGGTGGGCTTTCATTATTTTAAGGTCTAATATTTCTTTATAAGAGAGACCATTAGCATAAAATTGTCTCATTTGTTCTTTGTCTCGTCTATGCCTATCTAGATCAGAATCAATGGTCCTGATGGCATCCACAACATTTGCCAAAACATCTAACATTAGGTGGAATCAATGCTTGACTTTGCATAGCATTGATTTGATTCTGTATTGATCCAACTTGATCATTTATGCATGCTCGTAAGCAAGCCTCATTAGATGCAATAGGTTGTGGAGGGGGAGGTGGAGGTGGAGGTGGAGGGGGAGGTGAAGGTGGCTGAGTTGGTGGATTGATAATATCATCAATATTAGATATATGATATGAGATATAAGTGTGCACCTGCATTAAATTATACTAAATTAACATACAAACTTAAAAAATTACAAGAAATAGTTAAATTTGAAACACACATGCAAATTTGTTTAAATATGATACATGCATACATATATTAAGATCATATAAAATTGAAACACACATATACATTGATTGAACTTGATCAAGTAAACTATGTACATACATTTAAAATAAAAAATACCATGCATTTAACATACATACATTTAACATGTACATACATTTAAAATAAAAAAATACCATGCATAATTTGCATGCATACATCATTAAAGTAAACTATGTACATACAAATTTCAAAATTTAACAACTATATGTGCAATTTTAATACATGTGTACATAGTAAACAATAAAATTGAAACATTCACAAAAAGCTCATTTTATGTCTAACACATGTATATATATCCATCTAGAACCAAAATCATAAATTCATGTCACACAAAATATCCATCGTTCACCAAATTCATAAATTCATAACTATTTAAGATCATTGTCTTAATTTAAAAACTATTGTGGCTTTCTACTGCATCTCTTCACTTATTTGTGTTTTTCCTTTTCAAAATCAGAAGTTCTCCTCTCCTCTAGCCATTGTCGATGCTCATCTAAGATCCCATCCATAGCCCTGACATCATCAACAATGGTTTGCATCCTAGATGCAATCATCCTCATAGGTGGTGCGACAAATTCTTCATTTTGAATAATGTTAATTTGACCTTGGATGGTTCTAACATTGGAATTGATTCGTGCTTGCAAACGAGCACCATCGATTTCAGGTGGTGGAGGTGGGGGGTTATGAGGTGGAGTGGGTGGAGGTGGAGGTGAAGGTGGTGGAGATGGAGGGCGTGGAGGTTGATTGCGGATATTATTGAATTGATCCATGTGATATCTAGAAGATATGAGTGAACCTGCATTAGATTTGTAATTTCAAAATGTAAGATAAATGTTTAAGATTTATACCCTTAAACCATTCAATATAAATGGCCTAATTGAATACATATGATAAAATAAACTTTTAAGCCTCATTTATGTCTAAGGAAAGTTACTTGAATGAAAATACAATTAACTATTAATATTAGACAATTTATGAATGTTATAGGGTTTACGGTTTAGAGTTTAACATAGATCCCCTTAAGCCATCCTACCACCCTAAACCGTAAATTAATCAACCTAAATCATGACAAAATAACATGGCTTAAGGGAATCAAATTTGATGGAGTTGCCTAAGGCAACCAAATTTGATTTTAAGGTCCTAAGACAAAATGAATGCTTTAGTGAAGAATATTTTCTTGTGGAACAATAGATTGAGATAGGTCTTGTTTCAAATATCATTCATAGTATAATCTTGCACAATCTTGTTATTGTTAAATTTGGTTGCCTAGTTTATGAATATTTTTTTATTTTATGAATAGATTGACTATTTCCGTAATAGAAACACATAATTATGTGTGATTAAGATTGAGTTTGATGTATATTTTAACTGGATGTTTTTTTAATTGAATATAAGATTATTTTATTCAATATTTTTTCATTAATATTGAACTCACTTAAATGAATTTTATGATATAAAACATGTATAATATAAAATTAGTTAATGTTGAATTGAAAATATTTTATTTTAGATTGTTTGTAATTGAAAGAACCTAAAAGAACTTAGACAAAATGAATGCTTTAGTGAAGAACATTTTCTTGTGGAATAGTTGATTAAGATAGGTCTTGTTTCAACTCACCAACCTAGATCATGAAATATCATTCATATTATAATCTTGCACAATCTTGTTATTGTTAAATTTGGTTGCCTTGGGCAACTTCACCAAATTTTAAGAAATTATTTGATCCCATTAAGAAATGTCATATTAGGACCCCTTAAGACATTGATTTATGATCTAGGGTGATAGGATGGCTTAAGGGGATCTATGTCTAGTGAGGTCCTAGGACAAAATAACATGGCTTAAGGGAATCAAATTTGGTGGAGTTGCCTAAGGCAACCATATTTGATTTTAAGGTCCTAAGACAAAATGAATGCTTTAGTGAAGAACATTTTCTTGTGGAACAATTGATTGAGATAGGTCTTGTTTCAAATATCATCCATATTATAATCTTGCACAATCTTGTTATTGTTAAATTTGGTTGCCTTGGGCAACTTCACCAAATTTTAAAAACTTCTTTCATCCCATTAAGAAATGTCATATTAGGACCCCTTAAGACATTGATTTACGATTTAGGGTGATAGGATGGCTTAAAGAGATCTATGTCTAGTGAGGTCCTAGGACAAAATGACATGGCTCAAGTGAATAAAATTTGGTGAAAAAATGATGTCTTTAGCCTATTTAGGGTTTATAGTTTTGAGTTTAGGGTTTACGGTATGGCTTAAGGGGATCTTTGTAGTAAGGTTCTACAACAAAATGACATGGCTTAAGGGAATCTAATTTGGTGGAGTTGCCTAAGGAAACCAAATTTGATTATAAGGTCCTAAGACAAAATGGATGCTTTAGTGTTGAGGGTTTAGATTTTAGAGTTCAGGGCTTAGGGTTTAACGAACTTAGGGTGAAGTTTAGGTGGCCCTTGGAATAATGGACTTGCAAGTTAGTGCCTAGTTTATGAATATTTTTTTATTTTATGAATAGATTGACTATTTCCATAATAGAAACACATAATTATGTGTGATTAAGATTGAGTTTGATGTATATTTTAACTGGATGTTTTTTTAATTGAATATAAGATTATTTTATTTAATATTTTTCCATTAATATTGAACTCACTTAAATGAATTTTATGATATAAAACATGTATAATATAAAATTAGTTAATGTTGAATTGAAAGTATTTTATTTTAGATTGTTTGTAATTGAAAAAACCTAAAAGAACTTAGAAAACAAAAATATTTAGATTATTTAGTGTCTAGGTAACTCGTGCAAAAATTTAAATCCTAGACCAATACTCTAAGTACATATGGTAAATCCTAAACCATGGATTTAATTATTAAAATTTTAAAATTTAAATTCAAAATTTTCCATCCCTTACACATTTACTAAAACATTATGAGCCAACTAAACTTGATTAGTATTCGAAAGCATTCAATTGTCTTTATTTTCTCATTTAATTACACTTGATCATTATTCACAAAAGGTTTCATCGAAATACCACATTTCTTCTTAAGTAGTTCAACTTCAATTCAAGAACCCTAGATCCCTAGATGAAGCTAGATTTTCAATTTAATCCTCACTTAAGGTTTTGAATAGACCCTAGATGAAGTTAGATTTAGAATAGACTGATTATTTGACCTAAAATTAATTATCAAAATTCATATAAAAGATAGTTCTAAATGAAAATTCATATAGAAATAATTAACTCATTTCACAAAAAATGGAAAGTTTCTCTAATCTAATTATAATTTGACATTGAAACTAAAATTTAAAATATCATTTTATCCATACAATGCAAATCAAATGTAAAACATTTAAGCAATGCAAAAGAATTAAAATAGTTGATGGCAAATTTTCAGTTTATTTCAATTTCTAGGGTTTTGAAATGCAATTTTTTTGTTTTGTTTCAATTTCTAGGGTTTTGAAATGCAATTTTTTTGTTTCATTTCAATTAGGGTTTTGAAATTTATTTATTTTTGTTTCATCAAATAATTCAAGTTTCAAAAGTTAAATTTTGTTTCTAAAATACAATTCAAGTTTTATTTTTTTGTTTCTATTGAAAATCTTCACAATTTGACCTATTTTTTTAATCTATTTCTAAAATTTCTTATTTCAAAAATAACATGAAATAAAATGCTTAAAATGGAAATAAAATTTGAAATAAACATTGCTAGAAATAGTAAATTTATCAAGAATTGCAATTTCAAATGTAAAAATGCAAAAAAATGAGGAAGAGTACGGGTACCTAGAGGTCGTCTGGTAGTCACTGTCGCTCTCAAACCGAGATCCCATATGCGTAGGTGAAAATGAAGATTTCTTCATTTTTAAAAAAATAAATAGTCTTACGAAACGGGATCCTGGTTTGTAATAAACAGGATCTCGATTTTTACAAATCGGGATCCCGTTCTTTACAAACTGGGATCTTGTTTCCTCTCCGATGGTTTAGGACCCTCTAGCAAACGAGATCCTGTTTTCGATTCAGGCTCGAGATCCCGTTCTTAAAAATCGGGATCCTGTTTTTGCTTAGCCAGTTTCATTTTTTCGACTAAGGCAAAAATTTCTACATTTTGTGGACCCAACTTTGTGC
>CM021104.1:389045571-389310876 GCA_007115665.2 Sequoiadendron giganteum | reverse complement strand
AAATTTTCAATTTCTTTCAATTTCTAGGGTTTTGAAATGTAATTTATTTATTTCATTTCAATTAGGGTTTTGAATTTTTATTTTTTTTGTTTCATCAAATAATTCAAGTTTCAAAAGTTAAATTTTGTTTCTAAAATACAATTCAAGTTTTATTTTTTTGTTTCTATTCAAAATTTTCACAATTTGACGTATTTTTTAATCTATTTCTAAAATTTCTTATTTCAAAAATAACATGAAATAAAATGCTTAAAATGGAAATAAAATTTGAAATAAACATGCTAGAAACAATAAATTTAACAACCATTTCAATTTTGAATGTAAAAACGCAAAACAAAAGAGGAAGAATGCGGGTACCTAGAGGTCTTCTGGTAGTCATTGTCACTCACAAAACCGGGATCCCATGCGTGCAGGCGAAAATGAAGTTTTCTTCATTTAAAAAAAAATAAAGTCTTACAAAATAGGATCCCGGTTTGTAAAAATCAGGATCCTGATTCTTACAAATTGGGATCCCGTTATTTACAAACCGGGATCTCGTTTCCTCTCCGCCAGTTCGGGACCCTCTAGCAAACGGGATCCCATTTTTGATTCAGGCTCGGGATCTCGAACCATAACGGGATCCCTATTTGTATAACTCGGGATCCCGTTCTTAAAAATCGGGATCTCGTTTTTGCTTAGCTGATTTCATTTTTTCGGCTAAGGCAAAAACTTCCACATTTCGTGGACCCAACTTTGTGCTTTCACCCTTGTTCGAATCAGGAATCAGGAGAAAGATAACTCGTAAACAAAAAGCACCTATGTATGTAACATGAGATAAAAATGGCATTTCATTTTCCTCATCTGATTTGACCAAATAAATGCTCATACTATTTGTAGTGTTGGAAAATACAATATCTCCATATAAGGTGTTAAGAAACAAGCAACCCAAATAGTGTTGTAAAACCCTCTGCAACAGAGAGGAGACAGTGTGTTTTCCTACTACGACATCTCGTCATGTTATGTATGTATCCATGTATATTTTTCATGCATTTTGTACATAGGTGTAATTGTATGTCTAGGAGTTAGTCGGCTCCTTAACAAACAAGAAACCCAAATAGTATTGTAAAACCCTCTTTTAAAGAGAGGAGACAGTGTGTTTTCCAAGTGTGCAACTAATGAGAGCAATTGAATTGTTCCAATCAAGAGAAAGCTAACTCATAAACAAAAAGCACCTATTTATGTAACATGAGATTAAAAAGGAATTTCATTTTCCTAATCTGATTCGACCAAATAAGTGCTCACATTATCTGCACAGTTGGAAAACACACTATCTCGATATAAGGTGTTAAGAAACAAGCAAGCTAACTCAAACAAAAAGCACCTATTTATGTAACATGAGATGAAAATGACATTTCATTTTCCTCATCTGATTCGACCAACTAAATGCTCCCATTATCTGCACGGTTGGAAAACACACTGTCTGGATATAACGTGTTAAGAAAGAAGCAACCCAAATAGTGTTGTAGAACCCACTGCAACAAAGAGGAGATAGTGTGTTTTCCAACTATGCAAATAATGAGAGCAATTCAATTGTTCCAATCAGGAGAAAGCTAACTCATAAATAAAAACACCTACTTATGTAACATGAGATGAAAATGGCATTTCATTTTCCTCATCTGATTCGACCAAATAAGTGCTCACATTATCTGCACAATTGGAAAACACACTATCTCGATATAAGGTGTTAAGAAACAAGCAAGCTAACTCATAAACAAAAAGCACCTATTTATGTAAACATGAGATCAAAATGACATCTCATTTTCCTCATTTGATTCGACCAACTAAATGCTCCCATTATTTGCACAATTGGAAAACACAATGTCTCAATATAAGGTGTTAAGAAAGAAGCAACCCAAATAGTGTTTTAAAACCCTCTGCCTTTTTGCCTTTGTGAAGTCTATGTGCCAAAGGTGATCTTTTCCTTGTAAGAGGTGGTATGCGTAGTGTGGAGTTTAAGGTAATCGAGACAAACCTTGGGGAATACTGTGTTGTTCCTCCAGATATTGAAATTTTCTATGAAGAGGAGCCTGTAAAGCGGGAGGATGAAGATAGATTAGATGAAACAGGTTATGACGATGTTGGTGGTGTACGGAAACAAATGGCTTAGATACGTGAATTGGTAGAACTTCCTCTCAAGAACCCACAACTCTTCAAATCAATTGGTGTGAAACCCCCAAAGGGCATTTTGCTTTATGGGCCACTTGGTTCTAGGAAAACCTTCATTGCTAGGGCAGTTGCAAATGAAATCGGTGCCTTCTTTTTATGTATCAATCGACCTGAAATTATGTCAAAGGTGGCCGAAGAAAGTGAAAGCAATCTCCAGAAGGCTTTTGAGGAGGCTGAGAAGAAGGCACCTTCCATTATATTTATTGATGAAATTGATTCCATAGCTCTCAAGAGGGAAAAAACCCATGATGAAGTTGAGAGGAGAATTTTTTCTCAACTTCTTACAGTTATGGACGGACTTAAGTCTTGTGCTCATGTTATTGTGATTGCAACAACTAACCGACCAAATAGTATTGACCCATCACTCAGAAGGTTTGGAAGGTTTGATAGGGAAATTGACATTGGGTTTTTAGATGAAGTAGGCAGGTTGGAAGTGCTTCGTATCCATACGAAGAATATGAAGCTCTCTTATGATTTACGTATTGTAGAACCTAAATTGTTTTTTGTACTTCTAGATCTAATGTCAAGTAGTGCTTGGATTTTGAGAGCATTTATTAATCTTTTTTTTCTTGGCGAGAGTATATATTAATCTTTAGGATTCTTGGTACAGGTTGATCTCGAAAGGATTGCTAAGGATACTCATGGATACGTTGGAGCAGATCTTGCAACTTTATGCACTGAGGTTGCACTTCAGTGTATTGGGGAAAAAATGGATGTCATTGACTTAGAAGATGAGACAATAGATGCTGAGATTCTAAATTCAATGGTTGTGACTAATTAGCACTTCCAGACTGCATTGGGCTCTAGCAACCCATCCGCTATCCGTGAAACTGTGAGTTTTTCCAAACCATATCTAGACATTCAATTTTTCTCATATCGATTAAGTAGGGATTGTATTTTTAAACTATTGATCTGTTGGGCCCCTAAATTTTAAATTTCTAAGTTTGTTTGTTTCTGATGATTTTAATAATGGTAAATTTGCTTATGAATATTGGGAAAACATTGACAGGTTGTTGAAGTTCCAAATGTCACTTGGGAAGATATTGGAGGGTTGGAAAACGTCAAGAGGGAGCTTGAAGAGGTATATTGAGATACGTGGTTCACTATATTTGTGCCTTGATTTTCTTTCAATGCAAAAAACCTGATTTTCAAGGAGATATCAACTAACAAAATTCATTATGAGTTTGGTGTAGACTGTTCAATATCCAGTGGAGCACCCTGAGAAATTTGAAATTTTTGGAATGTCTCCTTCAAAAGAAGTGCTATTTTATGGGCCACCGGGTTGTGGAAAGACATTGCTTGCAAAAGCCATTGCCAATGAATGCCCGACCAATTTCATCAGTGTGAAACATTTTTGATAAGGCCAGAGGGTCAGCTCCTTGTGTCCTGTTTCATGATGAGCTTGATTCTATTGCTACGCAGGTGTGTTGCTTTTTTATAAGTAAAAGTTTAAGGTTGACTACAAATGACTTGGAATTTTGTTTGACCTTTTTGAAGTAGGCTCTAACTTGTGATGCATAATTGATTTACATGTTTCTAGTGTGGTAGTATTGTTGGGGATGCTGGTGGTGCTACAGACAGAGTCCTTAATTAGCTGTTGATGGAGATGGCTTGTATGACAGCCAAGAAAATAGTTATCATTATTGCTGCTACAAATAGGCCTAATATCATCGATCCTGCATTGTTAAGGCCTCATCAACTTGACCAGCTGATTTATATTCCCTTACCTGATGAGTCTTCATGTTATCAAATCTTCAAATCTTGCTTGAGAAAGTCACCTGTATCAAAGGATGTAGACCTAATGGCATTGGCCCATTATACCCAAGGATTCAGTCGAGCTGATATCACTGAGATTTGTCAGAGGGCTTGCAAGTATGCTATTAGAGAAAATATTGAGAAGGTGAGTTCCAATTGTGCCATCTTTTATAAACTAGATTTGTTTATCGATTTCTAATGGTTTTTTTTTACTGTTATGTAACTAATTTTTAAGATAGAGTAGTAGTCTACCTATTGAACTTACCTCAACTTGTAGCTTGTTATTTCAATTCTTCATACTAGCATGCATTTCAATTTTACCATAACCTCTCCCCCCACACTTTCAGGAAATTCAACGTGAACGAAAAAGAGCCGAGAATCCTACGACAATGGATGAGGATGATAGTCATGAGATAGCTGAAATAAAAGTTGCTCATTTTGAGGATTCTATGAAATATGCTCAAAGAACTGTCAGTGATGCTGATATTTGGAAGTATCAAGCATTTGCACAAACACTACAACAAACTCAAGGCTTTGGTTCCGAGTTTCGATCTCCAAAAAGACCTGTTGGTACTCCTGTTGGGGCTTCAGATGTATTTGCTATAGCATATAATAAAGATGACAATCACTTATACAATTAGGAAACTTCATACAAAACTGTCATCTTAATGAAGAGACAAATGTGTTCGTTCTAGCAGGGACCTTCCGCTGACAACTAGCCAAAGCTATTAAATTTGGCTCTGCTTTGCCTGTATGAGTTTAATATTCATATGTTCTAAACTTTATTTAATTTAGCAGCCCTTTAGTAGTGGACTGAATACTTCTTAGTAACTTGTAAGTTTTTAGAGCAAGATCAACTTTATGGCAAATAAAGTTACTCAGCTATGGAAACCTTCGTTCAACTGGTAGATAATGCTATGAAAACTTTTCTTTTTCTTTATGTTGTTATAAAATATGTTTTACTAAAATAAACTCTGCAACAAAGAAAGCCTTGTTCAACTCTGGTAGGTATGCTATAGAAACTTATTATTTTAAAGCCTTGTTCAACTCTGGTAGGTATGCTATAGAGATTTATTATTCTAAAGCCTTGTTCAACTGGTAGGTGTGCTATTTTTCTTTATCTTGTGAGGAATATTTTTTCACTAAATCATTTTACAACAAAACCTTATTGAACTTATGTTTATATGCTATGGAATTTTGCTTTATACTAACCCTGTTAGGATACAGTTTACAATAAAATGCCAATTTATGTTCTTACATTTATTATTATTAACATTACTATACGTCCACTACACTTGCAATTCAAAATATCACAGCCAGAATCACCTGTATTTACTGCACAAGGTTCACATCTCCTGAAGCATCCTTCTCAATCCACCTGCCCTTCTTTTGTTCAATTTTCTTTCTTGGCCCATATCAACCACCTGGAAGAGAGACAAGTGTTAGTGATAGATTAAATTGGAAAATTAAAGACAATTGGTGCTAGAAATAATTTTATTTCTTCCAAATTTCCCCAATATATAATTTATATGTTTTGCTTAGTGCAAAATGATAGCTTGCATAGACAATAAATAAACATATTAAACTGTACATTGGGAATTTAATTTCCAATTTAACCTATCGCTAACACTGGTATATATATCAGCAATCATATGTGTCATTTTTCCATTCTACTAGAACTGTGAAGCAATGAACGTTCATTATGTTGGATAAATTCATATGTTCTTGTTACACAATTTTCACCTACAGGCTCAAATCAAGAAGAGCACTTTTGATAAGCGGTGTTCATTTTAAAATTTGATCATGCATTTTATGCCATAGTATGAAAATATTACTTTAATTCCATTCCTGAATAAATATTGCATTTTTATGAAGAAAAGAGAAGCAAACTGATATACTATCAAATATTTTTTCTGAAAAATGTAATCTTTATTCATTAAAGTATTCAGATTGCTTCACACAAGACGTGAAACTAGCTAAGAAAAATTAATTCAAAGCTATTATTTATAACATGAATACATATGTGAACATATAAAACAAGGCATAAGAGTCATAGGGGTCAGTCATTGCCTGAATGACTGGCGGTGCTAATGTTGCTTGTGTGTTTCTGCTACCTTGCTGCTCCCACTTTCCGTCCTCCAAGTGCAAGAACCTATTATCACACAAAACGAAGTTAGATCCAAAGGATCTAAGCAATAACTAACCTATCATCCTTACACCCGCACACACATTCACATTCAAAATACAAACAATGCTTTATTTTTACTAATTAGTTTGTGTCATGTGCAGAAAGAGGAAATGCAAGGTTGTTGTTCATTTGTTTTGATATGACTAGAGTAAAATTCGGCTCCCACAAGGGTTGAGCCCAGCTCATAGTTTATGCATAGCCTTTTTGGTATTTGCTCACTGAAACAAGCAGTTTTCAAAAACATAAGGAGTACGGTGAGCAGTTATATAAGCTAAATGGAACAAGATTTCAATGGTAAGCTTGGTATCATGTGGATATAACATGCATGCTTTATAAATCATGGCAGTCAAATGAATAAATCTCAAAGTTCAATCTTCTTCCAAATTATAGTCAAAGATCATTTATTTCAGCCCAGAATACACAAATAGAGGGATAAAAATGAAAAGACTAACAAAGAGCATACGTTTTGTTCTCCATAGATGACATACTATATGCCAAGCCTCAGCCGAGGTCACACATTAGGACTTCAATAATATTGCAAAGTACAGAGATCATGGTTATAAATGAAGCCCTCAACTGTCAGCAAAATGACTATGTGGTCATATGAAAACAAAGGGACATAGAGACCAAAGATAACGAAAATGCAAACCCCAGTGCTAGTATGATGGTGGTCATGGCCATTGAAATGGAGGGTTTTCTTTTTGTTTTAGAAATAGAGACATATGCTAAATATACAGATGAAGAGTTACGGCCTGTGGTGAGATCAAGTTCTCGAATTCCTACAAGAAGGCATTGAGCATTCTACATATACATAAATTTTATAAGAAAACTTCATTACTTCTTACACAACTGAAGCTTGAGATGAACATAAATATGGAGTCACTTGGAAAATAGAAATATTTCCATTGCTTTGACAAATTTTGACTCACCGCTATCAGATAAATGTTCATGCCAAAGACACAAGGCAATGTATAAGGGTTACGCGACAGGGAAGTGATGTCGTAGCATAGAGAGAAGAGGAAAACATGTTCGCAGGTTTGAGGGAAGGTTCCATGGTGGCCTTTTTGGAATAGCATAGTGGGGAGGTCTCGACCATGAGACTCTCAGCCATGTGAGTGAAATTCTTTTCTGGAGGTATGCCTTACATAGGAAATGAAAACAATTACAGAATGTTGCACCATGTATAAAGAAGCTTCAGAATGCAAAGATGCACATAAGATACATAAAGGAGAAATACCCAGTATGGTCGTGGCCCAGATCCATTATTCATGTGCATAGATGTCTGAATCTACATAAGATATGAGAATATACAGGAAAACAGAGATGGAGTGTTCATATTTTTCAAGAAATAATAGACTGAAAGGTGAAACGCATACACACATCAACAGAGTGAAATGCTTTTGAAGGATGATTGAAATGGTGTGAATCAAACAGATTGAGAGCTTACCTTTTTCGACTGTGATATCTCATTCTCATGAAATAGTCAAGTTTTTCCTCCATGAAAATATAGTGAAGGTTTCAGGAACCCTCATGGTGGTGCGGATAAGTTTCCAGACCCTTGGTGTCGGTAGTAGACTTAGCTTCTTCTTGAAGCTTCTCAAATGAAATAAAAGAATACTTCTATTTCTTTGTTTAGGGTTTCAACCCTATTATGAGTGGTAGCCAATTAAGATAGGCATCTTTGCCTCTTCTTTAAAAATAAATATGTATTGATACTAATGTCCCATGCCTTTTTACTAAGTTGGCATTTTCAATGCCTTATGAACATTGAGATTTATCCTTTTAGGTGTCACATCCTAGTGACTTTTTCAACTTTTTTTCCTTTAGGCCCGAGTGATGGATGTTGTGTTTATTTTGCATGCTTCCAAATGTAAAATATCCACTTTGGTGATATGTTATAAATCACTTAAAGTGATATTATTTAAATATTGAAAAATTAAAGAGTCACTCATGTATACCTTTAAAATAGGAGCATATGTGTGCTACGACCAATTCAAGAAAGTTATAGGAGGTTGAAACTGTTTCCAAACACTTGGAGCAAATATAGGCATGAAATTTCAGTTTTGAAACATAAGGAGGGTATCTAGGGAGTGACTCATCATTTTGTTGAGAGAATATAGACTTTTGGTTTCCATTTAGAGCATTTTTAGAGGTGTTTATGGTTTGGTTAAGTCTTGCATGACTTTTTCAACCATTGTGAGCTCTTTTGGAGAGGATTTAGTTGCTAGATTTTGGGATTTATGGAGGCATATGAGTCCAAGAGCTTCTAGGTCCTATTTTGATGGATCTGGTTGAGAGATGGATATATTCACTTTTGTAACTCATTCTTGAGAGAGTTCTGGATTGGCATTTTTTTGCACTTAGTGATTTTTTTGGTCCTTTGGTAGAATTTTGCAAAGTTTTGTAACTCATTTAGACATGGAAATATAGTACATACCTTGGGCATCATTGAATGGAGTATGTTGTTTTCCTATTACTGCAATATTGTGTATTTTCACATGATTGATTAAGTTATTGTGAGATAGTAATTTGTTTCCCTTAACTCTGTCTCATGGGTTTAGTACCTTTTTGCAGAGAAGTGTGATGTTTGCAGGTTATAATATGTATCAAGATTGCAGGTTGTTGTTAGCTATGAGGTCTTCTCCTCCTAAGAGCTCAAGCAATAAGGCCTTTTCATGAAACACTTATGCAAGGCACATAGAAGCAGGTTGTGCAAGTTGTTTTTCCAGTCATTATGTACAAGTGTATAAAATCTAATTTCTCCAAAGTCTAAGTCATATTCTGGTGTATCACCTTAGGAGGTAGTTATCATTTTATGCAATCTTTTTCCCTTTTTCCCTCAAAATTTAGTAAAGTAGGTGATAACCAACTAGGAAGCCGACCTTCTCCGGAGGTTCTTTTCCAGATCTTGGCAACCCACAGCCCGGAAAAGATCCCATGTTCTCTCTAAAAATCTAAGTGTTGCATCTTAACATGATTTGTCATGCATCTTAGCTAGGGTGCAAATTTTAGAAGATAATAGTTCCAATCAGGAATCAGGAGAAAAATAACTCATAAACTAAAAGCACCTATGTATGTAACATGAGATAAAAATGGCATTTCATTTTCCTCATCTGATTCGACCAAATAAATGCTCGCACTATTTGTAGTGTTGTAAAATACAATGTCCCCATATAAGGTGTTAAGAAACAAGCAACCCAAATAGTGTTGTAAAACCCTCTGCAATAGAGAGGAGACAATGTGTTTTCCAACTATGATGTCTCTTCATGTTATGTATGTATCCATGTATGTTTTTCATGCGTTTTTTGATGTACATAGGTGAATTTTGTCTAGGAGTTAGCAGGCTCCTTAAGAAACAAGCAACCCAAATAGTGTTGTTAAACCCTTTGCAATAGAGAGGAGACAATGTGTTTTCCAAATATGATGTCTCCTCATGTTATGTATGTATCCATGTATTTTTTTCATGCATTTTTTGATGTGCATAGGTGAATTTTGTCTAGGAGTTAGCCAACTCCTTAAGGGAGAAACAAGCAACCCAAATAGTGTTGTAAAACCCTCTGCAATAGAGAGGAGACAATGTGTTTTCCAAATCAGGAGAAAGCTAACTCATAAACAAAAAGCACCTATTCATGTAGCATGAGATCAAAATGGCATTTCATTTTCCTCATCTAATTCGACCAAATAAATGCTCACATTATCTGCACATTTGGAAAACGCACTGTGTTGATACAAGGTGTGAAGAAACAAGCAACCCATATAGTGTTGTAAAAATTTGTTCCAATTAGATAAAGAAAGTGAAATGGCATTTCAGCTGTAGCAAAGAGTTTTTCAAAAATGTATGAAAAACATACATGACAACATACATGGAAACATACATAGCATGACAAGACGTCATAGTGCAGGGCTCGCTAGATCGGCGATCAGCACGAAACCGGCAGGCGGAACAAAACATCTGGGCGATGGTCAGGTGGGAGTTAACAACGTCATCAGGTGGGTTTTCCCGCTTGTTTCCAGGCAAAAAAGTGGGCGGGTTAGCTTTGTGGACAAGTTTCTTTTGTCTGGTGCAAAAATAGTGGAAGGGAATGGTGTGGTCCTTTTCTGTTTCAAGAAAGAGAGGTGAAAATACTATTTGTTTCTTGCTATTGGGCCTTTTCTGTTTCAAGAGAGAAAGGTGAAAATACTATTTGTTTCCTAGTATTGGGCCTTTTTTGTTTCAAGAAAGAAAGGTGAAAATATTATTTTCTAGCAACAAATAGTTGTTCCTTTCTTCAATGTTCATGGTAGAATAGAAAAATGGCACATACACAAAGTGGATATACATACCTAAAGGAGCTTTGCATGCCTGCAACTCTTGCCCTTGCTATCCACCAAAATGTCACTGTCCAAAAATGAAGAAAATGGGACCTTGTCTGGGATTTTTGATATTTGCTAATAATGGTTTCGAATGCCACGTTTTGGGCTTTTTGTCCATCTGATAAATTATTTTGAAATCCCGCTAGCACTGACATGTTTTCTCAGTAACGGTTGTAGGTATTGGGCCTTTTCTGTTTCGAGAAAGAAAGGTGAACATACTATTTGTTTCCAATCTACACATTGAAAGGGAAAGTTGAACATTTCAGTGCGCGTGGACAAGTTGGAGGAGAAATCAGACCAAATTGAGGTGACACGTACTATCCAATAGTGTTGCAGAGAGTTTTAAAACACTATTTGGGTTGCTTCTTTCTTAACATCAAGGGTTTTCCAACATAAATTGTTGCAAAACAGAATGAAGTGAAGGCAGGCTTCAAAACACATTGTGTTTTCCAACATGCACTACCCAATGTGCACACCTAGATATACTGGTTTAAAAACTAGAAATGGCTTGGGTATGTTGTGATGTGGAGGTTGAAAAATGCAATGTGTTATGAAGCATGCAATTTTTTATATACTTGAAACTTAAACACAACAATGGAAGGTGTGATTCGGAAGACTTTCATACTGTTTTGTAAAATACCATCTTACAAAACCATGAGTGTTAAGAACCAAGCAACCCAGCATGAGACGACCCTTTACATCTCAAGTGGATGATTAAAATAACTGAAACCCAACATCGTGTTTCCCATTTACAGTTCTTTTCTGCACTTTTTTTTTTCAATGTTGCGAAATTTAAACACAACAATGGAATGTGCGATTTTGAAAAACATTCATACTGTTTTGTAACATTTCCTGTTGCAAAACCGTGGGTGTTAAGAATCAAGCAACCCACCATGAGACAACCCTTTACATTTAAACAAGGAGATTCAAATAACTGAAACCTAGCACTGTGTTTCCCATTCAGAATTATTTTGTGCAGGTTTTTTATCAATCGACTGAAATTTAAACACAACAATGGAATGTGTGATTTGGAAGACATTCAAGAAACTAAAATACTCCACATTGTGTTTCCCAAATTTAAAATTACCCCTCACCTCCATTTCATCGGTATTCTACTCCAACTCCTCCACATGCACTCAGACCTTTAGCTTTCCATTTACATTTAAACAAGGAGATTGAAATAAATAAGAAGTGAGCCACAACCCACTATGTTTTCCATGATGCTAGTGTTATGTAAATTTTCTTTTGGAAACATATGGGTAGATATTGAAAAAGAGTATTTTTCTCAAAGAAAGTGTTGTTAAAAAACTACAACGTGAACTTCAAAACATTCATTTCTCACATCCTGCATAAAATAATAAGTGAGCCACAACCCACTGTGTTTTCCATGATGCAACTATTATGTGAATAATGTGTTGGGCAGATATCGAATAAGAGTGTTTTGCTGAAAGTAAGGGTTGTTAAAAATTATGAAGTTGAAATTCAATACATTGTCTTCTTACTATGTGTATAACACTAACTATTGTCATTGAACAAGATATTTGCTAATAATGGTTTCGAATGCGACGTTTTTGGCTTTTTGTCCGTCCACGCCGAACAATTATTTTGAAAACCCGTCGGCGCTAACATGATTTCTCGGCAACAGGACAACAAATGGCACACAGGATGAGATGTCTCACCCTCAAGTCTTTCCTTCCTGTCCAACAACCTTTTCCCTTGCCAGTCCCACCTCTTCTGTCGTGACTCTTTTCCCCATGCAGTATGGGAGGCATATCCTATGTTATATACATATGTGAATTTTCTCCAGGAGTTAAGGAGGGAGCAAGGTAACTCCTGGACAAAATTCACATGTGTATATAACATAGGATATGCCAGTTTCAGGCGTAAATTCATATGTGTATATAACATAGGATATGCCAGTTTCAAACTCCTAGAAAAAAATCACCTATGTACATCGAAAAACACATGAAAAACATAGACATGAACATACATAACATGAGCAGACATCATAGTGAAATAGTGGGTTTTACAATAGTCTGAGTTTTAGGAGACAAAGTTCGAAAACCAGCATACGGGGAGGAAACAAAACCAAAATTTCAAAATCCTCGACAGAAAAAACATTATCAGACCTGCATTTCAACTAACTCCTAGACAAAATTCACCTATGTACATCGAAAAATGCATGAAAAACATACACATGAACATACATGGATACATACATAACATGAGGAGACGTCGTAGTGAAACAGTGGGTTTTACAATAGTCTGAGTTTTAGGAGACAGTGTGTTTTCCAAAACAACAATGTATAAAATGGCAGAAAAAATGGGATTGGATGTGAAATTTTTGCCATTTCCCAATTATGATTTTGAATGCCACGTTATGCCCCTTTCTATCCATTCCAAAAAAATATGCAAACAATGACGACATTCTAGATTTTACATGACTTTTGAAATATAGCATTTCATTGCAGAACCTAAAAAAAATAGTAGTGGAGAAATAAATTATGAATATAGCATTTCATTGCAGAACCCAGAGATTTTGCTTTCTACAAACATTGTTCAATAATTTCGCTCATATTTGTACAATGGGTTGTCACTTATTTCATTCGAAAATGGCAAAATTCAAAAACCAGCATACGAGGAGGAAACAAAACCAAAATTTCAAAACCCTCGATAAAAAAAACATTATCAGACCTGCATTTCAACTAACTCCTAGACACAATTCACCTATGTACATCGAAAAATGCATGAAAAAAATACATAAGAACATACATGGATACATACATAACATGAGGAGACGTCGTAGTGAAATAGTGGGTTTTGCAATAGTCTGAGTTTTAGGAGACTGTGTTTTCCAAAACAATAGTGTATAAAATGGTGACAAAAATGGGATTGGATGTGGGATTTTTGTCATTTCCCAATTATGATTTTGAATGCCACATTATGCCCTTTTCTATCAATTATGAAAAACAATGCGAACAATGGCGACATTTCGGGTTTTACATGATTTTTGAAATATAGTATTTCATTGCAAAACCTAAAAAAATAGTAGTGGAGAAATAAATTATGAATATAGCATTTCATTGCAAAACCCAGAGATTCTGCTTTCTACAAACATTGTTCAGTAATTTCGCTCATATTTGTACAATGGGTTGTCACTTATTTCATTTGGAAATGGAAAAATTTGAAAACCAACATACGGGGAGGAAACAAAACCAAAATTTCAAAACCCTCGACAAAAAAAACATTATTAGACCTGCATTTCAACTAACTCCTAGACAAAAATCACCTATGTACATTGAAAAACGCATGAAAAAAATACATAAGAACATACATAACATGAGGAGACATCATAGTGAAATAGTGGGTTTTACAATAGTCTGAGTTTTAGGAGACAGTTTATTTTCCAAAACAATAGTGTATAAAATGGCAGCAAAAATGGGATTGGTTGTGGGCTTTTTGCCATTTCCCAATTATGATTTTGAATGCCACGTTATGCCCTTTCCTATCCATTTCGAAAAATAATGCGAACAATGGAAACATTCCAGGTTTTACATGATTTTCGAAATATAGCATTTCATTGCAGAACCTAACAAAAATAGTAGTGGATAAATAAATTATGAATATAGCATTTCATTCAAGAACCCATAGATTTTTCTTTCTACAAACATTGTTCAGTAATTTCGCTCATATTTGTACAATGGGTTGTCGCTTATTTCATTCGAAAATGGCAAAATTCAAAAACCAGCATACAGGGAGGAAACAAAACCAAATTTCAAAACCCTGGATAGATAAAACATTAGCAGACCTGCATTTCAACTAACTCCTAGACAAAATTCACCTATGTACACCGAAAAATGCAAGAAAAAACACAAAAACGCAAGAAAAACACACACATGAACATACATGGATACATACATAACATGAGGAGACGTCGTAGTGAAACAGTGGGTTTTACAATAGTCTGAGTTTTAGGAGACAGTGTGTTTTCCAAAACAACAGTGTATAAAATGGCGGCAAAAATGGGATTGGATGCAAGCTTTTTGCCATTTCCCAATTATGATTTTGAATGCCACGTTATGCCCTTTTCTATCCATTCTGAAAAACAATGCGAACAATGGCGACATTCCGGGTTTTACATGATTTTTGAAATATAGCATTTCATTGCAGAACCTAACAAAAATAGTAGTGGAGAAATAAATTATGAATATAGCATTTCATTCAAGAACCCATAGATTCTACTTTCTACAAACATTGTTCAGAAATTTCGCTCATATTTGTACAATGGGTTGTCGCTTATTTCATTCGGAAATGGCAAAATTTGAAAACCAGCATACAGGGAGGAAACAAAACCCTCGACAAAAAAACATTATCAGACCTGCATTTCAACTAACTGCTAGACAAAATTCACCTATGTACATCGAAAAACACATGAAAAACATACACATGAATATACATGGATACATACATAACATGAGGAGACATCGTAGTGAAACAGTGGGTTTTACAATAGTCCGAGTTTTAAGAGACAGTGTGTTTTCCAAAACAACAGTGTATAAAATGGCGACAAAAATGGGATTGGATGTGGGCTTTTTTCCATTTCCCAATTATGATTTTGAATGCCACGTTATTCCCTTTTCTATCAATTTCGCAAAACAATGTGAACAATGGCGACATTCCAGGTTTTACATGATTTTCGAAATATAGCATTTCATTGCAGAACCTAAAAAAATAGTAGTGGAGAAATAAATTATGAATATAGCATTTCATTGCAAAACCCACGGATTTTACTTTCTACAAACATTGTTTAGTAATTTCGCTCATATTTGTACAATGGGTTGTCGCTTATTTCATTCGGAAATGGCAAAATTCGAAAACCAGCATACGGGGAGGAAACAAAACCAAAATTTCAAAACCCTCTATAGAAAAAACATTATCAAACCTGCATTTCAACTAACTGCTAGACAAAATTCACCTATGTACATAGAAAAATGCATGAAAAAAAATACATAAGAACATACATAACATGAGGAGACGTCGTAGTGAAACAGTGGGTTTTACAATAGTCCAAGTTTTAGGAGACAGTGTGTTTTCCAAAACAACAGTGTATAAAATGGCGGCAAAAATGGGATTGGATGTGAGATTTTTGCTATTTCCCAATTATGATTTCAAATGCCACATTATGCCCTTTTCTATCCATTCTGAAAAACAATGAGAACAATGGCGACATTCCCGGTTTTACATGATTTTTGAAACATAGCATTTCATTGCAGAACCTAACAAAAATAGTAGTGGAGAAATAAATTATGAATATAGCATTTCATTCAAGAACCCATAGATTATGCCCCCAAGGGTTAGATTAGTTGGTCTTGAGTCTTGGGTTTGCTCCCCGAGGTCTCGGGGTCGACTCTCTGGCTCGTTATTACCCCGTCACGGACACTTGGGGGAAGTGTTGGTTATCCCGTGACCGAAGGGACTAGTCTTGCCTCCCGCTCGCACCCCCCTGAACCAGTGTAAAGGGGGGGGGGCGCTGGGTTGGGGTCGCGGGGATACCCTCCAAAAGAAAAAAAAAAAGAACCCATAGATTATGCTTTCTACAAACATTATTCAGTAATTTCACTCATATTTGTACAATGGGTTGTCGCTTATTTCATTCGGAAAGGGAAAAATTGGAAAACCAGCATACAGGAAGGTAACGAACAAAAATTTCAAAACCCTCGACACAAAAAAACCCTTTCAACTAAATAGTTTCTTCGGCAACCCCAAAAATTTAAAACCAAAGATGGGAGGAGATGAGAAACTAAAACTCTCAATTGAAAATAACAAACCCTAAAACCCACAATGAATGCTCGTTCATTTATTCATTGTTCATGGCATAATGGCAAGATGGCACATAACAAAGCGGATATACATACCTGAAGGAGCTCTGCATGGTTGCTACTCTTGCCCTCGCTGTCCACCAAAATGTCATCGTCCAAAAATGGCGAAAATGGGACCTCGTCGGCCCTTTTTATTATTTGCTAATAATGGTTTCGAATGGCCATGTTTTTGGCTTTTTGTCCATCCACGCCGAACGATTATTTTGAAAAACCATCGTCGCTGACACAATTTCCCAGCGACGGGATAACAAACGGCACGGGGGATGAGACGTCCGACCATTATGTCTTTCCTTCCGTTCGACAACCTTTTTCGTCGTCGTGGGTCCCACCTCTTCCGTCGCGGCTCTTTTCTCCATGCGGTATGGGCGCATATGCTATATTATATACATATGTGAATTTTGTCTAGCAGTTAGCTTTCGTCGATTTATTTAAGTAATATTTTCCAATAAAAAACAATAACTATTTATAAAGCTTTGATATAAAAAAAATATGTTAAATTACTAGACATAAAAAGAAATTTCTAAAATTTGAAAAATTAAGTATGAAAGAACTTTCTTAAATTTACTATTGCATACAAAAGTAAGTTTCTAAATTAGTATACTTAAATAAAACAAATATTTTAATATTTAAAAAATAATAATATTCTATGATTTGATTGTAAAATATTTTTTTAATAATAAAATAGAAATAAAATTATAAATGAATGAAAAACAATTGTTCTTTTAAAAAAATTAAATTAATGTATATAAAATAAGAAAATTAAAAATATATATATATCTTAAATTTACTATTACACATAAAAATATGTTTCTAAATTAATATATTTAAAACATAAAATATTCAATATTTTTAAAAGCTTGAAAATATTTTAAAAAAAATCATTCATATTCTATTTTATTAAAAATTAATACGTGTAAAGAAATTATAAATTTAAGGCTTTACCAAATATTTTATTGTACAAAAATAAAGCTTTGGAGTTAGGCTTAGGATGATTGCAGTTAGATCAAGATTGCAATTAGGGTTAGGGTTCAATTAGGGATAGGTTAGGGTTAGCGATTAATTAAGATTAAGGTGAGGATTAGAATTCAATTAGGGCTATGGTTAGGGATAAATTAGGTTTAAGGTTAGGATTAGAACTCAATTAGGGTTAAAATTCAATTAGGGTTATGGTTAGGGATCAATTAGGTTTAAGGTTAGGATTAGAACTCAATTAGGGTTAGAGTTCAATTAGGGTTCTAGGATAAAGCTTAAGGTTAACATTAGGGTGAAGGTTGGGGTTAGGGTTAGTGTTCTAAAATAAAGTTTGGGTTCAACATTAGGGTTAGGGTTCAATTAAAGGCTTTGGGTTATGGTTTGGATTCAATTAGGGTTATGGTTCAATTAAAGGCTTTGGGTTATGGTTTGGGTTCAATTAGGGTTAGGGTTCAAGTTTAATTAGGGTTGAATTTCAATAGGGTTAGGTTTAGGATTACATATATAAGATAAATCTTGGGGTTAGGGTTTTCATTCAATTAGGGTTATCATTAGGGTTGGATTTCAAATAGAGTTAGGCTAGGGTTCAATTAAATGCTTTGGGTTATGGTTTGGGTTCAATTAGGGTTAGGGTTCAAGTTTAATTAGGGTTGAATTTCAATAGGGTTAGGTTTAGGATTACATATATAAGATAAATCTTAGGGTTAGGGTTTGCATTCAATTAGGGTTATCATTAGGGTTGGATTTCAAATAGAGTTAGGCTAGGCTTCAATTAAAGGCTTTGGGTTATGGTTTGGGTTCAATTAGGGTTAGGGTTCAAGTTTAATTAGGGTTGAATTTCAATAGGGTTAGGTTTAGGATTACATATATAAGATAAATCTTGGGGTTTGGGTTTGCATTCAATTAGGGTTATCATTAGGGTTGGATTTCAAATAGAGTTAGGCTTATCATTAGGATTAGGAGTTACGAGTTAACATTAGGGTCGAGGTTGGAGTTAGGGTCGGGGTTGGGGATTAATTAGTGTTAGGGTTAGGATCTAATTAGGATTAAGATTCAATTAGGGTTAGGGTTAGGGTTCAATTGAAGTTAGGGTTCTAGGATAAAGTTTGGGGTTAGGATTACGATTGGGTTAGAATTCAATTAGGGTTACATTTATGATTACAATTACGATTAGGGTTAGGGTTACATTTATGGTTTATATTTAATTAGACTTAGGTTTCAACTACGATTAGGATTAGAATTCAATTATAATTAGGGTTAAAATTAGGTTACGCTTAGGGTTCAATTAGGATTAGGGTTAGGGTTATAGTTAAGGTTTGGGTTGGAATTAAACCCTAAATCTAACCCTAATTCTAAAACTAACACCAATTTTAATTGCAACCCTAACCTTAATTCTTAAACTAGCACTAATTCTAAGTGTAATTCATATCCTAACCCTACCCTAACCTCAACCCTAAAACTAAAACTAATTTTAAATATAACTATAACCCTAAATCTTACCCTAACCCTAACACTAACATTATTTCTAATCCCAACCCTAACTCTAATCTATCTCTAACCCTAACCCTATCACTGACCCTAATCCTAATTCTATCTCTAGATGTAACCTTCACCCTAACCCTAATTATATATCTAACCCTAACTCGAACCCTAATCTTAACCCTAACCTTGACCCCAACTCTAACTCTAACCCCTAACCTTAACCCTAATTCTATCTCTAACACTAATCTTAATCCTAACCCTAAATTTAACCCTAATGTTGATTCTAACCCTAATGATAATGGGGTAACCCTAATTATATCTCTAATTATAATCTTCACCCTAATCCTAACCCTAGCCTTAACCCTAATTATATCTCTAACTGTAACCTTAAACTTAATCCTAACCTTAAACCTAATTGTAATCCTAACCCTAAACCTAACCTTAACCCTAACTTTAACTCTAACCCTAACCTTAATTCTATCCCTAATTATAACCCTACCCCTAAATTTATCTCTAATCATACTCTAACCCTAATCCTAACCCAAACCCTATTTATATCTTTAACCCTAACCTTTCCCCCAATCCTAACTTTATTTTTGACTCTAACCCTAATCCTACCCTACCCCTAACCCTAATTCTATCTCTAACTCTGACCCTAAGTGTAATCCTAACACAAATCCTAACCCTCACCCTAACACTAACACTATTTCTAACCTCAACCCTAACTCTAAATCTATCCCTAACTTTAACCCTAATCATAATTCTATCTCTAGCTATAACCTTGACCCTAACCCTAATTATATCTATATCCCTAACCCTAACCCTAATATTAACCTTCACTCTAATCCTAACCCTAACTATAACTCTAATTCTAACCCTTATCCTAGCCCTAATTCTATCTCTAACAAGAACCCTAACCCTAATTTCCTAACCCTAACCTTAACCCTAACTCTAACCTTAACCTAACCCTAACTCTAACCCTAATTATAACCATAACATTAACTTTAACCCTAACCCTAATTTTATCTCTAATTGTAACTCTCACCATAATCCTTATCTTAAAGCTAACCATAAACTAACCATTACTCTAACCTTAACCCTAACCATAATCCTAACCCTAATTTATCTCTAACTATAACCTTGACCTTAAACCATACCCTAAACCTAACCCTAATTCTATATCTAACTATAACCATAACCATAACCAAAATCATAACCCTAACTTTAAATTAATCTCTAATTGTAACCTAAACCTTAATCCTAACCTTAACCTTAACCCTAATCATAATCATAACCTTGATCTTAACCTTAATTCAAACTCTAATCATAACCCTAATTCTATCTATAACCCTAGCCCTAATCCTAACCCTATCCCTAACTATAACCCTTAATCTAATCCTAATCCTAGCTCTAACTGTAATTGTAATTGTAACCCTAGCCCTAACCCTAATCTTGGCCCTAAATTTAACTCTAAACCTAACCCTAACCTTAACCCTAAACTTAATTGTAACCCTACGCCTAACCTTAACCTTAACCCTAACCTTGTCTCTAATTGTAACCCTAACCCTAACCTAAACCCTAATCCTAATTCTAACCCAAACCCTAACCCTATTTATATCTCTAACTCTAACCCTAACCCCGACCTTAACCCTAAACCTATTCCCAACCCTAACTCTAATTTTGACCCTAATCTTAACCTATCTCTAATTGTATCCCTAACCCTAACTCTAATCCTAACCCAAACCCTCTTTATATCTCTAACTCTAACCTTAAACCTAACCTTATCCCCAACCCTAACTCTAATTTTGACCCTAACCTTAACCCTACCCCTAATCCTAATTCTATCTCTATCCCTAACCCTAACCCTAATTTATTTAATGTCTTACATGTTGTGTCATGAATACACACACACACACACACAGACACACACACACACATTGTACACACACACACAAGATATCCTTCTCTAGACGTCTATTGCATTTTTTATGTGAGAAATTGATTAAAAAAATAGATGTCTCAAAAAGGATGTCTTTGGACATATTTTACATATATTATTAAATATATATATATATGCTAGTGCAAAATTTGCCAAACAAATTTATTTTTATCTTTTTACATATAATATTTTTGCCATCCATATTATGTAATATTTTAGAACTAGTCGGATAATTTGTCCAATTACTTTTTATTTTTTTTACGAAATTAACATCCATTCACTATAAAAATTTATTCACCCAACAAGACTTTAAGAATTTTACAATATTTTTTTAAATATCACTAACTGAAAATCACTACTAATATATTTATCAAAATCTTTTAAAAACACCTGAAAATATTCATAAATTATTATAATTTATTGTCATTTCATAGCCGGCATATTCATGATTGTTTCTATATGAGCAACACAGTTTGAAAGAGGTTTGCAATTGATGCAGTCCTTACCCTTAATAGTTAGGATTGTTGTTGCTTCGTGAAAAAAATTGTCTTGCCTAGCTTCTTAAACCTGATTTAATGGAGTCAATTCAAGGTTACCCTTGTCAACTCAGTACCGTACAGTCATGCTCTAGAGGTTTTGGGTTACCAATAAGATAGAGGCATTACCATAATGAGTGCTCAGGTGCTTTATAATATTTCATTGGGACCCACCCATGTCGCCTATTCAAAGCAAGGAGATCTAGTCCAACAGTATGTACAGTCATTAATTTTATCACAACTCTCTTACTCGTTGAACTATACTTGTAACTCAAGTTCTTAGCCTGAGTAAAAGAAAAGGTTAAGGGTATGGGACATCAGTACTTGTTTATTATTTTGACTACTAAAGTTTTAAGTGACAAATAACGAGCAGGTTGCTTGCTTCTAAACAATACAAAGTCGTAACTATGTTGAAAACATGGGTTAAATTTGACAATCAACACTGTCTGTCAGATAATTTTTTATGATTATCCATTCAAAATTACATATAAATGTTAAAAAATATAATATTGTTGAAGCAGCAAATATTATAAATTAGAAATATATTCATTTGATAAATTCAAAATTAATCTTAAATGCTAAGGTATATCATGACTGAAGCAGCAAACATTATAAACTAATCATATATATACACCCATTTGACAATCAACAGCAATCATAATTTGCAAATAAGTTCTTCATAATTATTCATTCAAAATTACCCTTAAATGCTAAGAATGATTGAAACAGCAACCATTATAAATGAGATCTATATACCCTTAGTGCTTTAGAATTTTTTATTCTCCCCAAATTCCCTTTTTATGTGATTAAGTCTTCCTATTTTACAATAGAAATGCCATTCAGCCATCAAAATTTGTCCAAGTCATCAAACAATCACTGCTACATCATCATTTCCCTTCTTATTTTTGTACTGTACCGTACAACTGTAGGAGCCTTTCATATGGGAAGGGACAGGTTGACCAAAACAGGATCTCACTTTCTGGAATGCTAGGTCATTGTATCATTGCATAATGACTTATCCAAGAATGATTCAGACCTTTCGTGCAACTAATCATTCAGTAATCCTATCCAAGGAGATAGTTTTCAGCTATCCCTCCTCTCGTACAGAGAACAGCTTATTTTGTGAAGTCTGCGCTTCTCACGGGCCTTAGTACCCTTGCAGATTGAGATGGTTATCCTTGGGCATTGTTCATACCTTATCCTTCTTACTGTTAACGTATAGAGGTTTACACAAGAGTACAAGGTATAAAGAAGGGTATATCTTAATATATTTTATATATTTACTTTATTTATCAAATATAAAAAGGTTATAGTTTAATTAGTTGATTAGAACTAGTGAGGGTGATGATATAATTTTTGAATGTTCAAATTTTTTGAGGTGCAATAAATAAGGAATGAAATCAGGATTTGCCTCGGACGACTTTGACGGAATGGACCCCTCAATCCTTAACTAAGCCAAAAAAATATAAACTTAAGACTCGTACTCCTAAAATCCAGAGTGTAAAAACTCAATCTGAAGATGGTTAGTAATTAAGGTAGCAATTAAAACTCATAGTTCCAATTCCAATCAACACACCATCCAGCATGAACACTCTTCATATGTCTTCCAATCATTGCTTCTCCACATCTTCTAGAATGAAAAACTTCAGACGTAAAATAATTAAAATGCAGTATACTGGAGGATAATAGCAAACATTTTCATTTAATTATTCATGCCCAAACATCCTTAGAAGTCTAATACCATGTTCAAAAATAGTAGGATAAAATGTAGTCATAACAGCACAACTAATAACACTGAATAATAATCGTAACTATTAAGTTATTCAGGATGATCACACATACAAAATAATGACTTTTATAAAGTATTTCTACCCAAATTTACTCGACAATTAACATGACACTTACTAAACATTTTGATCGCTAATATCATTAAATCACTAAAATGACTTAATTACAATATATAAACCTTAATTTTCAAAACCCTCCAAATCCCCAAAATGTCCAAAACATCAGCCAGACCCCCGAATATCCCCACATCCCCATGGAACACTGTCGAAACCAAAATTATGTTTGATGCATAGTTGGCACTCGAGTACCATGGATTTAGTCGGTAACCATAGCATCTTGTATAGCTTATTGATATCTACGATGCTTCTGAGATCAATTACAAGCTCGCTTTCTTTGAGTCGTTATTACCAGTCGAGTGCTTTGTGTCAAGCCTTTCCCTGAGTATGACGAATGTCAAGTACTATAGAATAGCTGGACAAGGACATGTAGGGTATATAATTATGAGTTCGGTTGATCGATGATAATTATCATGGTAAGAAACAGTAACTCTTACTCTTTTAAGATTTATCACTCTGTTAAGATCACCATTGCTATGTTTTGTTACTCATACCATAAGATGATTCAAAACACCATTCCAAAATAAAATTTGAGACAGTCAAAGCCTATAAGAAGAGTATCATAATTACTGTAATTTAAGTTTATGCTAAGACAGAGGTACTAGAATATTATAGGTTACATTTCATGTTTACACATCAAGCACAGAAAGCACTCAAATCCTTGACAATCCCGAGCATGTAATTAGTTTTCACCTTCATACTGGCACAAGAATACATCAATCTGAATTGGCATTAATTAAATAATAAAATATGATAACATTAATAACTATAGTAAATAAAGAACGGTAGTAAAAACAAATGCAATCTAAGACAGGCAAACATAATCCAATATTTTCTTCAACAAATTGAGGCAAATAATACATAAAATCTAATAAACCAAAATACATTGCAAAAAACACTGTGCCTGACTGCTTACAAGTTAAACTCGTCTCACTGGCAAGAAGATCAGAATTAACTCTCAGCTAAAACTTGATTAAATTCATCAAATTTTGGTACACTAGTATGTGGTGAGTTTATCACATTGAGCATCCATAAAAAAGATGTGCAACGTTATTTGAAAACGTTTTTTGCTAGTGGGTAGTATCCAGCTTGTCTGAAGAACCATCATTAAACACATCCAACTTGATATTTTTCATTTAAAATGTGTGGATTTATAAGTGTTTGGGCCCTGGGGTGTCAAATAGACTTGTAGTAAGCTTATTGTTATTAATTTTTCTAATGGGTTCGGTTGAAAAGCTGACTAGATGCAACGCTCGAAAAAAAAACAATATGAAAAATGCCACAGCTAACTCATATAGAGTTTATCTGAAACCTTAATAATCAATTTGAAAAGAAAAAGGTCTCATATATGTATGTAAATAGCATAAGCACATTTACAGTTAAATCAACTCTTAATGCCCATACATGCACAATTCAATAAATCTGAAATAGAACCAGAAGTTCGTGATTATATAGATTTATTAAAGAAATGCATGAATGATTGAACATGATGCTAAAATAAACAAAGTAAATTCACTTCAGAGAATATGACATCGAATGATATATTGCAAACAAAACCTGATATATTCTGTGATGGATATAAGTTATATAATAATAGAATAAATTTATATTTATGTTAAGGGTAATCCGACTCATTGAAAAAGTCCCTATATATCATATGGCATAAGAAACAATACAAGAATTTGACCCATTAGCTTCAGATTTGGTACACAAATACAGCAAAGACCTTCTGTTCTTATTTATCTATGTCAGAAGCGCCCTGCCCTTTCCATTCCTCAATTTTATCGCCACTCTCCATCTCATGTCTTCAAATAATATGTGATACATGCTGTAAAATAACTAATTCATGGATAAGCCCTACGCTACAATGTTATAGCATGATAGCTCACAATCATACTTAATGTAATAAACTAAAAAGTCAAATGTGATAAACAAAGCCCATGCTATAAGGGTAGTTCAATTTCCACAACTTCGAATTATGAAACATAAGAAACTCTAGCTGCCATACTAGCAACCTGGGACTGCATTTGTGCAGCTCTCACTTTTGCAGCAGTTGCACGGTGAAAAAACTGTTCACGGGACAGTGCTCTCACATTCTTCAAATAAGCATCGACAGGAATTGCCCCCTCCTGAACAGCTTTATCCAAGGAATATAAAATGTCTTCAATAGCCAGATCTGCAGCAGTACTCTCAAGCATATGCTTCGATAGAGTATCACAAGGCTCAAAGACATCATCAATATCAACAACATCCTTCTTTTTATCCTCATTATTCCTCAGCCAGGTTTCCAAGACATCGGTGTTAGTGAGAATAAGTTGCAGTTGCTGCTCTAACCCTTCTTTCTGCTCCTGCATTTCTCTCAACCCGTTCTCAAGTTGCTCCTCCCTCTGTCGCAATACTGCTTGGGTATTGAACAATCCATCCATCTCTACCTCAGTTTTTTTTCTCAATTCAGCCATGTCATTGTGCAACATTTCTACCAGTTTATTGATTGCATTCCTCTTAAAGACTTCTGATGGGTCTTCCATGTGGGGAGGCCTCTGGGGGGATGGGGGAAGCCTGTGGTTGTTGTAAAGGTAACCGCCCCTAGGTGCAGGTACAGGAGGGCGAACAAGGGCACCCTGGGCATTAGGATTAGGACCAAGAGGTAATGAAGTGGGTGCCATGTGAGGACTCTGGATTGGATTCATCTGTACAGATTGAGCAGTATGAGGGGGAGGGGAAGGAGAAGGCCTAGACTGTGGTACACTCTGTTTTGTATACAAGGGAGGATCCTGGCCAAACAAGAGGCTCAAGTTCCTAACTAGATCTACGAGATTAGAGCTAGGAAATACCCATGCTTGCAAATAATGGATTGAGACCATACCTGAGGCATTGACATGTGTGTGTCCCCTCTTAATGATCATGTCCCTTGTGGGTGTCACATAAACACAGGGAGCCTGCCTGGGGTATGACTCCAGAAGCCAGATGATAACAGGGATGTTGTACATGACCTCCTGGTAATACATGGGCACCGTTCCCTCTGCCTGCAGCAAATTCACCATTCTCCCATCGGTGTGACTGAATATTGCAGTCTTGGCCTGGAGGCTGGGAAACTCCTGAATCACAGAGACCAGATGCTGCCTTATCAGCCATTTCACATCCTCGTCATAGGGCAGGGCTGAAGGGCCCCTTTGCGAGAGTACACTGTTCAGGAACTGTACCGAGGAATGGGTGCTCTGCCCTGTCATGGCGGGCATCATGGCGGCCTACACTGATTCGGAAAATAATACAATTGTCATTCAGACCGCCACTTTCTTATGTGAAAAATAACCAATAGTCAGAGAATGCCCTAGTATTGACTCAGAGTCACCAAATTAATATGTGACAAATACCGACCACTCTACAAGATCATATATCCACCTACAAAATTATTATAGGGTTTGAATTCAATATCTAGATGACCCAGTTGCCTGGTACTACTAGAAAACCCGAGAGAAGCCTCAGATGCTCAACCAATGAAATCCAGATGGCGAAAAAGCCCTATAGTTATGTAAAAAGCCCTATAATTATAGAAAAAAGGATTCCTCAACCAATGAAATCCAGATGGCCAAAAAGTAATTGAAGATGCTCTGTTAATCCTACGCATAGGATTTTAATATTGTAATGGTGAAAATCGCACACATTGATCTGGGCCTAGAAATGAATCTCGGGAGAACTTTTTAGATTGCGATATAAACTAAGTAGGTGTGCGGAAGCTTTACAGAGAGGCAGTTGTAAAGATTGAGAGAGAAAACTTAAACAATCATCTTCAGTCCTTGTTCGATCTAGATATTGTTAAGTAAAAATTGCATATTCATATTTTTGGGTTAACGTTGAATCTTCGGGAAGCACCTTTTAGGTGAGGATTTAGATTACCTAAGTCATAGGTAAATATGTGAGTTTTCTAAATAAAGATAGAGATATGAAATTAAAATATATTGAATGCAATTTTATTTAGTGATTTGTAATGTGTATGGTTTTTTTTAAATTTGCTTTCTATAATATTTATGTTGAAGGCGTGTTCCTATATGAAGTTTTGAAGTTCATTTTGTCTTTCAACGGATATAAACGCTTTAGAGGGCATGGTTGACAGTCCGTTCCTCTTGAACCGTTGATTGTAAATGAGATGAAATTTTAACTGAAGTAAATCTAACACACCTTGTTTACATGACTGAATGATCGTTCCTATATATTTTCAATCCGCGTAAGCTTCAATTGGAACTAAAGTCTTGATGGACATTTTCTTGCACCCGTGACTAGAGAACTGGGATCGTTCGTATATATTTTCAATCATCGTAAGTTTCAATTGGAACTAAAGTCTGATGAATATTTTCTTGCACCCGTGACTAGAAAACTGCAAGTCTGACGGACATTTCCTTGCACCCCTAACTGGAGAACTATAGTTCACATTCACTTCCAACCCTCACTGAAATTGCATGGCTTACCCTTATCTTAACAGCACCCCCTCTTTCGATTTCCATGCAAAAATTCAACACTTCAACTGCACTTTCACCGCCATTATGCTTTTAAAAAGCTCTTGTACCTCTGTTTCCCGTCATTGTGAATGGATTGAAGCAGCAAACGAAAAAATCTTGAGGTAAATAATTTTTCATCAGTTCAATGTGTTTCTTCAATTGCAAATTCATTGAGAAAACATTTTTCCCTGTGTTTGAATTTAGGGTTTTCAGTTTGTTTTGCTGCCCTGTTATTCCCACCTGCGAAATTTAGGGTTTTCAGTTTGTTTTGCTGCCCTGTTATTCCCACCTACGAAGGGATTGATTCGTAAAAGGTAGTCCACCTGCGAAGGGATTGATCCGTGAAAGGTAGTCCTAAGAACTAGGAAAAAAATATGCAAAACTAATCCCCGTGGATATCACTTGTTTAACTCTTCAGCAAAGAAGGTATTCATTTATCTTTCAAATCCCTTTTTTTTCTTTTGGATCCTTGCTTTAACAGAAAAAGAAAACTGCAAGTGCAAAGATATGGTTGGAATAAAATATGGTAAGATTTAATTCATTTGAATGGAATGTAGAGATCATATTACGAGGGCAATGGTAGTTTTAAGGTGTGTTTCAAGTGTTTATGTTAACCGTTTCTTGATAAACCCTAGGTTCTTGATTAATGATTTGTTCGATCAAGGAAAGAGCCCTAGAAACTTGATAGCTGGATAATTATCTGTTCATATAAGGAACTTGTTGGTGGTTAGAATCGTGTAACATTACAAAGCTTTTTAGGCGGATTTACCACTTGTTTTTAAACTATATTTTATGGTCTTTTCTCATTTTTTTCTAATTTTATTGTCATCTGAAGTTAGGTTTTTCAATTAAATTGATGGTTTTTGATATGAGTATTATCCCTTTCTTAATTGTTTTCGATTACCCTCCATTTTTGTATTCAAAATTAAAGAAAAAGTAAATAAAGATATATGGGATGTGATTGACGTTTTGTTTTTCTTTCAAATTTGGCATATGTGCAGGCTTCAAATATTGGGTGAAACAGTAGTTTATGCATATTTGACTGGGTACATTTAACTGTAGTACATGGGAGTTTTTACAAGTTGATAGGAAAATAATCTAATCGTGTAGGAATGGCTTGAGGAGAGAGTGTAAGAAAACTTGGTTGCAAAATTATTTATCCCTGGTAGATTACAGTCTTGGTGAATGCTACCGATTGGCCTTACCAAGCACATATCCCAACGGTTGCTTTTAGACATTGTCTCTGCTACTGTGAAAATTCCTTTTGAATTTGTAAATGCCTGATAATTGAGGACCTCCCCTGATATGGTCATACAGAGCATTGCAACCTCGGCTCTACAAGAGAAGAAGTAATTACCAAGATTAGCAAGAATTAGGCAACCACATAAATATAGCCAGCATATCATATAAATATACTCGACGCATATGCTTTCCTGTAGAAAAAGTCCTGCTTCCATTCTAAAAACAAATTCAATTAACCCAAAAAGTCCAAATCTCCCAAAAACTCCATGCCCTGTTCCAAAGTTGTACATGGGAAATCAATGCCAGTAATACTAATAACAGACAAGTAACTTTCCCATTCTTTTCAGACCTCTCACATAATGTGACAATCAAACTTGAGAATTGCCAGGTTAAACCCAGGATTATCACAAAATAATGTGCCCTGTAATTTAAAAACTGCATTTTAAATGCATACAAACAAAAACTAGTAATTTATTCCAAAAAAATGATGCATGCCAAGCTTTTAAAAGCTACAAAAGTTTTTTCAGATTGGCGTTTGAAACTTTGATGTTATTGAAAATTCAAATGTGTTAAGTCTTTTGAACTGTTTACCAACATTTTCATCATAGCTGTTAAAATTTTCATATTTAATACATACCATATATTTACTTTGATCTTTATACACTGTAGCATGATACAAAAAACTCTGCACAAGTTTTTACCAAAAACATCCCAACTCATTCCCTTGGACTATGGAATTTTCATGTCTTTAATCTGACATTTGTTTGGTACTATCACTGGTCTATGGAAATTTCATATATTTAATCTGACATTTGTTTGGTACTATCACTGGTTAAATTATGGAGGTTAATTGGGTATCAAATTTGAAATAGCTGCTTAAATTCCCTGTTTGCATCGTGCTTTTTCACCATAATTGGGCTTTCACATTTTAAACCATGATTATCATAAATAAAAACTTTGGTTGCTATTTCAATTGCTACTTAATGTCTAAGTATTGTCCCCCACATGCTCCAGGCATCCAAATCATAGGCATATCAATGATATGTGTATGCTGAAAGTTGTATTGATACTTTTAGAGGCTCTCATAATTTCCATTACTGCCACATCTTTTACAGGCATAAGTAATGTTGGTTGTTTTTAAAATTGCTTTTTGTGACAGGTTTCCACAAAAGAGTGTTGGTGTGAAAATAGAGGCAGGAGGTGCAACGAAGTGCAACTATAAAAGCAATTGAGGTATGTTAAATTATCTGTGAATATTTAATCAACAAATTAGACCACTTTATCTATATGGTTAGTTTACTCGTGTTGAAATGTGTGTGGGTGCCCAACCTCATCATGATGTGAATATTGTGGATACAACACAATGTTAAAACAAGGCAAATATATGGTTATTGTTAATTTATAACAAATCTGAATCTCTATTTTTTCTATTTCTATGATAGATTGTAATTGAGCTTTCATGTCATTGAAGAATTTATTATCAACGTTGACAAACAATACAAGCTGATAGAGAAGAATATTATGCATAATAGAACTGTGTTTTTTTCATTTTTATATTTGATGCAAAAAATTCCAAAATGGTGGTTCTGGTACTACTGAATATTTTCTATTTCTATGATAGATTGTAATTGAGCTTTCATGTCATTGAAGAATTTATTATCAACATTGACAAACAATAGAAGTTGATAGAGAAGAATAGTATGCAGAATAGAACTGTGTTTTTTTCATTTTTATATTTGATGCAGAAAATTCCAAAATGGTGGTTTTGTGTTTGGTACTATCACTAGTCTATGGAAATTTCATGTCTTTAATCTGACAGCTTAATTTTGTCTGTGTTAGCTATCAAAACATAGATAAGATTGAAACAAAAAACTAACATAGCCGAATGAAATAGATGTAACCTTCTGCAACTCTCCTTCACCATATTGACCCATCAATGCAAAACATCTGCCAACACGAATTAAACACTTTCCAATAGTTGCACAACAACAAGAATCGTAAATAAGAACCTCTTGGAACTAAATACAAACAAAAATATGAGAAACCTATTAGTGCCTTAAAGGCTTACCTGCCTCTGCATTTGCTGTCAAAGAGCCCTGCAAAGAGGGAAGAAGACTTGCAATTTCAGCTGCACCCTGTGTATCTGCTTTCTCTCATGCTCGATGAATAGTCAAAATACTTTTTCCTCATAAAATTCAAATAAATATTGATTTGACAGCTTGATGGGAACATTCTATTTCCATTTGAAGTGGTTTTTTGTCAATTTGATGACAACTTGCTTTTTTCATTTTCATTGCTTTATGTTTTAAATCTGGAATGAGAATTTGCATGAACAAATACATACTCTCTAATATAGTAACATACATATAATTTTCTATCTATGTAACTCAAACCTCTTTAAATACAAGTGTTAATTTTACACCTCATATATTAAAAATGATAAATAATTATTTTCTATTTTTTTAATCAAATTTTACCTTCAACTATTAAACGAAAGAGTAACCACACATAAACAATAATATTGAAAGCATCTCATGAGCACTTTACAACTACCATTATATATATATCTTTTGCAAGGGCCAATTGGATTGAAGTCAAATACAATAGAAGAAACTTCAGTACTGTACAATAAGACTTAGCTGCACATTAGCAGCTTTGATTTATGAAAGTAGTGTTGATGGTGAAAATGACACAAACAACGTTAAAACAAAATATTTCTACTCTATTTCTCTTGAAAAAGAAAGACAACATGCAGTAGCCTAACTCCCAAGGTCTTGGTAGTTGGTTCTCAACTGTCTGGTGTCACTTAATCAGTTCATGCAACTGTAATATTCAAGGGGCCTGTGCTGGTAACAAAAGATTCAAGCAATGACTCATTTTACCGAACTGTTTTAGTAAATCAATGGGGTTTCAAACAAAAGAAAAAGATAGATGAAAGGGGTAAACCATTAAGTATGAATCAAATTTATCTAGCATCCGGACATATATCTTCAAATAATGAATGTTCTTCCAATCAGATCAAGGAAACCATAAGATGACACAATCTATAGCATAATCTATACCACTATATATATTTTAGGTGCTTAATTAACTTCATAATTACACATCACAAATATTTCAAGGATTTCAAAACAACACACATTCATTCATCATCAAGATTATAGATCAACAGACTTTAATAACTTCAATTCAATGATAATCTAACAAGATAATCCTTAAATCTGGTTTCTTCTAATGACTTTCATCCCATAAGAAACTAGCATGCTTTAGCACAATCACCGGCATTCAGATAGATTATAACTTATCAACCTTATCAAATAAAACAACTCAATTGTAATACCATATTGCGTAAACCTGTAATTCTATTAACTGTAAAAAGATCAAGTACAAAGTATCTCTGTAATCACTACAAAATTCTATCTCCTAAAATTAGGTAAGCCAATCCTATTCTCAATTAGCCGACCCTTACAATATGATACCCATAGGGTATTTATAGATATACAAAAGTCCGAACTCCACTTCTATTTTAGGTTATCCACCTTTTTAGGAACTAAAATTCTCTTGGAAACTCAAATCAATTTGATCTTGAGTTCTTACATTAGACATCCAGTTAAACTAGAGAACAGAAAATAGAAGAGAAAAAGAAGTCATGCGCTCCAAAAACTGTCAGTGTTGCATGCAAAGGAGAAGGAAATCATGCATGCAAGAGATTTATGCATGTGAAGCTGGATCTACAATAAACTCATCATAACTAGCGAAGACTTGCTGTAACACATCTAATTCTGGCCCATCAACCCAACCATCTTCAAATTTGATTCGCTCCAACTCTGCTACAGCAAACCCTTCCATATCTTTTATCTTTACCAATTCTCTTCTTGCAGCTTTCATTTCTTCCTTGACATCCATCAGTCGATCTATCATCAAATCTTCTCCATCATCTCCTTTCTGCATAAGTTCTCTAAATCTATCATCCCATTTCTCTTTGATCTGACTCAAAGACATGCCTTCTTTTGTTAATACATTTACATCTACAACAATAGTAATGACTGCTTCCAGCTCCTCAAATTGTTTAGTCAAATTATTAACAACATCTTGGACCTCACTCCTATGTTTACACAAGAAATCTGTCCTGAATCGGAGTATATGAGAGGTTTTCTCCACAAAATCCTTATTGTCCTCCTCAAGTATTGATTTTTCAAGAAGAGTAGTTAAAGGCAATGCACTAACCTTTTCTAATTTATGACTATACTCTTTATACTCCTCTTCTTGTTTCTCCGATACTTCAATATATTGCTGCATTTGTCCTATTAACTCTTTTGTCCCTTTAATGACCTCAAAAACTTCAATCAAAAATTCACTTACTTCCTGATTCAACTTGTCTAATCCATCTGTCTACCATCTCCGCTTTGCCTCTTACCTGCACCAAATCATCTACCTCCTTTTTGCTTAACAAAATAGGAGTCTCAATGGCCATTACCTGTTGTGATCTCGGAGAGGAAACACTTTTCAAAAATGAATGCAATTGATCTAATTGAGCCTTAAGCTTATCCTTCTTCTATTTATCTTTTATCATTCTTGACTTGGTTGTTGAAGCCACCACATCAATTAGGTTCATCTGCTGATTCCTAGTGGGCCTTCCCAAGTTGACAGTACTCAATTGATAATCTATTAGCTGCATGTCCCCTACCTCCTTTTCTGTCATTGGCATGGCACACTCAGCAACAATCTCTCCTTTGTCTGTGAGTCTCATAGAGTGTAGGATTTTGGCCTTCTTTTTAGGCCTCTCTTGTTCGATCTCCTTAATCAGATCCTCCCAATTGAGAGGTTGTGAAGGTGTTATTTCCCTTCTCTCCAGGTCTAGTTTTAACCAAGTGGGAGCACATGGAGTAGTAGTCATCATACAAGAAGAGGAAATAATGGTAGAAGGTGGCTGCACATTCACTTGGGGTTGAGAGTCAACCCTTGATTTCTCTTGTTGTTCTTGCACTATATGCCTCTGCACAAGCCTTACAGCCTCTTCCCTATCTTTTTGTTCTTGCCTTTTCTTATCTTCCTCTTCTTTTCTCAACCTCTCTTCCTCCAACCGATTTCTCTCCACTTTTTTCTTTTCCAACCTTTCTCTTTCTAGAGCTTCCCTTTCCAATTTCTCTTTCTCTAAAGCCTCTAGTCTTTGCCTTTCTAATCTTTCTGCTTCTAGAGCCTTAAGTTTTTATGCCTTTACTTCTTCTTCTTCTTGTTTCTTAACCAGCTCTTCGACTTCTCTTTCCTTTTGTAATTGTTCTACTCCTTCTTGCTTTTGGCGAGCTTCCTCTGCAAGTTTTAACTTAGCAACCAAGATTTCCTTTTCCCTCCGGTTCCTTGCCTTCTCCTCCTCAAGATCATGAATCTTCTGAATTAGTTCCAACTTGTCATTCTCTTCTTTGACCTTGAGTTCATATTCTTGTTGCCTTCTTTGTCTCTCTAGTTCATCAGCTACTGCCTTAGCTTTACTTTGTCTAGTTTTTAATTGTTGTTGGCGCAGTATAGCATCAGCTTGTACCTTAGCATCAATTTCCTTTTGTTTCTCCACTGCAGCCCTTGCATTAGAATTTCTTTTTGCCTCTTCAAATAGCTTCCATTGATCTTCTTGTGTCAAAATCTGCTCAATATCCTCCTCTAGAGGCATATTTTCTTGCATATCTTTCTCTGACTCAGTTTCATCTGAATCCGTTCCAACCTCATGAATCTCCCTCTCCACTTCTTTTCCCTTGGCTGTTTTAGCCATTTTATTAAGAGATCCCTCTTGAACTTCCCCTCTCTGTTGTTTTGTAAGTGGGATTTGTACGGAAGACTCACCTAATGTAGGTGTTGAAACAACAGATCCTACTAGAACATCCCCTTCTTGTGTTTCCTCTTCATCCCCTGCTGCTTCAAGTTCTATCTCATCAATATCTGGGGGAAAGAACTCCAAAGGCTCTTTAGGAGGTGTCTTACTTTTGATCCTTTTGTATCCCTTACCCTTTTTAGGGGTTGGTCCTTGAGGAGTCTGGGTTCTTAGCACTAACCATTGCACACTCCTATCCAACACAGTCCTTCTGATCCGCTTAATGTCAATGGTTTCTTCACTGTCCCAGTCAATTGGATCCAGACTCTTGGTGCCAATGTTCAAAGCCTCATAGGATGGATCCAATACAATTCCATCATCCACCAATGTGTTAGGAATATTTTCTTTAACACCAAGCTCTGACATGAGTGAGATAGATAGCCTTTCATAATTCTTCTTCCTTAGATCATACTCATCTTTCCAGTCACTCCAGAAGTCTTCTAGCAAATTGAAATGTTTGGTAAACACCGAAGGCAACAAGGCATACATCTTACCCTTTGGATCAAAATACTTACGAGCTATGTATAATCCCAATTTCAATTGTATTAGCTCCTTGCAAACAACCTTTGCTCCTACTAGATGTTGACAGCCATATTCACCCAACTTCATGGGAAACTTATGACATCCAGTTTTATGTTTTATCCCAAACTGAGCATTAACTCTAAGAGCCTGATATGCAAACTCCATCAACACTATTCTATTATTATAGCACCTTGGAAGCAAATGTGGATGGCCTTCAAAACCAACTAACCTGAAATATGTGAATTTGGGGTATTGAATGTACCAACATCCTCATTTAGCAATGAATGCCATGGCTTCTTGACTCAACCTATACCCTGCATCTCCATTCAATTTATTAATGACTACATATATAAATGCATCATTGACTCTTCTGAATTGAGTCTCTGAAACTTGAAGAGACAACTGGTCATAGTGTTCCCACACTTTCTTTTGTCCATCCAAGGTTCCCATTATCCCTACTCTGTTTAAACCTGGGAAAATACCCAACCTCACTGCTGCATACACAATATAAGAATTCATTAAGAAAACTTAGTCTCTCTAATGTTACCTAGTTGATTATGGATAGCATTTGATACGATCATAGGCCAATCAAACTGTTGTTTTCCATTTAAAATTATCTGGATGAAACGAAACATCCACTCCTTGAACTGAAATGTATCTCTCTTCCCAAAAACTCTAGACAGCATCATAATTATATCTGATACCTCTTTGTAGAAATCTACCCTCTTTGGCTGGTCTGCAAGCTTGCTTAAAGATTTCTTTTCTGTCTTCAACCACTTCTTGTTCAAATGAGATTTATTGGAGTCCTTATACTGACTATATTTCTCCAAGGCCTCTGCCTCATCCAACTGTACCAAGTTCTTAGGATCTGGGACATTGAATATACTTTGCAATGCTTGAGGAGTAAGATCAATGATCACATTGTTCTGGGAATCCATGCACTATCTGGTAACAAGATTGTAGGCACTTGCAGCTATTAAGATCAACTCTAGGCATTGGATTGACAAAGGAAACAAAGGGATATGATCCAAACCAGACTCCGCAATCCTCTTCATTCTAGGTGTCGCATCGTCATTGAATGTTTCAACATATGCCTCCTCAAAGTTGTATTGGCCCAAGTTTGTATCAGTGATGTCTGACCAGTCAGATTCCACTTTGCTGACTTTGATAACTAGAGTCCTGTGATTATACCTTAAGGTATAAGGCAATTGTTCAGGCTTAGTTTTCTTTGGTTTAGGCGCTGCCTTTGATGTCCCTGCAAGCTGATTCCTTTGAGCAGCTTCTCCTGATGTTCCTAACATTTTCTAACTTTCTTGCAACAAAAACCTCTAATTAAATCTTTGAATATCATCATAAAACATGCTTTAAAACCATACCTTTCATGTATACATTGGAGGCAGAACCAGGCAGAACATATTCTAAACAGTCTCTCTTAACACACTACCGGAATCGGAGTCAAAACTGGAATGGACACTCTACTAATAAGAAGCGGGCTCAGAGTCACAATTGAAATGGTGACCGGAACCGGAACCGGAATGGAAACTGACTCTGTTTCCTTCAAATTTTCTATTTTCATATTTGGGTTCGGTTTCGCTCCCGCTTCCACTAGGTAAACATTTTCATAAAGTAAAGCTCCTCACTATGGACGGAGTCAGAGACGGAATGGAAACTAGAATCGATACCTTTTGAAAAACATAATTTTCAAGTTCAAAATCGATTCCGATCCCGCTCCCGACCAAGTTGACCATGATGTCATAAACGACTTTATCAATTAAATGAAGAACTTCATGGTTTCAAACTAGACGATTCTCAAAACGACATGGGGCTAACCTGGAACTTGATAAAACCATCCCCATATGACCAGGGGTGACTATTTTTTTAGGGCATCATATTTTAAACCTTAAAACATGATCACAAAAACACACAAAACCCTAATCTAGAAAACTCGACATGAAAACTAGGGCACAATTTAACCCTTCCTATTTTACCAGAGTGAATGCGCAACAAAACCCTAAGTACAAACGAGATTTAATTAACCCTAACTCATTGTAAATCATTAATCTACCTCACTGTAAAAACCCTAATCCAACTAACACCATTTAAAACCTAAATTTAATCTAACTTACTACAAATCAAAATAGCACGATGTGATCACAACTAAAAGGTGAAAGCGACCGTGCCCTAGAACAAAAAGAACCAAAAACAAAAACAAAAGAAACGAAGAATAACCAGACAAACAAATAAAGCAAAAACCTACACAAACAAACTTACTAAGAACCACGAATTTCATTAAAACGAAATGATTCAAAGCATGAGCAAACACAAAAAATGCAAGAGTAACTAACCGACAAACAACAACGATAAGAAACCCTACCTCAAACACAAAAGAACCCAGCCAACCTTCTGAACTGATTTGAAAGCAATAATCTTCTCCTCGTTCAATCGATTTGCTCAAACGAACTCCACCAGTGCTCTTCCTTGCTCTTAAATCTTTAAACAATGATAATAACAATACATTTAATCCTTAAATGAAGGTAAAAACAAGAATTTCTACCTACATGAGTAGCTATCATTAATGCCTTAAATGCAGTTGGGTTGAATCAGAATTGAAAGAGAACCAACACTTCACTGTAGTGCGACTTTAGTCAAAAAGTCAAGAACCAAGAAAATGACGGGGGCGGAATCAGAATGGAGACTGACACAGAAACTTAAGAAATTTCCTAGCTTAATTCCCATTCCGGTTTTGGTTCCGCTAATAAAGCAGAAAACAAAACTGAACACAAAAAATAAAACAAAAGAACCGACATAATAAAACTTAACACAAGGACTAGGACTAAAACCAAAAGTTGAAAAGTGGAGGCGGAAATGAATTTAGATTTTGCAATTTTCAATAAACGCCAACTTAACGCCCACTTCAGCTCCGAGTCTGATGAAGACAAAACAATAGACCAAAAGAAAAGACTATCGGGATGGGGCCCGGAACGAGTTTTGACTGAAGTTTTAGAACCCGATTTGGTTATGGCTCCGCTTCCAACAGACTAAAATAAAATAAACAAAGTGTTGAAAGGAGAAAGACTACAGACTTTGTTTGAAAAACAATCAAGAGATGAAAATAACAAAGGGGGACTCATTTTGACCAAGGCAAAAGATGGGGTGGTTATGCAAGGCATAACAAGTAGTACTAAGAAAGAAAGATGTCTCAGGGATTTAATCTCTAATTCGAGAGACTCATCCACCAAAATCCTACAAAGAGAATTCAAAACCTCTGTTAGAAAAACCAGAGTATCTTAGTTTGGTACAAATTAAAATGGAAGAAACAACAGTTCTAAGTAATACAACAAGCATTTGGGTTCTCATCACTAAACATGGTGGCAAAACGAGTGTTGTCAGCTGCAGTCAACTACCTTGAATTTCCATTGTGTGTGCCACCATTGTAATATTGATCTACCATGTACCTCTGATACCTTCTCTGAGCATCAAGGTTATTAGAGTTATGATACTACTGAATATTTGATGCAGAAAATTCCAAAATGGTGGTTCTGGTACTACTGAATATTTTCTATTTCTATGATAGATTGTAATTGAGCTTTCATGTCATTGAAGAATTTATTATCAACGTTGACAAACAATAGAAGCTGATAGAGAATAATAGTATGCAGATTAGAACTGTGTTTTTTTCATTTTTATATTTCATGTAGAAAATTCCAAAATGGTGGTTCTGGTACTATTGAATATACCATGTTTCATGGACTGTGTATGGTCTAATTGCCTCACACTATGGAGATGTCACACACGAATTACAAGTGACTGGTGAAGGTTCCAAACCACTAAATCAGTTTGTGGTGGATTATTTTGGATACATGCATGATTTGCTGTAGCATGATACAAAAAACTCTACACAAGTTTTTACCAAAAACATCCCAACTCATTCCCTTGGACTATGGAAATTTCATGTCTTTGATCTGAAATTTGTTTGGTACTATTACTGGTTTATGGAAATTTCATGTCTTTAATCTGACATTTATTTGGTACTATCACTAGTTAAATTATGGAGGTTAATTGGGTATCAAATTTGAAATAGTTGCTTAAATTCCATGTCTGTACCGTGCTTTTTCACCACAATTGGGCTTTCACATTTTAAACCACGATTATCATAAATAAAAACTTTGGTTGCTATTTCAATTGCTACTTAATGTCTAAGTATTGTCCCCCACATGCTCTAGGCATCCAAATCATAGGCATATCAATGATATGTGTATGCTGAAAGTTGTATTGATACTTTTAGAGGCTCTCATAATTTCTATTACTGCCACATCTTTTACAGGCATAAGTAAGTAATGTTAGTTGTTTTTAAAATTGTTTTTTGTGGCAGGTTTCCCAAAAGAGTGCTGGTGTGAAAATAGAGGCAGGAGGTGCAACAAAGTGCAATTGTAAAAGCAATTGAGGTATGTTAAATTATCTGTGAATATTTAATCAACAAATTAGCATTCGGTTTGGCAATAGATGCAATACACATATTTTGACTTTCATCCTTCTTGTTATGTTATATTTGTGTTTTCTTTTTTCCTTTTCTATCAAATGAGCCCTCATTTGGCTTTACTGTTAAGGTTTTTTCTTTTAAATTTTTAAAATCTGATTGTGTAAATTGTTTTGAAGCTGTGTGAGATGTCATAATCCCAGGTTGTATGCCCATTGTATGTGATGTGTATTTATCTAAGATGATGCATGTTAACCCATTCTGAATGTGTTTTATTATGCAATTTTTTTTTGCCTATTGATGTTTGTTTTTGTGCCTACAAACCACTATTGAGTCATCGGAAAACAAGTTTCAGTTGTTGTTTAATGGTAAACCAGCTGCTATTTAATGGTAAAAGGCTCCAAATATCTGGTAAAAGCCTCCAAAATCTCACTTATGACATAAAATTCAAATAAATATTGATTTGACAACTTGATGGGAACATTCTATTTCCATTTGAAGTGGTTTTTTGTCAATTTGATGACAACTTGCTTTTTTCATTTGCATTGCTTTATGTTTTAAATCTGGAATGAGAATTTGCATGAACAAATACATACTCTCTAATATAGTAACATACATATAATTTTCTATCTATGTAACTCAAACCTCTTTAAATACAAGTGTTAATTTTACACCTCATATATTAAAAATGATAAATAATTATTTTCTATTTTTTTTTATCAAATTTTACCTTCAACTATTAAATGAAAGAGTAACCACACATAAACAATAATATTGAAAGCATCTCATGAGCACTTTACAACTACCATTATATATATCTTTTGCAAGGTCCAATTGGATTGAAGTCAAATACAATAGAAGAAACTTCAGTATTGTACAATAAGACTTAGCTGCACATTAGCAGCTTTGATTTATGAAAGTAGTACTAAGAAAGAAAGATGTCTCAGGGATTTAATCTCTGATTCCAGAGACTCATCCACCAAAATCCTACAAAGAGAATTCAAAACCTTTGTTAGAAAAACCAGAGTATCTTAGTTTGGTACAAATTAAAATGGAAGAAACAACAATTCTAAGTAATACAACAAGCATTTGGGTTCTCATCACTAAACATGGTGGCAAAACGAGTGCTGTCAGCTGCAGTCAACTGCCTTGAATTTCCATTATGTGTGCCACCATTGCAATATTGATCTGCCATGTACCTATGATACCTTCTCTGAGCATTAAGGTTATCAGAGCTATGATACTACTGAATATTTGATGCAGAAAATTCCAAAATGGTGGTTCTGGTACTACTGAATATTTTCTATTTCTATGATAGATTGTAATTGAGCTTTCATGTCATTGAATAATTTATTATCAATGTTGACAAACAATAGAAGCTGATAGAGAAGAATAGTATGCAGATTAGAACTGTTTTTTTTTCATTTTTATATTTCATGCAGAAAATTCCAAAATGGTGGTTCTGGTACTACTGAATATACCATGTTTCATGGACTGTGTATGGTCTAATTGCCTCACACTATGGAGATGTCACACACGAATTACAAGTGACTGGTGAAGGTTCCAAACCACTAAATCAGTTTGTGGTGAATTATTTTGGATACATGCATGATTCGTTGTAGCATGATACAAAAAACTCTACACAAGTTTTTACCAAAAACATCCCAACTCATTCCCTTGGACTATGGAAATTTCATGTCTTTTAATCTGAAATTTGTTTGGTACTATTACTGGTTTATGGAAATTTCATGTCTTTAATCTGACATTTGTTTGGTACTATCACTGGTTAAATTATGGAGGTTAATTGGGTATCAAATTTGAAATAGCTGCTTAAATTCCATGTCTATACCGTGCTTTTTCACCACAATTGGGCTTTCACATTTTAAACCACGATTATCATAAATAAAAACTTTGGTTGCTATTTCAATTGCTACTTAATGTCTAAGTATTGTCCCCCACATGCTCCAGGCATCCAAATCATAGGCATATCAATGATATGTGTATGCTGAAAGTTGTATTGATACTTTTAGAGGCTCTCATAATTTCCATTACTGCCACATCTTTTACAGGCATAAGTAATGTTGGTTGTTTTTAAAATTGCTTTTTGTGACAGGTTTCCACAAAAGAGTGTTGGTGTGAAAATAGAGGCAGGAGGTGCAACGAAGTGCAACTATAAAAGCAATTGAGGTATGTTAAATTATCTGTGAATATTTAATCAACAAATTATCATTCAGTTTGGCAATAGATGCAATACACATATTTTTATTTTCATCCTTCTTGTTATGTTATATTTTTGTTTGTTACTTATTTCGTATGTTGCTGCAAATGATCTCTATCCAACATTAATCCTGCCCCAACAAGCTTCATAACTCAAATGACTTACAAACAATAAATCATCAAATGACCAATTTTGATAAGGGAGATTAAGAATAAAAACTAGAGTCTATTGGGGCTGAAAAATGAAACTACATGGCAAGGTAGAAGTTTCCTTTAAAAAATAGTAAAGTTAAGATTGACATGACATTGGAATCAAGAATGTAGCATATTCTATAGCCTGCATATGGGAGGTAATGGGACAATCATGATGATCATCTATGTTAGGTTCAAAACTTGCTTTTCACGATCTCCATGTCAAACAATTTTGCTAATTGAAGTACTGAAGCATTAAAAAGTGAATTAATTGATGGAAAAATAAGCAATTCAAATAAATATATAAAGAAAAATGCCATATGGTAAAGGGAATAATTTTATAACATTCTGAAAGGTCATTTTAGTTTATAGGGTATTTCAGAATAACAAATTTGAAGGGAATTACGCCTCTCCACATTGAGACACTATTGGTCTCACATCAACTTAGCAATCTGAATCACTGATATATGTTTATTTTGTTAAACAATGGACTAGCATAAGTTTGTGAAGATCTAGAAATCAGATTTTATGAAGGGTAAGATAGCACTTTAACTGTTCAAAAATTTTGATAGGTCTTTTGGAAGTAAAAAGTTGGTTCTTTGACTATTCAAAATTTTTGCTAGGTCTTTTGGAAGTAAAAAGTTGGTTCTTGTAATCTAATAGACATCACTAAGAGCTAATATGATCTGCCTATACAATATACATTTTTTTCTGTTCAAAAATACTTTTCATCATAGTCTATCATCATTTACTTTTTCATCATAGTCTATCATCATTTACAAGTTCAACTCTCATAATCCTGTCCTACCATACCTACCCTTCAACAGGTTGTCAAATTCTATTCTACTGTCTCTGCCAAATTCTTAAGAACTATTCTTACAAGCTCGAAATTTACCAATTCCCAATTAAAAGAACCCAAAAAGTATTTGGTTATATCACTGTCATACAACAATAATTCGATGGGTTTAAAGGGAAGGTGATTCTCCAAACTGAAAATTTGCATTATGCCAACAATATGTCGAGGAAAGGAAAATGGGAGTTGACAAGCTTAGAAACTTAGAAGAAATAGGGTTTGTGTTCATAATTCAAATTTTTGACAGTGGACCTTAGTGATTTTTGGACCTTTTGTGAATAAGTGTGGGGCTGATTTAATCCTAGGATGGACCTAAGGTAAAATATTACGATCAATATAGTTTAAAAGGTGGCTTTTTAAAGTAACAGAGGATAAAAAATTGTGAGCAATACTGTTCAAAAGGTGGCATTTTAAAGTAATATACCCCTAACATGATCATTGTTAAGGACATGGCCTAATTTAGCATCATTGATAATGTACTTCATTCCATTGGGACAACTTTCACGAGTTTGTAAACTTTTATTTCATTTGCCTTATTATTATAATTTAGCAGCATTGATCATGTACCCATGAATTCCTACATAAAGTTATGATTCTGACCTGAAAAGAAAAATTCATCATGGGAAAACATTCATCATCAGATTCAAGTATCTCTCATCCACAACTTTAAGGCTGTGTAAGAAGGTGTCCTAAGATAATTTTTTGTTTCCTCATTTGATGAACCAACCATAAGCACACCCTACAAACATTAGCATATCTGTGAATTCCAACATACAGTTATATCGTAACCTGAAAAGAAAAATTCATCATAGGAAAGCATTCATCATCAGATTCGAGTATCTCTCATCCACAACTCTAAGGCTATGTAAGTAGGTGTCCTAAGATAATGTTCCATTTCCTCATTTGATGAACAATACATATTTTATGCACCCTAATCACTAGGATCTGTGAATTCAGACATAAAAATTAGATCATGATGAGAAAAGAAAAAAACACATTCATCATCAGATTCAAGTATCTCACATCCACAACTTTGGAGCTATGTAAGAAGGTGTCCTAAGATAATGTTTTGTTTCCTCAATTGATGAACCACCTAAAGTACCTTTCAAACGTTAGCATATACATGGATTTAGACAGAATCTAGATCCATCACCCACAACTCAATCCAAGAGTTGAATAAAGAGCATCATTCCTCATAATCCACATGCTGCCAAATTATCTTCACTTTCACCACTGTTGTCACTTGAGGCAACCTCATTTGACTCAACTCTTTTGCCAACAAATTCCTGCTATTGTAATCAAGACCTTGTGATTTTTTGAGGCTTAATGGTATTGTTCATCATACCAGCACACTAGGATTTAATTTACAGGTTAGGCAACAAAATAGCCTCAACCAAAGCAACTTGCCTTTTAATTTTATTATAATGTTCAATGAGTTCAATCTATTTTTGAATTTTATCATGCTCCCTAATAAGCTAATCAAAAATATGCAATAAAAATTGATTTTGGGGTAGGGAAACACAAGATACAGAGCATTCTAAGTCACAACATGAAGCAACATCAAAAGGATTAGATCTTTCTTCATTCTCAGAATAGTACCTACGGTTGGAAATACAAGAGGATACATAAATAGAAGGTACCCTAGGGCTGCTATAATGCCAAGAGGCCATGAATGAATTAATACAAGCATGCAAGTTACACAACTATATTGAGTATTTCATAATGCTCGATGTAATCAATTTAAATTATCTTACTTACTATTAAACATTTTATATAAACATACAAAAATACAATATGGATTTGGAAAATTCAAACTTGCAAGATAAGCGAACTCGTTGTAACCAACAACAATGAGACTGCTAATGCACGAAAAAACATCGTCAATAGAAGATGACGTGAAATCGCACAAAGCTCCCTTGCAAGTGCCTCCACATCTACACTCCCCTCCTCCGCTTTCCCTTCCCAACTCCATTTGCCTCCAATCCTTCCTCAAAACTTTTTTTCTGCAAGAAATTCTTTCCTTTCTATGCTAGACAAGCTTGCACACATGTCAACTTGTCTAGTCTGCATGGAAAAATATCCAGGTATAAAGATAAAATAGTTAAATGGACTTTCAACTTGTTATAGATGTGCAGCTGAAAAAAATGGCCATCACTTCTCAACATGGAATAACATGGACCCTGGTGAGCAACCTCTATGTCTAAAAAACCTCAGTCAAGTTGAAGAAATGCTAATAGCTAGGGTTAGCCCTATCCTTCAAGTAACCTATGCAAAGGGACGCCATCTCAAATATACTGGCCACACTATTTCCTTTCCTCAAGATATTTCTACGATTGCGACACACTTGCCTAGATGTATAGATGAATTAGACATCCTATTAGTTAATAGGAAAAACATCGACCAACAAGATTATAGCTTCTTCGTGAGTAGAGGGTGTGTTTATGATGCACTGCATTATAAAACCACGCACGTCCCATACTACCAAAATGTGCACTTAAATGAGGTTGCATTAGCATGCCTACCAATTGCTTCCACTAGCATTATCGACCTCCTACCTACAACAACCACAATTACTAGCCCAACAACTGCAACCTTTGTGCATATAGATGCTACAACCTTTGACTCTTCTAAAGAAAACATTGACCACTCCACTTCTTTTGTAGCTAATCTTCCACCAACATGTACAGAAGTTGAAGAATTGTGTTCTATATTGCAACTAGGTCAAGGTCGGCCAACCTTGTCTATGGATTGGCCACCCATTTCACCATCTCCCATCAATTACACCACTGAAGGATTGTTTGTTATGGCTTTTCCCACTTTGTTTCCAAAAGGCATAACTGATTTCAAACAACAACACATGCAAGAAGTTAAATTACATGAATATGCTCTCCACTTGCCTAGGTACTTTGATAATAGGTTCGGCCAACACCCTCGCTTCAGATACTTCATACTCAATTTTATTATGCGTCATCATAGCCAAGCCACAAAATCTATTTTTGTCCATAAGCACATTGATACATGCTTGCCAACAACTATTTCCAATCTTCGTCGGCAATTAAAAGACCTTCCAGATGAAAAATGTGCTGAACAACTCATGCGCTTTGGATCATCAATTAATGGAACATGCCCCTTTTGGAACCGTTGTAGAGCAGAGCTCTCTGATATGGTTATCCAAGTTGGTTGCCCATCGCTATTCTTCACACTCAATGCTGCTGATACAAAATGGCCAGACCTGCATAAGATCATGGCATCAATCGCACCTTCAAATATGCAAGCAGCTTATAAATGGAGGCTACAAAATATTGTTCAAAACCCACACCTTGCTGCCCAATATATGCACCATAGGTTCATTGCATTTCATGAAGAGGTTTTGGAAAAACTACTTGGTGCAACTGACTACTGGTACAGGTATTTATTTTTCACCCTCATTCATTTCCAATGGATACCATTAAAATACTTTCTAAACAAACAATCTACCAGGTATGAATGGCAACATAGAGGCTCTACACATATTCATGGTTTCCTTTGGCTACCAAAAGCACCTGATATTGGGAAACTACAATGGAATAACCTTCAATCAGTACAAAATGCCATTCAATACATTGAAAGGCATGTCTCCGTATGGAACCCCCGAGCCCTACTTTCAAGGAACCAGGCAATTCATCGATCTCTTGGTGATGACCCATATTTAATGGATAATACAATGATCATGCAATCCAACCCTCTCATTGACTACACTGAACTCGTTAATTGTGTTCAACGTCATACTAAGTGTAACTTGCAAACATGCCTTAGAAAAAAAGGCCATTTATTACAATGCCGATACAAAGCCCCTTGGGCCATTCAAGAACTTTCAACCCTTCAAATTGATGGAGCTGGCCAACCAAAATTCACTGCTGCTCGCAATGATGACCGCTTAAACCTACACAACCCTTCCATCCTCTCCATTTGGAGAGCTAAAATTGATTTTCAGCCTATTATCTCTATCCACGCAGTCCTCAAGTATATTGCAAAATATGTCACAAAAGCTAAAAACAAGTCAGAAACATACCACGCAATGCTATCTCGTATTTCAACCAATATAGACTTTGACAAGCCTACCCCAACAACTTTCGAAAAAATGGTTGTTGATACATTGGTCGATCGTGATATTGGAGCCCAAGAAACTTGCCACCTCCTACTTAAACTTCCACTCATCCTATCAAGCCAAACTTTTGTTTCTTTAAAAGTGAACCAAAAAAACTTTTAGCGAGTGTGCCTCTCATCTGAATCAACCACCAGCTCCCCAAATACCATTGATGCTTACATGGCTTGTCCAATACATTTAGAGTCTATGTCACTTCTTGAGGTTACCCAAAGGTGGACCTACAAGGCTTCTCGAAAGCGCTACCAATGGAAAGAGCGATCCACTAAAGCCATTGTTCGTGTCTCCCCATGCTTCACCTCCATCCCTGCAAGAGATAGCAACCAATTTGAAGCATTTTGTTGGAGTGAACTACTATTGTACAAACCCGTTCGCAACATTCACAATGAATTCACTTTGTCGCCACTCCTATTATAGAACAGTGGGAGATTTTTGCATCCAGTTATAATCCTTGGCATGTGCTCCGCACACCCTTACAGCCTTCCGAAGGAACCGATTCTACATCCTCTTCTAGTGAAGAAGGAACAATGCAGGATAACAACCCATCTGAATGGCAAGTACTATCAAGCCTATACCCAAGCATTCCTTTCCAATTTGATGAACTAGACATGCTTGGTCGACGTGACATTGACTTACACCATGATTGGAGTTCTTCCCAACTCAATCCACACCAAAAAGAATACGCTACAACCTACATACAATCCAATTGTCCAAAATTTGAAGTCCCCCATCTTTCCACTCCCCCTACCCATTACAACCTTTCTATCGAACAACAAAAAGCATTTGATATAGTTTTCATGCATCTAAATGCAAGTACTTTCCAAACTCCTTTTAAAATGATTGTTCAAGGAACTGCCAGAACAGGTAAATCACACCTAATCAAAGCCATCCAATCTGCAATGCAAAATTCATCCCAAAATAGCCCATCACCATTACTACTTCTTGCACCTACAGGTGTAGCAACATTCAACATCAAAGCATCAACTATCCACTCAGCCCTATGTGTCCCTATCAAAGATATTACCCCCCTACAAGGCCAAACACTAGCAAGCTTCCAAGAAAAAATGCACTACATTCACTACATATTAATAGATGAAATGAGCTTCATTGGTCCTAAGTTACTTCAAAGCATTGACATGAGGCTACGTGATGCATTCCCCAGTCACAATCAATTGCCATTCGGAGGATGATCTATCATGCTCTTTGGTGACCTTGGCCAAATTCCACCTGTCAAGGACATTCCTATGTATGCCTCAACCTCATACAAGGGTTATGCATGGCGCAGCTTCACCATTGTTGTAACACTAAGAAAAATATTTCATCAAATTGGTGATGAACCAACACAAGTTACCTTTCGTACTATCCTCTCCAATTTGCGAAATACAAAACCTATAGTGGAAGATTGGAAAGTTCTTATGTCACACTCAAGCTCTTCAATGACCTCTACAGAGCAAGCAAAATTCTTGTCCTCAACACACCTTTTTTCAACAAATTAAATGGTCTCACTTCATAACCATCAAATGTTATTATCCTTGGCAAGACCTATTGCCTTGTCAACTGCAAAGCAACTACGAGGGTCACCATGCTCTAATCCTGATGAAGAACAACTACAATCAAAGGTCCTTTTGTGTGTCCAACAAGAGGTAATTTTATGTTCAAATTTACGGGTCGAAATAGGCCTTGTCAATGGTGCACTTGGCCAAGTCCAAACTATAGTATACAAGGATGATGAAAATCCACCTTCACTTCCATTGTTTGTTGTAGTTCACTTCAACAATTACATTGGTCCTGCTTGGGATGTTAAAAATCCAAAATATGTCCCTATACCCCTTGTGAGCCGTGGACTTCATCGTCAAATCCCCCTAAAAATGGCATGGGCTTTAACAATCCACAAATCACAAGGACTTACACTAGATAAGGCAACTATTGATATTGGCAACATCGACCGACAAGGCCTTACATTCACAACTATTTCTAGAGTTCATGCACTATCAGACTTGCGCATCAAACCAGGCTTCACATTCCAAAGATATGCACGAATGACACAAAGTCCATATGTAGCATGTTGAAAGCAAGAGGAGCAACGCTTATTTTCATTGTTAGAATTAAACTCTTGAACAAAAACTCATTAAAATAAACATGCTATTATTGTTGATTATGTATTCAAAATCTATCAATTGTCTCTAAAATATCAATAATGTCTTCTCTTTTGTACCAACACACATATGGTTGATTATTTATTAAAACTCCTTAATTCTTTAATGCTATTGTGTAGATAAATAACCCTTATGGTTAAGGTGTAACTAAAATGAGAACTATTATAAACTTTGGAGTAGATATTACAATGCTTTCTTATTGTGACAATCTGGAATGTTATTTAAATTTGTTCGGTTAATATGAAAGAAGATTGTATGGGATTTTGAAATAATCTGAGCCTTATTACCTATGTTCAGTATGATTTAATATCGAATGATGGATATTTACTGTCTCTATAATATCAATAATGTATTCTTTTTTGTAGCAACACACATATGATTGATTATTTACAAGAACTCCTTAATTCTGTAATTCTATTGTGTAGATAAATAACCCTTATGGTTAAGGTGTAACTAAAATGACAAGTATTATAAACTTTGGAGTAGATGTTACAATACTTTATTGTTGATTATGTATTCAAAATCTATATACTGTCTCTATAATATCAATAATGTGTTCCCTTTTGTAGCAACACACATATGGTTGATTATTTAAAAAAAATCTTCAATTCTTTAATTCTATTGTGTAGATAAATAACCCTTATGGAATGTACAAAGAATCTGAGTTATGTGTGGGTGCCCAAACTCATCATGATGTGCATATTGTGAATACAACACAATGTTAAAACAAGGAAAATATATGGTTATTGTTAATTTATAACAAATCTAAATCTCTATTTTTTCTATTTCTATGATAGATTGTAATTGAGCTTTCATGTAACTTTCATTGCTATTTCAATTGCCACTTAATGTCTAAGTATTAGCTTTTCATTAGTTATAACCATAACCTATCACTAATTGACCTTCCACAACTCTTCGGCATACTCATTGCACACCAAGGTGCCATTGCTAGTTATAAAATAGTATTATAAATATTTTAAAAATTGAATGAAAACAGTTATATTTTTTAAGTTTAAAAGGGGTTATATTTCAAAGAAGAGAATATTATAATAATAAAAATCAATTGTTGAGCAACAAGAACAAGAGCAAGAGCAAAGGGATGAAGAGGATCTTAGTCATCCGGTTTACCCCATACATCAACAGGATTCGAAGTGACCATAGGAGGGTTGTATCCATTATTATCATCTTGATAATCTTCATTACTATAAGGAATAAGAGAAATACCAAGAACCAAATGAGGAAATTTGTTAGAATCTGGCTAGCCTATATTCCTACCACGAAGAGGCGATGAGAAATAGAGTTACGGTTGAGAGGTTGCAACCAACCATCTTGATCATCTCTTGTTATGGGGGTTGGAGAGACCCAAGAATGAGCATGTTTATTCCCACAAGTTGATTGACTACATCCTCAATGACACTCATGAGGTAGGGATTCGACCTTGAGATGAGGTGGGAGTTAGAGGAACCCTAGCAACAACATAAGAGGCATTACCCTAGTAATCAAACAAAACATGTAAGTGAGCCACCTTAAGTGCAACTTTATTTGCTTGCAATTAAATCTACACAAACACATTGAAACATATCATATCTTTAGTATAAAACAAGAAATTATGATCAACATAACAACTAGAAAAAATAGTAGAATTTCTCTTTCTAGATGCTGAAAAGAATATCCACCTTGAAAGCATGCCAAATTTGATTGTTTCTAGACAGAATTCAAGGCCAGTCCCCTAATAACACCATTTGCCAAGAAAATGGCTCAAGCTTAAATTGTTTTAAAAAATCATGAATCCAAGTTCTAGCATCCTAAGCTATAAAATAAAACTAGAAGAGAAGTTTGAGAGACACCTAATGACCACAAAAAGGATATCGAGGATCTAAAATCCCCAAGTGGGTTAATATGGCATATTCTTGAGTAAGGTGTATTATTGCTACTCATATGAAGCATGTCTCAATTACATTGATTAATGTTAAGCTAGATATTATAAAGATAATATTACATATTTTTTTGTTTGTGAAGACCAAGAGACATGAGGAAGTTGAACCATCTCCTATAGAAATGAAACTATTTTCTTGTTTGATTCGTTATCTCTTGATAGGTTATTGCTACACTCTTAAACCATTAGTTGTACTAGAATATGAGTAGACAACTTGTGGTTAGCATAACCCTTAATTAAGTTATATGGATATTTATATAATCTTATATAAGTAATTAGGGTGGTATGGGTGGCATCCATGACATAAGTATAGTATATATAGGAGGTAGTAGTTATTTTACTATCACCATTTTATGAAATGTTCTTATTAAATACTTTTAGAGAATTTCCCCCTCTATTTGGTTTATTATTATCAAGTAGTATCGAGTATTTGCAGTGTATTTTTTATTTTATTATTTTCGTGTGCAAGTAATTTCATCACAAGTGGTATTAGAGCATGATCTTGACAATCATAGTTAAGAAACAAAGTGATTTTTTTAATTTATTTAGAATGTTGAGTTGTCAAGTGTTGGAAACAAGCTACACTAAGAGGGGGGCTGAATCAGTATTGTGCAAAAATTAACTTTATTAACCTTTATCTTCAAATCATTAACAACATTCAACCATAATGCATAAATATGAAGAGCACAACACCATAACACAAGGATTTTTACGTGGAAACCCTATTAGGGGAAAAACCATGGTGGATGGCCAATCCACAAGTTAATTTGAGTATACTAAAATGAAGTTTACAATAAGGGGAATGCACTTGCATTCGGGCACACTACCTAGAGCTCGCTGCTCAAAGGGAAGGCTCACTGCCTTACGAAGAAAATTAGATTAAAACCATTTGAGATTTTGAACTGAGAAAAATAGCATCTACATATGCTTGATTATAGTTTCGGTTAGGCACAATATACAATCTTCTGTCCAACAGACTGATCTTGCACTTTTTTTTTGTTGCTCACACTCACAACACAAATTCTCTATGCGCAAGTGAAACTGTGCATTATCGCTCTTCTACTCTGCTCTAACTCACAATTCGCATCAACACACACTCCATACATCACACAAAATGATAGAGATGATCTTATATATAACCGCAACATAGAATTCAATTACACTTTGTCGGCTTCAATAGAACAAAAAATTAATTACAACTGTCGGCTCAAATCATGAATAATATGTAATGTGTATCCACAACAGTCGGCCACAACTTGGCTAGGACCCAAACAAAGATGTACGAATACAAAAATACTTAACCAATTACTTTCCATACATTCACGACATAATTCATTCATGAAGTCGGCTTCAATACTGGTAAAATTGAGAATTAGTTAACCAAACTTTCTAACTTCCACACGAATCAATATGAGCCACTACGCTTCAGTAGTAACAAAGATAATATACCCAAAAACATTTCCAGAGATGCGTAACACAAAACAATAACATGAAATCTTCATACGAATCGATGGAAACTATGTTATTGGATACTCTATTCTTCCTTGTCAATCTTCAATCTATTTTTCAATATGATCGAATGATAGTGTGTGTATCTGATCATCGATTAGAGTTTCCATCAATGAAAACACCAAGTGATACTACAGTGTCTCTTTCCAACATCAAGAACATATTTTTTCATTTTTATGATTTTTTTCTAGAGTTTTAAGGGTTGATCAAGACATATTGAAGCAACTATAGTCCACATTGGAGATCAATTGAAATATTTTTTAATTTATTATGAAATTAATGTTTCATCCTAAGTATCGAGATTTTCCTAGATTACACAAGTGGTTAAGAATTTTTCTACCATTTTTTTACTAGAGCTAGAAGAGAATTCAAGAAATTTATGGTCTATATTTTAGCTTTTGATGATGGATATTGAGTTAGTTATTGCAATTTTAGGGTTTTTAATAAATACACTCAACATGCTATAATTTTTAGAATATTTTATATTTATTTACATTTTTAGAGAGCACACAAAACTTTATCAATGGTTTTCTCTTTGAATTTTTTATTTGGGGCAACATAATTTCTAAATCATCCACCCAAAGTTGAATTAATGGTAAAAATTAGATTTCACACTATTAAGAATTACTATAATGGGGTCATAGATTATAGGTCAAGGAAAGAATTCATACATGTTGGGAAAAACTGAAAAATAGGGCACATATTTGGATTTAGGCTTAGGATGGATTTCAATGATGGTGTCATATTCATTGGATAATTAAGTGGTATAGTTAGAAGAAAGTATGCACAACATGCAAAGAGAAATGGCTAATGTGTAAGTAGAAACGATGAAAATATGTAAAACATTATCTTTTATCAATGATCTTTCCAAATTCAATCATTGCTACAACTAAGTACCCAACCCCATACATCATGCACTCATAGTTTCAATCAATCAAGGTGGATTGTTAGAACAACTAAAATGCTAGCACTCATTCTAGATCTTGAAATATGGTAATAAAAGTAGATATGTAGAAGTTCAATGGAAAGAATCCAATCAATTGGATTAACGAAATACATTTTTTTATATCCATAAGATCCCATATGGAGAAAAATTTACAATGTCATCCTTATATATAGAATTTCAGAAATTCATTTGGTATAGATGGTTATGCTATAAAAAAAGAAGAAAACTATTTGTAATGCCCCCTGCTCAATAGCTTTATGTTTGTGGACTAGTAGGCCATTCCATTGTTTCCCATGGTGAAAGAGTGTAGATGCATTCTCCCCCTTCTTCCCCCATGTGCTTATTAGGCTCAATATTTTTTAAGGCACCAAAAATATTATAAGTCTATAGGTTGTTAGATTATCAAACTTCCCCTTCTTACCATCCCTTTCCTTAAAACCCCCACTCCTTTATCTTTTCAAAGATTCATACTTCCTCATACCAATATGCCTTACACCTGAACCCTAATCTCCAACAATTAGTAAGAGTCTTGTGGTATCCTTAACATCTAAACTTTGATGTTCCTACCTTTTTGCACTATTCATTCCTACCTATCCCTACATAATCAAGAGTTCCATTAATTGTAATTTTTCACTTAGTGACCATCCCAAAAGGTATCTTACTACCCAAAAAATAAGGGTCAAATCTAAACTATGTGGATTCACACATAATTTCAAGTGAAGGATGAATCAAATCAACAAGTCGAACCAATTCAAATAGAAACGAGAAAGGGGGATTCATTTACTAGAACACCATAATCAGTCACCTACTCCTTGGACACCATTAATGTGGTAGTTGTGTCCAAGGCCACCCATGATCCATACTTAGATCTAAGTTGTTTTTTAGTGGGATCTCTCATCATATACCAATTTGAAGGATATCACAATGAGGGACATGTTTAGATAGGAATCATTAACTAGTCTCCAAACTAAAACCCTAGTTGTCACTGTTCTAAGCACTAGTGTTTTGACATTTAGATCTAAGGATGAAGACCCTTAGATTCACATGAAGCCAAAGGATGAAAACCCTTTTGGTTTCACAAGATAGAGGATGAAACCCCTTTTCTTAGTCAATTTATTTAGGTTAGAGGTCATGGATTGTAGCTACATCAACTTCATGTGGTCTATTGTTTGTTGAAGGGTTGAACACAAAGGTATATGTTGTGTATCTTTCTTATTTATTGCTTCTTTCAAGTTATTTTATGCAAAAAAAATATATTGTTATCATAGAGATTTGTAATGTATTCATGACCCATTGAATTTAGGGTTTGGCACTATACTTTTGAGTCCATTATTGTGATAGTTCCAATAGTCGTTCCTAATGTTAAACCATAGCATTTCTAATTTATTTTAGAGTTAAAAACAAATATGAATAGCTTTACAATTTATTTTAGATCATTGTGGACCTATTTGACAATATGGGTGATTCATATTAAGGAGTAAATAGAAAGAATTATTCTAGGTTAATATATAACATATTGACTCAATATATTCTCTACAACTTGTATCACACTTGTGTAAACTTGAATTTAATAAGGGTATTGATGAATGCAAATAAAAGGAGAAACTAATTTTTGGATTAAGGTTTCATATTAGTGTGTAAAGGTAAAAGGATAAATCTTGGGTTTTTGGTTGGTTTTAGACTAAGAATTTAAAATAGAAATTTATAAATCATAAAATAGTTTGGATAGGTTATTACAATGGTATCATAGCTAGTTTTAATTTTATTGATACAAGGATACAAATGTAGTAAAGTCAAGATGAAATACAACTTAGGAATCGAGATAGAATGAACATGTTTGAAAAAGTGGCCAAGTTAATGGAGAAATATCAAAATCAATTTGAAGTTGTGAGGGAAATCTCAACCTTTGAATAATATGTAGAAATGGTAAGGAAAAATCCATTCTATAAGAAAAGAGAATAAATTTCAATGGTTAAAAATCAAGTTTTGTTGGAAGAAGAGCTTGATACTATTTAAAAATTATTAGGAACAAGAAGATGATTTTAAATTTTCACTATATTTTAAATGGTTTTCAAGGGTGATAAGAAAAATAAATGTGTAAATACTTAAGAAGGTTGAGGAAGGAAGAAGATTATTCAGAACCAAAATAAGTCTCTATGGAGGAGATCACTGAATATGGTAGAGAGGAAATACTCTTGTAAAATGAAGAAAATTTAGAACCATAGTCACAACCAAAACTAAAATATAAATCACTCTCAAATACATTCTATTGTAAAAAGTAAAAAGGATTCCCACACAAGAAGATACATTTTACACCCTCTCAAAGGACCACATAACTAGTTGTTATAAAGAAGATGAATGGATAAACCAAGAATGAACTAAGAAGACAAAATATTATTTCTCATGCAAAGAATCTTGGAAAGTAGGCCACAAAATCCAACACAAAAGAGAGGATAAATCATATTAATAATTATAAAAATATAACAAAGAGTTAGAAAAAATAGGTTTTCAAGAGTTAGAAAGGAAGTGAGGCTTGGAGGAATTTTTAATACAAGAAGAAGCGATGATATATGATGAAGTGATATATTTTTTATTTCTAATAGTTTCAAATATAAATATGGATGTCTTCATGAATTCAAGAGAAACTTGTAGCATATTTGTGATATTGAAGGTGTAGAAGGTCATGTACATGATGAGGAACAAAGGCAATGAAAGATGGAACCAATTCCATGTGAGAATGATTTAGCAAGTGGATAACTTGATGAGCACAAATCTATGAGGGTGTTTCAGTTAAACGTTATTCTACTAATGATTTCTATTTTGAGAATAATAGTGCTACTATAAATCTCTCAAAAATCCCAAATCTATGAAAGGAAGTAAACATATCAACTACAAATCCAAAAATAAGGATTCGATAGTAGAAGTAGGAAATTATATCATCATTTTTCATATAATAGTGAAATATCTTTATCTTAAGGAGAAGTATTACAATGATGATGAGAAGATAAATAGAACTAAATGAAAATGAGATCTATTCTCTCAATTATAATATTTCCCATGCAAGATGGTGTAGAACCCTAGTTACATAACCAAAGGAATCCAAATATAAATTATTATGGGGCACACATAAATTAGTGCTTTTGAAGGGATGAATCACATGGTCATTGATCAAATTTCCATCTTATGTAGTTGGATAGGCAAGAAACCCTATGTAGCCATAGATTAAATAAAGTATGTAATTCAACATTTGTTATAAGAACTAAAAAATGTATAGGTGTATATTGGTGTCATTCCATTGGTGAGTTTATATATATGCATTAAAATAGAAAATTTAAGTTTATATTTGAAGGGAAGGATGTGGTACTAGAAGGTGTCTCTAATGGATCCATGGTAGTAGTTACATAATAGAGGGTTGATAGTATAAGACATATTGGATGGTTTACAAATTTCTTATTAGTGGTGGCGATGTACATTACTTCATTCTTTGGATTGTTACTATACAAAGTTTTATAATATGCCTAAGAACTAATTGAGATCAAATGACCAAAAATAATTATTTTGCAAGGAATATGAGCTACTTTTAGATTCCTTGTTAGACTCATTGAGTTATTGGTCATATCAAACTAATGTATGAACTTTTACACTCTTGATTTTAAGGTAATTTAGTTTGGAAACCAAGTGTAGGGAAAATTTCCTTTCTTGATGATGTGGGTAGGGTTTCTTACCTATTAGAGTCACCAAGTACAATTATTCTAGCCTACATGTTTCTATTTAGAGTGAAATTTTGAGCAACATATGACTATTATAATAATATTCAAAAGGCTATAGCATGGTGTGTCATGATAAAAACTTTTAGAGTTCAAGGTTATCATTATAATAGTAATGTAGGAAAGGTGAGTATAGTTTTTTTCATTCATTAGTTGTACTTTATTGATAAGTTCATCACCAAGATAAAGTTTAAGGTAAAGGGAATTGTGTGTCAAGTAAGTTATCTTATTTAGGAAATCATGGACATGACATGGAGACTTTGAGAAGTTCACATAAAAATAGGAGTGGTGCAACATAAGCATGTTAAGTTATCACACTAGGGATTTTGTACTAAGGTTCACCCACATAAATGGAGGAGGGGAAGTATTGATGATCCCCTACCACCCAAGGAAAAAAATAAATCACTTAAGACAACCATGTTCCAAACTTTCAACACCAATGTTATTGTCATAATCATTATTATCCCCTAGGCCACTTCAATACAATTGATTTTGTATTAATTTCTAACCATAAGAAGGAAAATGTTGTTGTTCATAATTTTTGATAGATATTTTTTAACCCTTTCACTGCTCACAACTTTATTTTTTGGTAGGGAATATCATTCTTGTTATTTTATATCATCAAAAAATTATTGTAAAATATGTTAAGAATTGTGAATAGATACAAGCTAGCACCATTTAAATGAATATCATTGTTTGAAGTTGAAAATAAGGTTCAACAAAAGGAAATCATTAGTGCAATCACCATGGTACTTAATTAGATAAGAATTTGGATAAATTATGAGTTTTGTAACTTATTCTTAGTCCTTCCACTATATGAGTTGAACTCCACCTTGGAGGGTCAACATCGTAATGTCTTTGAGGAGTTCATGGGAGCTTACAATTAGGGTTTGTTATCTTTCAAAACTACACCCTTGCTAAGTTGCAAAACTTAGCATTTTGGAGTAACATGGGAACACTCCTAGGCTATGGGTCAACTAAACTTGGAGTGGACCTCCAGATAAGGCTGGCTCCTAAATTGTAATCACATAAACTAATCTATTATTTTTCCAAGTAAAATGGTAAGAAAGAGTACATAAACCTAAAAAACTAAAAACTGAAACAAAGGTGATACACCAAACTAACTAGGACCTGCAAACTCAAATTACATACACAATTTTAACAATGATTGAATTTGGCTTACACAACTCACTTTTATATGTTTCTTGCATAAGTAATTTATAAGAAGGCTTTAATTCTAAACTCTTATAAGGAAAGAGGTTTCACAACTAAAAGTGTTTGCATTCTTAACACAACTTATAACCTGCAACAACATACTTTTCTACAAAAAGGTGCTTAATATGAGATAAAATTATAAGGAAATAGATAAACTTCACAAGTAATTCAATAAATCAACTAGATGCACACAATAATGCACAAAATGAGAAGGAAAAAGACTCAATATCATTGATATCCAAGGTAACCTCAAACTCCCTCCAAAATAACTCCAAAGTGAAGAAATGCTCAATCCTTGACGCTATCCATCATAAAGGCATCAAAAACTGCCCCTAGATGCTCCCCAAAGTCATAAAATCAGTCAAAAACCACCCCCTATATCTTTGGAACTTGTTGGATAACCTCCTCCAACCTCCCTATATGCTTGGCACCGAGTCATAAATCCCAATTACATCCCTTTGACTCAATCTTGAAGACATGTACGTTATTTTGCAATACATGTAACATTTAGATAAGTGATTTATAACAACATCACTCAAACAAATGTTTTTTATATTTTCAAATTTATGCAAAAGTAATGCTATGACTATTCAACCATTCTTTAATTCAAAAGGGGTTTTAACTTTGCAAAATAAAATGCAAAGATAGCAAAGGGAAAAAGGCATATAATAATATGATATTAGTTTGTGAAAATATTTTGTAAAAACAAAGGAAAAAAGCCTTTCACTTATCGACCAACTTAGGATTTTGGAAACCCTAATGCAAAACCATGGGTAAAACATTCTCCATTTTTTAATTTTGTGTTTCATCTCTTGTCATTGTCATGAGGGCGCCACCATGGTTGAGAATTGGAGTCAAGGGTTTCCATAACTTCCTTTTGAAACAATAGGTAAGTCACTTACACATTCTTGCATCTTTGTTTATGAATAAAACTACTTCGAGCTCCATTTTTGCAGTAAGCAATGGAAATGTCATTTATTGTTTCCTTTGTATCACCTTATATTTTTGTTTGAGCTTTTGGAAACACCATTTTGTTTCCTCTGTTCTTTTACTCTTCGACCTCTATTTTTTGTTTTCTAAACATGGGTATCTTCTTTTTATTTTCCCATGTAATAGTAGCCAACAGTGTCATAATCCCCTTTGTTATGATAAGATCGTGCAAGATCATAATATGAATGAGACTTCATGAGAGGGTGGATAGTTAAAACAAGAGCTATCTCAGTCAACCGTTCACAAGAAAATGCTACCCCACGAAGGAAAAAATGGTTTTAAAAAAAGATTAAATGCCATTGCATAGTACGGGTATAACTCAAAGACTCTTTACATCTTTTACATTCCTTCTTGAACACTACCACTCCTCTATTTTTTTTTCCTTGCTTGAATGGTCGTTCCCATTCTGGCTGACTTTCAAAAGCTTATCCAAGCTCAGCCCGTAGCCATAGCTTTGTATTTTGAACAACAGTATGGAAGCATAAAACCCTCTCTTTACCTTCATTTGAACAAACAAGGCCTTTGGAAAACTAATTTTCCATCAATATCTTCATTATACGACATCTTATAGAACATTGTTCTGCTATTATTGATTGTGTCCTCTTACAAGATTTATGGCCATTGTATTTGTCGTATCTCACTGTTACTCATGATTGTTGAATGTGCTTGCATCTACTTGCATTCTTGTGAACTTACTAACTGTATATGATAATCTCCAACTCTCATAACCCTTCATAGCATTTGTAAGTACTTTGTCACTATCATACTGGATGCCACTATTTGATCATTTAACTTTATGAAAACGTAGAACATAAACTAATTTTGTGCCAAAAAAAGTAACTATTCCAAGCAATACAATAACTTGTCTCCATCCAAACAGGTCATGATGCCATTACATCTCAAAATACCTTGTATTTTGTATTCATTGTAACAGTAACCTTGTGCATTGAAATTGGAAGTGAAACCATCTGTATGATTTTGCATTCATTACGGTACAAATTTGGTCATGCTTTTATATGGTCAAGTTGAACTTACAACATATGTCTCCACTACTAAATACAAGGTCTTCAAAGCATTTTGTTGCATCAATGCTCCTATTTTTTTTTACATTGCATTTATTTATCTTCTCCTCTTATAGCTTGGTGACCACTAAGATTGTGGATCCTCATGATATTGTACATCATTTCCACTAAGGTTTGTTTAGACATGTTGATTAGATGCCTCACATAGCTGGGTTGTCCTCCTATTGTATGCAATGATGATCATGAATACACTTGGTGATTCTTATTACCATTTCAAAAGTTTCTAAGACTGTCAACTAGGCAAACATGCCTTTTGTAATTGTGACCCTTTTATGAAATTTTTCTTGCATTTGCAATGAGATATCTCTATAACTTTGATTCATTATTGTTCCTCTTCACATATAAATTGTTCCTCTCAATGTAAAACACCATGGAACTTTTGTTGACTAGATTTTGTATCATGTTTATGTTGATAACAAAGTGCCCTTATTAATATGAGAGAACTGTTGTCTCCTAAAGTTGCACCCTGGTTAAGTTCTAAAACTTAACACTTTGGAGGAACATGGGAACATTTCAAGGCTGTGGGTCACTTGAAGTTTGAAATGAACCTCTGGATAGGCCGGCTTCCTAGCTGGTAATACCTTCTACACTACTGATTTTTTGTAAGGAAAAATAAGAAGGATAACATAAAAAAAAAACTAAAACTGGAAATGAAATGTGATGTGATACACCAGACTGAAGATGAGATAATGAAACTCAGAAAAACTAACACTTGGTTTTAACTGATAAGAAATAAGTATGCACAATTCTCTTCAATATGTTCTTGCATAAATATTTCATTTGAAAGGTATGAATGCAGCAAATTACACAAGGGAAGGTATACTTCACAATGAGCAAGTAAATGCAAAAAAATACTCAATTAATGACCTGCATTAACATATTATTTGCAGAAAGGTAAAAACATGAGACAAAAACCAGGAGGGAGTGATGAAACTTCCACTGATGGCTTCATCAAATCACTTCATATACACTGAACTGCAAAGAGATAAAAGGAAAGTATTCATTACCAATAGAAACCAAGGGAAAAAAATTGTATTCATTACCTCCAAAGTTACAAAAATGGCCAACACTGCATATGGACTGTCAAAAACCACTAACACCTGAATCAACCTAATCTGAACTACTCTCAAATGAGCAACCAAAGTGGCTAAGTAGCCAAGCCCCACAAAAATAGGTTCTAGAAACCTCATTTTCATAAACCCCCAAAAAGCCAAAAATCTAGGACCTAAATCCCCTCCATAAGAACTCCACCATGTTGAAAAAGTCATGCAAGACCATGTCAAGCCATAAATACCTCTAAAAATGCTCTAAATGGAAAACAAAAGTCTATATTCTCTCAACAAAGTGACAAGTCATTCCTAAATCTCCTCCTAATGCCTGTAACTACCTCATCAAGACTCCAATATTCTCTCAAAAGGCATAAAATCATCAACCATACTCATAAGTCCAAAAGGGGTACGTACCTTATCTTTGCATTTTGAATAACCGTATAACTTAATGATTTATAAAGGCATCATCAAGTCAAAATGTTTTACATTTCATTTTAAATGCAAAAAAAAGGTGGAGGCTATGGTCTTGCTTCCTTACATGGTCAAAGATAAAACAATAAGTCACAAGACTTAAGGCAATTCATAGCACATAAAGAAAACAAGGCATATACAAGCTTGTTCAAAACCTAAGGCATAAAACCTAAAGTTCTAACCCACATTGCATATTACTTCTCTTGCGTATTTTAAAACAAAAGATAAAAATACCTTTTATCCATCAAAAATAGTATTTAGGGTTAAGAAACCCTAAACCAAAAACAAGGAAAACAAATGGAAATTCATCCCATTTGTTAAAGCTTCACAAAGAAGCTCGACTATCGTCGCTATTGAGGGTTTTGCACAAAGATTTCTCCACTGAGTTTTCCATGGCAGATTTTGAAGATGACAGAGGGATTTTCCAATAGTTCTTGCACAAAAACAAGAAGAGGAAACTTGGGTAAGCCTCCTATAGATACAAACTCGCATTTCCTTTCATTATTCTATGTAAAAACTACCTATCTCGACTCTATCATTATGGTATCGGCCTCACTTATTACTTCTCTGTAACAATAAAAATAAAAAAGATAACGTCTTTTGCTTGTTCTCTCCAATACTGGCCACAGTCAAATGTTTGTATGTTCCCAGCTGCAAAAAATTGTGACTCCATTAATTAGATGAGTCAAGGGTTTGTTTCATGACTTCATTACCCTTGACAATTTTTCTAGGTTTTGTGAAAGTTTACATCTTGTTCATTCTTCTGTATTTTGCTCATTTTTGATGGTTTAATAAAGGCATAAAATCTTTTTTCCCCTTGATGGCTGCCATGATCTTCCTTTATTTTCACACTCGATCCCTCATGTCTTTATTGAATGCCTCTTTGGCAAAATGAAGGGTTTGTAATGACAACATTTCTGACTATGATGCACGTGCTCTGTGATGTTCAAAAGGAAACTCTTCCATGCAATAAAATTTCCCTGCCTCTACTCATTAAACAAACCATTCATGTCATTAAAGCTTGTTACTAATTTTTTCCACAACATTACTATTGTGAATTAGAACTATATCATGGTATATTACCATACCAAATCATGCAAACTAAAATTTCCTTAATGCAAAATGTCAATATGTCAATCTTGACTTCAACATTTCTTGGCATCAGTACCTTGGAAACTTCATGTGACATGGTCAAGAGAAAGTTTAAACTATTTATAACTTTGTTGTCACCATGGATTTAATTCAGATATGGCTTGAAAACATTATGCCCTATTCTCACTGTGTCAAAGAAACTTCTGTAAGATTATCATTAATATTCTTTTAGAAGTCTGTGTTTAATTGCTTCCTTTTCTTGGTAGCCATTCCTTTGAGCCTCAAAACTACTTTGTTGAAAATGGCATCTCCTCCTTCACAGCTGTCTTGGAACACTTGAAAATTATAGACTGTCACAATCTTGTACAAAAGAAATTTTTGAGTGTACTGAAGCAAACTTTCCTTTTGGTAAAAAATACATGAAACAAGACTTTGGGGCTTTTCTTGCAATTTTTGCTACAATATCATGACCTCTAAATAGATAAATCTGGAAAAACAACCACTACTTTCTTTTAGATCTTCCAATCAGTTGATAATAACAAACTCACCAACAAATGGCTACTTGCATGAAAATATCTTCACACATCATAGGTGGTTATCCTCCTTTATGGCATGATCACTACCCCTATCACTGTCAAGCATTAATTTTGCATCAGTCTGAACAAAGACTCTTCATCCATTCATAAACCATACCATTGTCTCATGAACACATGATTGCATTTTTCATTTCTTAGTAATAAATGTCGCCTCTCCCTTCATAGTTGTCAATTGTCATACATACTCACTGCCATTTATGCTTACTTTCTATGCACATCTTCAACCATCCCTTGCTAACTTGAATGTATTCTGACCAATACTAAAGGTCACTGTCTTGTCCCTTGTTATTGTTCAATGCCCCTCAATGCACCATCTTTGACATAGGAAAAAAGTGATTTTACCTCTGATATGATGAATATGAAAGCATATCATGAGAAGTGATATCACTTTACATATTCAAAAGATGTAACTAGCTCTGAAATTCATGCTTTCCTTTGATCAATAGATTTTCCTGCAATTTTCTTATTCAACCTTCATTGCTATGAGCTAAGCTCAACCCTTGTGGAAGCCACATTTACTCCACTCATTTGATCAGACATAAATAGAGATGTGATTATACCAGCAGCTGCACATAAAACAAACAAGTTAGAAATAAAATGCATGTCTTTTGTATGTATTTTGATTAGATGGTTTTCCTAGACAACTAAGATGTACATGCAATTCTCCTAATGTAGATTACGATTGATATATATATATATATGAATAGGGGTGAATGTGCATGTGATGAATGCAATCAACCATTGCTTGAGAATTTCTCTAACCTATTTCCTCATCTCTTTCAGGGAATGGAAGCGACCGACAAGGAAGATTCAGGACAACCTACAATAGACCGGAACAAACCATTCATTCAGGCAATGACTGGTTACCCTCATCTTATGCTCCTTCATTTATTTCCTTTTCTTATTCATGTACATGCTTGTTTTTAATTTGTATTGAATAGTGAGATAATGAATATTTTCACTTTCAATAAGATTTCTTCTCATCAAAACATTGTAAAAATCTTTTATGTTTCATTCACTTGTATGAATAAAATAACTTTATTTTTCCCGAAATCTTGTAATGATATAAAGATGTTTCATTTGCATAATTGAATGTAGCATAAAATATTTTAACAAAAAGTACCATTAATCTTGAAACATAGATGGCTCTTCCTGATTGAGCCCGTAGGTGAAAATCTGGTAACAAGAACCTTCATTAATAAGGTGTTTGTCTTTTATCAATATCACCATGATTATGAAACTTGTCTTCAAGGATTTCATTAGTGAAATCAAAATGTGACTATCCCTCTCTAATGAAAAAAGAGGGTGGCATGTTGGGCTCAACCCTTATGGGAGCCCATTTCACTCCACATGCTGTGATCAAATGAAACAAACCAGCAACAAAGATTTCACCTATACCTGCACAATGAGAAAACATGTTAGATAAAAATAGAGCATATGATAGATGTTTATGATAACCTTTATGTTTTAATGGACATCTGTGGTATGTATTTTTTTTTGATGCTTATGAGGATTAGGTTAAAATTTTATGGATGTTTGCATATATATTGATTGGTGATCTTTCATTGCTCTAACAAACACTCTCATCTTATCCACACATTTTTGGAGCAATCAGGAAACTTCTAGAGCTATTTCTTACATAGTAAGGAGCAACAACTAGAGCATTAGAGCAAAGGGAGCTGAAAAATCAAGAGGGGCAGCAACAGATGCAAATAAACTCAACTAGGATTCATCATCCAAACAATGACAAGTCCCCTCTCTTTATATATGCATTCTTTCTTTCATGTATCTATAAATGTATAGTCTTTTCCTTTATTTGCATTCAAATAGTTAGTCCCACGGATTGTGTTGGAAACCATACATTTATGATTATCAATAAAGACTACTTTTGCAAAATTGTTCACTCTCTTCTTTGTTGTATGCATTTGCATAATATAATAATGTAGTCTTTTGATAATTTCTTTATGCACATGGATATAACATAGAAAACTGGAATGTACCTTTTGTTTCTCTTTGTAACACATAAACAAATCTACCTATTTGAGCTGGTGGCTAAAATAGGTAACATGGTCATAAAACTCAAATGAGTGTCCCAAATTCCCCATCATTGAGGAACCAAGAGGTGCAGTAAAAACAAAATGGTTGTTTCATAAGTTGTAAAAATTTCAAATAATCATTAAATGGGATGACAAGGGGAGATGTTGTACTATGTGGTCCAAGTTATCCCACACAATAGAAAAAAGACCTATATTCTATGGAAAAATTCATAGTGTTGGAATTATGGTACGTGGGCCTCTAACATTGTTTGGAGTTTATTGGAAGTTATTTAATTTGGAAAGTTCAAAATTTATCCCTACAATGTGTTACTAGCTATTGTACTATCATAAATTGTCACTCTTAATAATTTCACACTAAGTTTTGTCCCCCTTAATTTATTGAACCTAATTGAGCATCTAATTTCCTAAATTATGTGGCCTATTTTTATCACTTTCTGAGAGATTGCAAGCATTGAACAAATGCAATCAATTAATGTTTTACCCCCAATACATTATATCTTGGAAAATAGGGCTAAGACCCATACACCCATGGGAATATGGGTGCCCCTATTCTACAGAGGACCAATTTTTAATATGTTAGAGTGGCCATTTTAACATTCAAAAATGCAGATTTCAAATATCAACTTTTAGGATTTTTTTTTTTAAATTAGTATAATTGCATATAAATACCTAGTTATTAGATAATTTGAACATTAACAAGAGATATCTAGAAAAATATTGGTGAAATTATGATGAAGAGCACGATCAAGCAATTTGAGAGTGGCATTTTATTGATTTATTGCAGTAATTCAAGATCCAACATCATGTCAACTTCTATGTATGTTCATGTTATCATTATTTTATGAAGGCTAACACTTTTTGTAGGTCTCCAAAGATTCAATAAAATAAAGCAAGCAAGATCAAGACCTTGAGGTGGTGTGTATGAATTCAGTCCTTCAAGGAATCCATTGAAGGATCTTAGGTTTGAAGAGGATTGAAGACAAGTTTTTCATTATTGCATTCAAATCCCCAAATCTTGTCAAGCCATGAAAACTCACCTATAGAATTATCTGACAACATTCTGACAACTTTATAGACAAAAATAAAAAGCTCATATATGTCACCATAGGACCTGAAAGTAGAGCATAACACCCTATCAATGACCCATACACCCCTAGGTGTCCCTGTCCTCTTATTAAACTCAGAACCAACTTTTCAAGATGGGTACACAATCTCCCACACTCTCCAAATTTTCCTGCAAAATATTGTTTTAGTCTATTATTTGTCGGGATCTTACATTTATGTATTAGGGCATATGGTATAATTAGGTTGAGCAATTCTAAATCATTTCAGTCCATTTCCAATCCCTCTAAAGAAGGAGATCTAGGTTTGATTGGCTCACATTTAGAGTTGATAGTCAATCTATTTACCTTGTTGATCTCCCTCTTTAATGAAACATAGGAAAAGAGCCCCTATTATAATCTTAGGTTCTTTGCATTGAGGACCTAGTACATCCATTTTCTTTGTTTCATTTCTGAATTGTTAACATAAAAAAAATTCTAAAATTGGAAATCTTTCAAACCTTAGATCTAGATTTTGCTTCACTTTGTCTTGCATTTCTCATTTAGGGTTTCATATTTGCATCATAAAAAGTCATAAAAATTCAAAAATATTGCATTCATATTGCATCATAGCTTGCATAGGGTGTGTTTTAGTCATTTAGATCAAAATTTGCACTCATAATTGTCACTTTTTGTTTACACATTGTCACACATTTGCATCTCATTTACATTATAAAATTCTGGAAAAACACTCATTGCCAAACATGTTTGCATATAGAAATATCAACCTTAAACAACAACTTAAACATTCAAATTTGTAGTTTTGAAACCCCCTATCAAGAATGTAAACGCCCCTAGGCAACTTTGTCCTTGTATAATTGAAACAACAAACATTTTCACAATTGTCTATCTATGTTTGCTTAGTTTGTATTTACTTGTAGATCTCTATTTTGGAATTCATAATTGCATTTTTTTAGGAATTTTGCATATATAGTTAATAAAGGTGAAATAAATTACATCAAAATCATCATTTCCAAGTCTTTGCATCAATCAATTATTGTATTTCAAATCTAAAATTTACATCCAAAATTGTTCAAACATCTTCAACATTGTTGCATACTTGCATTTTGCATCAAATTGGCATAAATTAAGCAATTTTTAAAAAAATATTTATTGTTACAACTGTTTGCAAGTAGAATAAGAATTCGTAAGCAATATAATACATAGTTAGATTTTGAATTTTCAAAACCTCTATCTAGGACTCAAATGCCCCTAGGTGCTTCTATCTTGTTATTTGTTCATAGTCCAACTTATTGTGACAAAATACTATGAATAGCCTTTATCTGGATCTATTGTTTGATTCACAATCACCTGTTGAATAATAGTATGAAACACATTGAAAAAACTCATACCATTATGGCTTGGTTTTTTGGTAAAGTGTGTATGTCCTTGAAATCCTTGGTTGACACTTTAAGTTGTTTGTTCGGTAATGACCCTTATTCTGATAATGACATTAACAAGACTTCATCTCTTGATACAAGCCTTATTGATATCCTCGGTCAAGATGAAGAGAGCATTTCATTCAAATTTCCTTGTGTAACCTTGAGAATAATGCAACGTTTTATCCCTTAATGCAATGGTCTATTCCCCCATACCAACAATCTCCTGCCATGCCACCACTCAAAACATTCACTTTGTTACATCCAAAAATTGGATCACAAGGCATACCTCAACCAACATGCATGAAATAACCTATTGATAAAAACTATAAGGAATACATACCACCTAATACTCCTCCATCTTATGAGAATAAAGTTACAAACACACCCATCAACTTGGAACATAGTTATGGTCAAGGTTTTAGAATCTTAAGTAAACAACGATGTGACATATAGAATGAACATGAAATCCACTCCCTTTTGGAAAAAACATCGACTAAAGACACTAAGGGAGTAGGGTATTGTTGGGTGAATATTTTTTAATCAACTAACTGATTGCAAAATGGTGATTTCAACCACAGTATTATGAGATTAAATCTCTCCTCTCAAAAAGGGGAGGCTCCCTACTTATTGCTCACTAAAAACAACTAGCAACTAACCTAGATTATATAAACTACATTTATCCATGGGTGTTTCCATTCATCCTTTTTTCTTATTTCAGAAAAAAGATTTTTTCTTACAAAAATTACAATGATATCCTATGATAATTACATGTAATTAACCACAAAGTTCTAGTTTGAGCAATAATAACTAATATCTATTTTGATTAAACGAAAGAATAATCAAATTCATACCAGTGAGTGTCTGTAGTGAGAAAACCTACAAAAGCACAAAGTCTTTTGTTTCTTTCTATGATGATTTGAAAAGATAATGGTATATATTGCAGCCCAAAGTCTTTAATATGCCACCAAAAGATCAACAAAATGTTGATAACAACCCACAACCCAAAGTCTTCGAATAATTACCAAAGTGCACACATAAACATAATCTTGAAATATAATAATGCAACCCAAATTCTACAAAATCATATTTGAATCCCATTCTAATTATATAATATCACACCACTATTCATGCTACACCCCAATTATGTAATTACTATTTACTATTACTATGTAGAGTAAATGTGAATGTAATTTGTATTCTGATGGTGAATTAAACGTGCTTGATTTTTGTTACTAATGGATTATGAATGAATGTTATTTCATATGAAAAGTATTGCATATATGTGAATGGATGGTTATTGAATTGATATTCTAAATTTGGAGGTGTTTTATGTATACTGCATATATTGTGAACAATTGATTTCCATGTGCATGTGTTACTGGTTGTAGGTATATGTTCCATTCCTCTTGGTGGAGGGGAATTATCACTTAGGAGAATATCTTGGTTGGGTAATTGTAACATAAACTATCTGAGCATACACACACCACGGTAGAATAATTGAGTTGAGTCAGTTTGTGGGAAGTAGGTAAGTCATCCTTAGTTTGATGTGTTTGCATTAGTAAAGGTCTTGTTTACTATTTAACACACGCATGGGAGATGTTTATTTATTTGGAACTTAGAATTCCTTCCTTATCATTTTGTGCTTGTTTGTGTGATTGATTGAGTATTTGGAATATATGCATATATATGCATATGTCAGCATACACGTATGATGGATATAATGGGATGTCCATACAAGTATGAAGACATATGTATAGACATGCATATATGTATACAAATGTTTATTATGATACTTGTGTGTGGTCATAATCATTCGAGTATTGAATGAATCATGTGACTATCATGTTACTATATATAATATATATATTTATATATGTACAAATACACACATAAGCGTAAAAGATTAATAAAGGAGTGTGTATATATGTATATATTTATATATATAATATATTATTATTGTGTGTAATGTTTACTTGTTCATATTCATTCATATATCAAATGTATTCATACTTGATTGACTTGGGATATAAATATTGCGTGGGGAGAACGTTAGACCGGAAGACGGATCGAAACATGTAAAATCCAAGAATCTAAGCTAAGATTAACATATTAATCTAAGATCTAACCCTACACATACGAAATGAAACTAAGCTATTCTAACATGCATAAATGAATCTATGACTACATAAAAGAATGAACATGAATAATCATAGTCTTACCATCCTGTAGTGGAGTGTATTCACCTGATGTTGGGTTGTTCTTATCACCGCGAAGCCTCCAAATTTTGTGTGTAAAAGCTTGATGAGTGACTGTTCTGCTTGGTTGATCAAAGAAAATGGTGAAGCTATGTCAATGGTATTCTTGACAACACTTCATTGCTCAATGTATGTTGATTCTTCAATCCTTATTTATGAGGAAAGGGGTTTGTTATATAGAAGATGTGATTTGAAATGGTCGATTAAGATCAACGGTCAGAGTGTGCTAAGAGGAATCAAACATGAGAAAATTGTGCAAAGTTGATTACATAATTTGGGTGATTGAGAAATAGATTGGTTAGTCATGGATTTAGATTGATCAATCAGGATTTAGATGGCTTAGCTAGGAATTTTATGACTTACTTAGGAATGTGATTGATTAGTTAACAAATTAGATTGTTCAGTTGACAATTTGGATTGATTAGTTAATAGATTAGATTTATCAATCAACAATCATAATTTGCTCAATCAGAAAGTGGGTGAGAAATATGAATAATTGATTTAATTAATTAATTCATTTTTTTGGAGTTGAATGTGCAAATCAAGTTTGACTTTTGTAAACAAAGTTGCATTAGTTTGATTTGATTTTTGATAATTGATTTGAATGGTTTAATTTAATTATTCAAATTTGTGGAGGGAAAGTGTCGTAATTAAATTATTGTTTAATAATTTAGTCCACTTAGGGAAATAAGGTGATTTAGTGATGTAATTAAATAATTAACGTTATTTAATTAATCAAGACAAAATAAATTGAGATTAGGACTTTATTAAATAAATATGATTTATTTAATTGGTCAAAATGATGAAACATGAATTAAACAAATAATGTTGTTTTATTTAAACAATAGAGGAATTATTGTTTTCAGGAGTTTATTAAATAAATGAAATTTATTTAATTTGTCTGAATTGATGAAAAGTTGAATTAATTAAATAATGTATTATTCAATTAATAGAGCAATTAGGGTTTTTAATGTCATTTTGATGTGGTGCGATGTGGGAACATTGCGGTATGATTCTGAGATGATCTGAGATATTTCGGGACGATTCTGAGATGTTTCAAGGTGATTTCGAGATGATTCGAGAAATTATGGGATGATTTTGAGTTGTTATGAGATGTTACAGGATGATTCTGAGATATTGTGAGGTGTTACAGGATGATTCTGAGTCATTTTGAGATGTTATGGGATGATACTGAGTCATTTTGAGGTGTTATAGGATGATTTCAAGTCATTTTGAGGTGTTATGGGATGATTTCGAGTCATTTTGAGGTGTTATAGGATGATTCCAAGTCATTCCAAGGTGTTACAAGATGATTTTGAGTCATTCTGAGGTGTTACGGGATGATTCTAAGTCATTATGAGATGTTATGGGATAATTCCAAGTCATTTCGAGGTGTTACAGGATGATTCCGAGTCATTCCAAGATGTTATGAGATGATGTTCAATATTGTTTTGTTCGAGGCTGTGATGTTGTTTGATGCTTTTTGATCCTATTCAGGGTGTGTGATAGGTGTCAATTCAGTTTTACATGTCTACAAATATATTTATTAATATATATATATATACATATATATATGAGGGATAGTGTTAATGCTATTTATCGACATGCAAATATATATGTATAAGTGCATATATAAATGTATATATTTATAACCCTATGATGATAAGAAAGAGTAACATGATATATATATGTGTGTGTGTGTGTGTGTGTATGTACATATTAAATATGTATATATATGTATATGTGTTTATGTGTATGTATGAGTGCATGTGTATTGTTTGGTGGGTAATGATAAATAAGGATATACACATTCGAGGTATCAAAAAGATTACCTGATTATTGAATGGTTGTGGTATATATTATGTGGGATTGCATATATGTATACACACATATACATATAAATATACACATTAGAAGTGTGTTTATATCTATATATATGTATAATATGTAATATAAATATGTATGCATAAATGGAAATGTGTGGTATATGAGCTATGGTGCACCTCACAAAACATGAGCATACATGCAATATATATACTTGATATGGGGAGTTTGGCAAAGGCCGATTTATTAGATGAGTCAAAGCCACACAAATCATACATAAAATTGTATCTTGAGGGGCCGAATTTTACTCTTGCTGGCACACTTTATGGAACACATATTTCATTTAAAGCTTGCTACATTATGTCAAATCATGGTGTAGACTTAGTTGATGCATATTGTAAGAACATATTTGACTTGGTAAAACTTAAAGTGTCATGTCTATGAGCTTAAACCAACATTTTTTAAGAAGTAATAGACTGGTCGATGACTTTGTCAAAGTGAATAAATGTTTAATTTGACTCACACCCAAACTTAGTCGATGAAGGAATGGTGTCACAAATCGATTATTGACTATTTCTCATTGAATGGTGATGACGTTACAATTCGCACCTCTGAAGTGCATATTGGCAATAGACAACTATGCATAGTGCATAATGATTTATCTTCAAATTAGGAGGGGAAGCTCCCTCCTTTGTTGATATGAGTGAAAAAGTAAATGATTCTAAATCCTATCTTTTTTACTCAGCTGGAAGAGGCACAAGGTTAAGAAAACCAATACATTATAGCTAAGGTTTTTCTTTGGTTTTGCAGATCTAAACTACATCTAACTTAATGCTTAATCTATCCTATTTCCTCAAGAGAAACAAAGCAGGAGGAATTAGGAGTAGGGAATGTTTAGATGATAAACTTTATAACATGATTCCCAAGGAGGTAAAATACTCTATTCGAGGTGTAGGCTGAAATAAAGTTTATTGAAAATGACAACAAATGGTCAAATAGTATTCAAGATTCCGAAGGAGGTAAAATACTCTATCTAAGGTGTAGGCTGAAGGTAGGTTACTAGAAATGAATATTAAATGACAAGCTCGATCTTAGGATTCCCAAGGACGTAAAATATTCTATCTGAGGTGTAGGTTGTAAACAAGATTACTAGAAACAACATCAAATGATAATTTTCATCTCTAAATTCCCAAGGAGGTAAAATACTCTATCTGAGGTGTAGATATGAAACAAAGATTATTAATTACAACAAGAAATAATAATTGGGACAACAAATTGCAAAATGAGACATGCATACAATGAACGATCAAACCAATAATTATATTTAACTGAGTGAATAGATACTAAATAATGATACTATAGGCAAGGTGGGCTCAACATGTTCTCTATTATGAGAAAAAGTTAAAATACAAATGAGCAAGGGTGCTCTTATTTATAGAACTTCAAGGAGTAGGGAACCCTAAAATCTCGTTGAGTCTACACTAAATCTTGCAAGCATGCAATATTTTATTCTCTAAGTCTAACTGCATGCAACCTAGCAGTTAATTGGAATAACAACCTCAGTTAACTGATTCTAAACTAAACTAATTGGATTGTGTAACACACAAGTCCTTATTGATATGAGAGTTAACTAACAAATAATATCAATTAAATGGAACTGAAAACTAAATGAGAACTCCAACTAAACATAGATGATTCCAAACTATACATGCCATGTTATGTGGGATAGCGAGTTAACTCAAAAAGAGGCCTCAAGTTAACTACTGTGTCTAATGTTTATCTTTGGAAGGTGAGACGTCTTGATCTGTAGTTCATTAGTTGTGATCTTGAGCAATTGATTCCTCCATGAGGTTGTTGATAGCCTCTTCATTTGGAGCACTAATACTCCTCTGAAGTTCTTGGTGTCTTTGTAGCATCTCTTCATCATCTGTGATCTGACTCTACAACAAATTGAGAAACCTTGGAAATATCTACACACTTCAACTTGCAATTCACTGATTGGTAACTCTGGTGGCTCTGCAATTGGAGTGATGATCTTTGTTTCTTCTACAACTTGACGCTTTTGACGCTTTTCTTGATCCTTCTCAATGGAAGAGTGTTGCATGACAAAACCATGAAGTTTGACCATGAACACTCTAGTTGTGAGTGTGATATAAGGGGGATTCGCTACACATGGGTCTCTTTCTTCTAAAGAGATCACCAGGGAATGAAATTCCCTTATACACCTCAAATTGAATAGATCAATGGAATCGTGAAGAGAAACGAGAAAGTAGGTCCAGGATGTGAAAGAGCAAGGCTTCTGAGTTTATATCCCTGACTGAGAAGCTCTCATCCAAAAGACATCAATGCAGTTCTCAAATGCCAGCGCGACGTGCTATCGTCTGCAAGACGCGGTGACATCCTAAGTTGTAGACAACATAGGCGTTTAGGAAGAAAGACTAGAGTCTTGCTTCTTGACTCAGATTGGAAAATGCAAAGTCAAATGACCAACAAAAAATAAAGAACTAAAAGAGAATATAGGAGAGCTTGAAACAAGATCACCTTCATGCATTCGAGCCTTTTATCCAAGCTTCCTTCCACAACCTGCACACAAAAGATTAAGGGGAAAAGGTTGGGGCTATATAGGGGCCTGCCTCAGTCAGACCCACGTATTGGTGTTCCCACCTCCACAAAAAACCAGGTTTGGTAGAGAGTGTAAAGGAAATGACAAAGTAAGTGGTGAAAACAAAACCCACTTCGGAGTAGAGCCTGCACCACAGAGTAGTAAATGAACTAGTAGGAAAGAGTGATAAGGAGAGAGAGTTTTACCTGTGGGTCGAGACCCTCTTCTAGAGCACACGGGCGCATCACAATGTGCTTGCTTGAGAGCTGGTAGCTGCTAGAGGGACCTCAGTCCGGCATGGCTTCACTAGTAGAAAATGTTGCTATTCAAGGGTAAAGTTCTCCCAAGACTAGAGCAAGTGGTGAGAATGCTTGAACTGATGGCTTCCAACCCCACAATGAGGGCAAAAATGAGTTTTTAATGCATGCAAGGGCGACACAGAGTCGTTTCACTTGAGACCTAACCACCAGGACACATGTTGTAAGGGTCAAGGCTCTAGATTTGTCATTTCAAATTTAGAAACCCACCAGGACGTTAGCGCACTGCACAAACATATGTGTTCCACGCATGCGTCCAGAGCCTAGATTTTTGGGAAACACCTTGTCAGGCTCATGTCGTTTCGCCATGCGTCTGCATGGAGTCATAAATGTGAAATTCTGCCTCATGGGACTTTGTCATTAATAATCTTAGGTGTCATAAATGCTAGGTAAGATGCTAAAATGTGGAATTGCCCCTAGGTGAAATTCTGCGACATTACAGTGAGAAATGCACACAAACTCGCTGCACACGTAGAGCTCCAATGGTATTCAACCCTCTAAATTGGCCTTGGAAAGCAATCAGATATATGAGGTATGAGACCATGTGGATTTTGAGTCACTACGGTTGTCAAATTGTCTGAATCAACCCTCCAGATTCACTTGACGCAAATCGGTGTCAGTTTTTCCTATGAAATCACCAATCAAGATCGATTTGGTCTTGAATTTAGTCTAGGTGAACTACATTATGAAAAACTTGCCTATTAATTGTAAACATGACTATATTTTGGCAAAAAAAATCTAAAATCTAAAACAACTCTCGATGAGGCTAAAAATAGCCCGTCGAGGGGCAATTTTCATGAAAAAAATTCGAGACATGGGTTTTGTAGAGAAAATGATTCTAAACCAACCCAAATTGTCGGAAATTCAAAAAAGTCCTTTTTCACATGGCATGTAAAGACTTTTCAGAAAAAAGCAGTAGAGGCGACAGAGGCTTCAGGGGCTTTTTCTTCTGAAAAATTATAACATATGGGTTTTGTAGAGAATGAATTTCTAAGCCAATCTAGATTGTTAGACACTCAGAAAAACACGTTTAACTAAGACATGCAAAGGATTTTTAATCGAGAACTGTAGTGGTTGTAGGGGCTTCAGGGCAATTTTCCTAAGAAAATTGGCACATGGGTTTTGTAGGCGTTGATGAGCTAAAAAGACCTAGATCATTTCTCAAAAAGTTGAGTGTTAGGCCCAAATGCTAAAGAATCTTAAAAAAACACAGTGCTTCAAAAATGGAAGTAGTGGGGAAATTTTTGTGAAAAATTTCAAGACATGGGTTTTGCTACTGATGTTGTGCTGAATGAACCCAAATAACCAGATTCTAAAAATTATGTCATTTACTTTGACATGTGAGAGAAAACCTAAGACAAGGAAGTCTGAAAAATATTTCCTTTGAACAATCTGGACCTGGCACTTCGAAAAACACCAAAAAATATCACCTGTAGTGCCTTCAAATTTTTGCTTGCTCGAGAAAATATGTGTTTGGTTCCACCTGTGATGAGAATAATGGACACCTAAATGCCTTAATGAATTAAAATTTATGAAGTAAGGCATCACATATGCATGCAATTCCCTAAATTTGGATGCAATAATCTCATTAGATCTCCATTTTAGTTAATTGAATGAAAAATAGGCCCTAAAATGGGCACCACCTTGAAGCACTTTTGTTATCTTCCATATGCATGCAAAATTAAGTCTTGTTGAAGTCGACTCAGAAGTTAAAATGGAGATTAAATATTATTTTAAGTTGAGTTAACAAACTCCTCCATTATAGAGTGTCCAAGTTAACTTCAATTCAAAAGTCAAAGTTTGACTTCATGCACCAACTCCAAACTTAGGAACTTTTTTTGAAAATTTCATTTGCAAAATGTCATCGGAGCCTATATTTGATCCTAAATTCTAGATGCCTAGTTAATCTTGAAACTGCGCTGACGGATTCATCATGTAGATAGAACAAGTCTGACAAACATGTTGTTGGGATCTGCAAGTGCTACAAACTAAGTTTGATGCCTCAAAAAATAGGGTGCCTTTTCCCAAAAGGGTGCATATTTCACCAGACAACCATTTTCTAGATTTTAAGTTTTCGTGCTTCAATCTGCCACTATTGGTGACTGATGACTCCCATCAACTGAATGTTGGATCTATCATGTAGCTAGATGAATTCAACAAAGATTTATTATATGTTCAATGACTGGAACCTGGATTAAGACCCTCAAATGTAAGGGCACACCTAGATTGCAGGGGCTATTTTAGGTTTTGAGAATGATTTTGCAATTTGTAACTTTCAACAGAATGCTCCACTTTGACCCTCGCTACCAAGAGTTGGATTGCTCTGATGCATATGCTGAAAAATCCAAAAAAAATCTTCTAAGACCTCCAATAGAAGGGCACCATTCTCAAGAAAGGTGTTGTTTTCCATACTTAAGCCATTTTTCTACTTATTTTTATCCTTCAGTATTTTCCATCGATTCTTCATCTATGGGAGTTTGATGGATCCTGAGAGCTGACAGTTAGATTCATTGCGTATCTAGAAGGATTCTACATAGATCTTATGAAGACGACAACTACCGAAAACCTTAAATAGTTTGCCAAAAGGCTAGGCACCCCTAGCCTAAAGAGGTACATTTTGATATTTTGACTTTTATTTTCCCTCCATTTTATGTGCTTGTAGGATCATTTGGCATGATTACCTCGTATGTCTTATAGACTTACGAATGGATGCATTGCAAAGCTAGACTGAATCTGAAGAGATCCCTCAGAAACAGTTTCTGCAAATTCTATCATCTGAAGGGCCTAATTCAAGGGGGCCCTTGAGCTACAAGGGTGCAGATTCTAAAATTTGAATATCATCTCTGACATGTAAATCCTCCATAATTTTTTCTTTTTCCTTCAATTATCGGAGTTTCACAAATCAGACGAATTCGCTTGATGGATTTTTGGAAAGCTAACATAATTCTAGAGAGAGTGAATGTATTTGCAACCACTGATAACTACATTTGGGTCTTCAAATTGAAGGGTGCCCATGGCCTGCAATGGCACAAATATCACCATACTTGGTAGTTTCTGGATGATTTTCACCATTTTCTCCTCTCGTGATCACCTTGTTGCTTGTTGAGTTGATTGCGTTGAAGCATCATTATCGTTGATGGGAGTGTGTGACTGTATTTCACCATTTACACGTATACGAACACTGCAAAGTTGAATTGCATGTTGATTGTGCAAGTATCTCCCACTTTGCAAAGTGAAGTGTTTCCAGAAAAAATATTTTTTACAATTTTCACCATTTGAAAATCCCCTCTGCCATGAGGCATCTTTTTCAACATCTTTGACCACAGAATCTTCTATGACGAATTTCAAGCTTATATTTTGACACCTGGTACTGGCCAATTGCCATTGACGACCTCCGAGGTCCTAACTTTTCACCTAAAAAAGTGAAAACTACCCACCAGACTTAAATTAACTTCACCACAATGATTGTGATGTGAAATAAGCCAATCAAAATAATTTTCACTCAATTCTGACAAGATTCAATTTTTAGGGGTTTTGCCTTAATTTTTAAATTTTTCCAGTATCTTATAGAAACTAAACCCACAAAAAGCCCATACTTGGATTGCCCAAAAAATGAGTGTTGATGACACTTTTACAAGATTTAGACCATTTTAATCAAAATGCCTTAATCAAGCAAAAAAATTGTTTTGCGTACGATAAATGGAAAAGGTGCCAACTTTGAGAATAGTGTGGAAGCTTTGGTGCGACCTTTGTTTCCTTATACCTGTAGATGTCCTTTGTTGGAGATAATTCAAATTATTCATGTGAAGATTTGAATAAGTCTCTATTTTTTATCAATCTAGCAAGATCGATCTGTAGATGTTTCGCTGAGTATGAGCTTACATAGTTGCCACCTTTTTGTTGTGATATATGTCTAGTTGTGCATGGTGTTTTCTATCCATATCCATGCCTAAAGTATAGGATATGAAGCCTCGTGCTACTGTATAAATAGTAGAGCAGTTTCATTTGAGAGGACACATTCTTCTTGCAAGCCTTTACTCTACATTATTTTCAGCTTATTCTCAATTTTACTTGTGTGAGAGAGATAATTCTATCATATTGAGAGGAGTTGTTGTTTGAGCAAATTAATCTATCAACTTGAGAGTTAGAAGTTCTTTGTGATGTTTCTTGAGAATCCATTATCAAGCTTGTTGTTGTTTGGGAGAGGTTGCATTACTGTAATTGATTGGACAAGTGATAACATGCATGAGGATATTATTTGTTATTTTATATTATGAATGGATTGTTCTCCATGTATGCTTGAATTGTATTTTCCAAGTACTTTCATTTAGAGAATTTAGAATGTCATTGAAGAGGGAATATAATCTTTTATGTTATTTTATGATGTGCTTGTATGTACTCCATAATAGGAGATTGATGTTTATTATAGGTATTATATACTAGATATGATTGAACACGAGTGGCATATATGTTACAAGTAGCTAAGTTATTGATTTAACTAGAATAGATTGTGTTTACTCCTAATATTTTTAATCCAGTATTTGAGGGAGCTTGGGTATTTACTTGTTAAGTAGGTTTATTCTATGTATATTTAAATGGTGATAGGTTATCTTTGGGATGATAGATTATCCATTGAAGGAAATACCTATGTTTAGTTTAAGATGGCCTTAAGTCAAATCAACCCTGAGTAGTCTGTGCGATAGATGACCTTCATTCAAAGTGTTGAATGAGAAAAATTTGGCCAAAGTAGTGTGACTTCCTTTGGCTCCACTATTAGTTCACCATGATCCAGTATTACATGCTAGTCCGAGATTGTGGGATTACAAAGTTCTATCTATGTAGGACACAACACTCTGCTTAGTTGGTTATTGTTATTCAGTTACTCTACCAATCTCTTCATTGAAGGGAAGGGCCATGTATTGAATGATAGATGTGTGGGGAACTGCTATGAGTCTATGGTTGTAGAATATATCTTGAGTGACGCTTCTCCTCCACAGACGATGACAAAAGAACCAAGATTTGAAAGGAAGGATCTTGGACTATCTTTAAGCTATTTGTTCCAAAGCTCATTTGAGCCATGTATGTTAATGTATGCAATATCATATTGCTGTAACTTGTGAATTTAATATAATGAAATGGAAACTTTATTGTAATTGGTTATAGCATCTTGTTCGTATATTCTCAATAAAGAAATTTTTTTTTTTGTTGTAATGGATTCTATATAGTTTATTTACTCGTACAGTGAAAACTTAGGAAATTTTTACTTCAATGAAGGGTCGGCATGTTACAATTCAATCATGTACAAGATAATCCAATGAGAAATACATAACGACAATCTCAACACATAAGAAAGTAGATCCAAGGAAAAGATTGGGTGTGAATTTTCTTCTTTTATTGATTGAAATCTGATTTACACCTCAAAAACACAGTTTTAAAATGCTCTTCAATTGGGCAGTGCTTTGATTCATTAGCTAAAAGGTCTCTAATTAAAAAAGAGATCCCTCATATATACAGAGGAGATCCAAGAGATAAACTAGGAAAGTTACAACTAACTTGGCTTATTCAGCAACACAGTCCGATTTGATTTAGGACTTCTTTATTTTTACATGTAATTGCATATTTATGAAAGATATGTAATATGTCATCTACAGAATACATATTGCATAAAGGGAAAATATTGAAATAAACTGTCTGGAACATGCACGTTCATTTATTCTTCATCATTTTTCTCCATGAAGTCTTCATATTTCTTCAACGCTACTTGGAATTCTGAATCATTTGGTCCTATTGTATGGCTGGAGGCAATGCGTACTCATATCATTAGAGTCTTTGATATTGATGCATTATTTTTTTTTCCTCTCCAATATTATTTTTAGGTTATCCAAGGTCACTTGAAGATCCACTAACTTGTCAATATAAGCTAATGAAAAAGCTTCATCTTCATTCCTTTTATGAATCAGTGATGTGAACTCTTGAATAACCATGTCATCAGGAAGGAATTTCTAATTATCATCTAGCACTTGAAAATGAAGCTTCTCAATTTTGGCATTGATATTTAAACCTCTATCTTCACCTACCTCTTGAGCTTCTTGTAGATATTTAATCAACTCATCAATGGAAAATTCTTTTATGCTTCATTATTTTCTAAATTTTAATAATAAAAAAATCTATCGGGAATCGCCCCAATTTCTTATAACACATCAAGATTGAGATCTTTCATTTTATTCCAAGCTTCATAAATTTTCTCTATCTCTTGCAAATTTTGAGAATGTATCAATTGTCTAGCCCAATTGTGCCTTCACATTATCCATATTACTAATCCTTTCAACAAAATATTTTAGCAATTATGTACCTTGGGCCAATATCTTGTCAATCCATTCAATGAAAGCTCTTCCCTATGCATGTGTTCTCTCAATCTTCTCAATAGAAGAATCATCTATACTTGTAGTAATAGGCTCAACTAACTCGGAGGATTGGGTTATCTTTTGGATCATTAAATTGAGTTGTTCAACCTTGGATTTCAATTGATCTTTGACAATTTTGTCCTTATCATATTCCCAAATTAAGGAAGCTCATGTTGCTTATGCATCTTCCTTCACACTCTCATGCATCCTTTTTCCCAACTCTATCTTGGTGATAGAATATTATGAAAAATCAACTTCCTCTATAGTTTTATCACCAGGAGGTTGTGCTACCTCTGCATACTTGTAACCTAATTTATCATCCAACACTCTTGAAAGAGTTTTGGCCTTCTTTGTGGAATTAGTCTTCATAGGCACGAACTGACAAAAATTGAAGTTGTCGAGAGATACGACTTGCTTCTTCTTCTTTAGTGTTTGAGAAGCCAACCAAGGGGGAAGAGGAGAATAACCCACTTCTGGACCTGCCACCATAGTTTGTGTTGATAGAGTGGCACTCACCATAGTGTTATTCATAAGTGGTGGAGTGTTGGTAAAAAATGGATCCAAAATTTCCACATTAGACATATTTTTTGTAGACTCGGATATGAATTTATCAAACTCAGATTGTGTATTCACATCAAAAATAGGAGAAGAAAAACTAGGCAAACAAGGTGAAGATCCAAAAATATTTTCAAAGTTATTACAAGGAATCTAAAAAATAGACCCAAAAGTTGGGGATGAATGAATAGATTGAATTGAAATAGTAGGTGCAATTGAGATGGTGGTGGAAATAGGTAAAGGTTGTTCACTTGTAACAACAAGGGGAGTAGGACTAGGCAATGTTGAAGTGATAGGAGAGTCTTTTGGATAAAACTCATGTGGTGACGTGACTGGAGTCTCTCGAGTTTCTTCATCAAGATTTTCCTCTCCTTGTTCCTTAGTCAGAGTAGATGGCCCTTTCGTCTCCTTACTCTTACCCTCTTTCATTGTGAAAATGATTTTGGGAGTCTTACTAGTACTTGGTGCATCATTTTTATTCTTTGTTCTTGGCTCAAACTTCTTTCCAGTACGCCCTTCAGTTTCCTCTTCTTCAGATCCAATATTAAAATATTTCAATTTTATTCCCCTCTCTTATAACCAAACATTTGTGTTAGCAAGGATTTGTTGGAATCTCTTTCTAATGGAGATCATCTCCTTTTTAGACCACTAGATGAGGGGGAGAGGGGTCTCAACGATGTGGTTTCTTTCATATTCAGGATCAAGGATGTTCTCATCATCTTCCATATCTTCAAGAATGTTAGCTAGATTCAAGTTTACAATCTAATCTAAGGTAAGGCGACAATAGTCAAGCTTCCTTATATCTTCATTTGTCTTGCAATCTGCCCATATATCCTCAACTCTATGCACATGAGTGTAGCTATTTTTGAGCCAATCCTTCATTTCTCTATAATCAAAGTCATGCTTCCTTTTGTATTTCTTCATTGTAACCCACTACATCTTTGTTTTTCATAGCCTTGGCCCTAGGAGATGTGGTGATGGAGTACCTATCGATTGTCAAAGAAAACTTGAATCTAGGCTTATGTGATTTAGATTGCCTGTTATGAATCACCATGATTTTCCTACATAGCTCCATGAGTATGATCTTATCACTCAGATACCTAGGAATAATGTATGGGTATCCATAAAAAATCTAACTATAAGATATGCGAAGGCGGGGAACTATAGGAACATACAACCAGACTTATTAACTAGCTCCCATGCCTTGTTTGATACTCTTCTCTTCTTAAGTTCTCTATCAAACATACACAAGTATAAATCAAAGAAGGAATCATTGACCCTCCTAAAATATTGGATACTTTTCTTCAAGGTCAATTGAGAGTAATACTAATAAACGAGAAATTTCCTTTTGTCACCTTCTAACAACAACCTTGGAAAGTTTTTCATAGAAGAAGAAACATAAACTAAGTATGAATCATGTAGAACTTCAATGAGGTGCTAACCTTAGAAATCTGATCATATATAGCATCACTTTATGCTTCCCCTAGAAGATTTGTTGTTGCCCTCTTCCTTATGAAATGAATATAAAGATACATCCACTCTTGAAAAGTGGAGGAAGAGAGGAATCGCTTAACTTTACTTAGGAGAGTTATCAAGTCATTTACTTCCTTAATGAAATCATTGTGAGGAAAGCTCTTAGGCCATTTGGAGATATTTGGACTAGGATTCTTGAGCCACCTTGTATTGATTTCCTTCTTACACTTGTCTGTATTGTTTCCATAATGAGCTTGTGATTGCTCATTGTGAGATCAATATATATATCTATACTTGGACATTGGAAGATTTTGTCAAATAACTCTTTGTCCAATCTTATTAAAAAAAAATCTACATCTTTGACACTCTTGTCTTCCTTATGAAAATGGGCCGCTACTGGAAGTACGAACTCAAGATTATGTGACGATACCAGGAATGAGGCCAGTAATTGGATATTTCTCTCAACAATACATCTCATGCTTGCATCTAGTGGTTTATTTTTCACCCTTTCAAGAAACTCAGACATATCAACATGGCCAATTTTGGTGTCCTTGATCTCATCAATATTTGAAATCATTGAGGCCATTGGGAATACCCCTTGGTACTTATACTTCAATTTTTTCTTACTTGGCAAAGGATCAGACATTGGAGGATAAAATGCAAATAAAAATTTCACATTTTCCCAATGTTAGTGAAAAATTTAGGATTTCACGCAATGGTGGGAAAAATCTATGACTTTGCATGTGTTTTGAACTTGGGGTGCAAGGGTGTTGAAAACTTCTACCCTTGCAGGATATTTTACAGTTTGTATGTAAAGGCGTAGAAGTTCTACGCCCCAAAATGGGGTAAAGAAAATTAGATGTAAGTGTATAGAAAAACTACACCCCTACACACTGTAATGAAATTTAGATGCAAATGCGGAGAAAAACTTTGACATTGCATGTGTGTATAGTAAAAATATGTAGGTTAGGATTTAAAACCCGACATGCACTTGGGGTGATTTATTGAATGTGTAGCAAAAAATTATGTCCATCGAGGTTTAAACCCCGACTTGCACATCAACTGAAAACAATGTATCATCACAGTAGAAAACTTCACAGCCACATGTTATGTGTGAACATAAAATTCCCAAGCTCCCTTCAGGTGATTTTATTTTGCTTAAGTATCAGCCACACCCTCCTCTACAGAAAAGGCAATATCGGGCTCCTTGCACAAAAGCTTTAGTGAATGTCGTCACCTATCAACAAAGTGCTCCTTGCAAGGTTTCCTTCAATCACTTTCCAAAAGCTTGTGCCATGTTGCCACATGTCAGTCATTCGCAAATCATTTGTGCCTCTTTGCATCGCTCTCATTTCAGGCTCCGACCGCATGCCACATAGCATTGGTTCGCGCACAAATCTTGGTGGCCCCACCTTTGGCTCAGTATGCTGGAGACCTCCATGTGTCTTCACAGTGGAAGTTCTTCATCACTCAAGTGAAAGGATGAATGACAAACCCGACCACTCGCCATGTGATCTTCCAAAGGCTTCATCGCTAGGGAAATCCAAGTAGGCGACAACCCATCACCAATTGCCATGTTTTGTAACTGCTACCATAAGTGAATTGCACATGTTAGTGCTCTGTTTTGTTGGGACCACTACCATCATTCGTAGGGGATGCATCTGGCCCTTGGGCATCCTCATTCATGGCCCAAATCTTTTCAATTGTAATGGCCAAGGGAAAATCATTGCTAATGCATCATTACTCATGATCAGAGAATATTTCCTATTACTTTCTCATCAAGTTGGGTTTTCACTATAAATATTGCTTCTTGTTTCAAAGCAGGAGGGTCCCAATGAGTTAAAATTTTGACAAAAGTATTGATAGAAGAACTAGGTCTTTCATTGCTTTATTAGATTATTATAAAGAACTCACAGACTGTGCCATTATTCGGCCTTTCTATTTTCTTTGATATTTGATAAGTTTTATCGTGCCATTATTGTATGGGATGTTTCACTCACAGACTTCTATAAATTAATACAAGTTTGTTGGTTTAGATCATGTCTTTGACTTTTTTTTCTAGTAAATGTGCATGAAGGTTATTTTATGTCATCTAGTGAATCGATCAAGCTTCTATATTTATTTCTCCATTTTGGAACACAACAGACTACCAAACGGGCCCTTAAATTTTATCCACAAGATAGATTTACCATGCCTTATATTTAAATCTTGGTGCATCGCCTTAGTTAGATCCTTGATTTTATATTTGCTTCATTTTCCCATTCAAAACCCTAGTTATTGAAGAAGTCGACTTCTTTAAAATTTTGGAGGTTACTTAGTTTGGCGCAATAGGTCCCCCCTAAAACTGAGTTTACCACAAGAGGTTGTTACCTTGTAATTTTTATGCATCAACAATTTTTTCTTTTCCTGGCATGCCCGATGGGACCCTTAAAACACCAAATCAAAAGGGTGTGTAAGTCATCGGCCTGTTATTAGGACGCAAATCGCAGATAAAATTGGCTTGTTGGTAACAATGCATTCCTGAACTCGCCCAAAGAAACCTTCAAATCCCAACCATAATGTTGATCACAAACAAAAATTATGTGGCTTGGGACTCCGGAATTCCTCTTGTTGCCCTAGTCGCACCAGCCGTATGGGCCCCTATCTTGGTCTCTGTTCTTAAAGCTATTCCAAAGTTCACCGGAGATGGATCGAGAACACCATCTTAACATCTACCATCTTAACATCTACAAGATGTTGTAGATGTGTGTTTGGTGCATCGAGTAGCAGACCAAAACATAGCACTAAGATGATGCAGACGTGTGTTTGGTGCATGGAGTATCACACTTTGCTAGCCAATACTATCGGTACTTGGGATGAGCTCGAAGATCCTTTTTATTGGATATTTTCTAATAATGGAGACAAATCTTTGCTATATCACCAACTATCGACAATAAAGCAAGCCCCATATGAAGCCATTACAGATTTCAATGCCCAATTTCATACAACTTGGCAGAGAATCCAGAATTCTAGTCGACCGCCGATCGAGCTAGCATTCATGTTCTACTTAAAGTCCATCAACGCTGACATTTCCACGATGATCTAGTTGCTTGGTGGAACCACATTACTAGATATGTACAACATAGCAGTGAAGGTAGAGAACAATTTGATTAACGTCGCGAAGCTACCACTTCGGCCACTCATGTCGATATTTCCTGAAGTATGAGCTTCTAATTAGGAGATGCCACCTACTAGCACAACCGCACTATTTCTGTCTATGTACACATATCTAAATGTGCCACAAAATGTTGCTTCTACATCTGGCATTCTGAAGGATGAGATGAGCAAACTAAAGGAAATTTTGTGGAACTTAACAAACAAAGTGACTACTATCAAGTAAAACTAGGCTGCTCCTTCGAGACCAAGCTATAAAAATTTTCAAAGCAAAAGACCTTCCTACCAATAGAGCCAATATCAAGGGGTCGCACGCACAAATCTGCCAACCTAGACGAATAATCAAATAGTACCAGTATCGACTTTGCTAGGAACTGCTCAGACAAGCACAAGCAAAGAGCTAACCGTAGCTTAAAAAAATCTCACCAAAGATTTCAATCCCTGGTGCTATCCTTGTGGTGATGCTTATATGCCTCGAAATTGTCTGCATGGCAATTTATAGCAAAAAATTACATAACAATGCAACCAAGGTGTGGCGATGAATTTAGGAGGGTATACACATGCCCCTCCCCAAGTGGAGGATGTGGTTCTCACTACACAAATGCAGGGAATGCCCCTAGAGCAAGAAAGTGACATATCTCTTGACCATTCCCTTCTCTCATGGATGGAAGGGGATGAAGCAGTGTTCACTTATAAAGCATCCACATTAGTGACCCTACAAGTGCAGTTCCACTACAACAGCCAATCGAAGAGGAGATTCACAGGCAAGCTAGTCACTCCACAACCAAGGAATGTCCTGAACCAACTCCCTGGCCCTTCTACAATTTCTCCACAACCTCAAATGCGTAAGGAGATTATTATAACCAAGACAAAGAAATAGAAGCATCCAAATCCATCACCGATCAATGTGGTGGAACAATTGAATAAATATTCCACTAATGTATCCCTCTGGGATATCCTAGCTATTCCAGAGCAAAATTCATTGCTACAGGAGGCCCTACAGAAAGATACGGTCGAACAACCAACAAAACAAGCTTCTGAAAGGATCATCGACACATCACCGCTGACCAAAGATTTTTGTGAATACTACAGAGGAGACTTCAACCGAGGAAAAAGTGGAGAAGCCGAAACCTAAACCGTTCTTCTTAACTCTCATTGTGGGGAAGAAACTATTGCACAATTCCATGATTGACTCTGGAGCCAACACCATAGTCATGCCTAAACAGATAGATGAAGCCTTAGGGCTTAGCTACGAACCCTTAAAAAGAGGACTTATACAGCTGGATGGGAACAAGGTCAAAACTGTAGGCCTCATTAAAGACCTCTTTAACCTTGTTTGCATGTCCCAGTATCATAATACTACAAGATACCGTGATCATTGACGTTCCTCCCATGTTCGGCCTCTGTCTATCATGGGAGTTTGTAGCAAGGATAGGAAGATACCTTTCTTTGGATTGGTCTCACTTGATTCTTAGGACCAAGCACAAAGCTACGATGAAGATAATATCAGAATCCATGCATTCAGAGCATGTGGCCGATGAAGCCATGATCAACTATGAGGCTACCCATACTTCTTCCACAAAAGAAGAAACCGAAGCTGCTCATACCTCCTTCACTAAAGAAGAAGCAATTGATAGAAAGTTACTAGGAGAAGAGAAGGCAACCAAAGACAAATCCAGTTCCGAAGAAATGTTTTTGAGAAACTACATAGATGCCAACCCTTTTGGCAATTACCATGCTACCGAGTTGGGCACCTACGTCATCTATGATGAAGATCAAGAGTTTCCAAGGATAGCGAAGGACTCCACGACCAAAAAAACCTCAGACCTATGGATGTTTCACTTTGACGGTGTGAGATGCAAAGTAGGCAATGGTGCTGGGGTATGCCTAACATCTCCAAACAATGAGTAGATTCTCAGATATTTCCGCTTCCGGTTTTCTTGCTAAAACAATGAGGCCGAATATGAGGGTCTTGTGCAAGGACTGAGCCTCGCGGAGTGCATGGGTATCAAACAAATAATGGTGTTAGGAGATTCTAAACTTATAATCAATCAAGTTAGAAACATATTTGCTGCAAAAAATATTTGCATGCAATGTTATAGACATAGAGTATGGGACCTCATTGAATATTTTGAAGCTTTTAACATCCACATGGTGCCAAGGGAGCAAAATTCAAATGCAAATCGCATGGCAATGATAGGCACTCAATTTGACCCTATCTCTGACTTGATGGAGAATGTACACTCTATGCGACTAATTATCCAACCCTCCATTCCAGTTAATGATCAAAGCTGGCAAGTGTTCAAAAGTGATGAACACATCGCCTCGTTCACTCAATAGTCAGGTGAGTTCGTCGATCAGCTCCAGCCAAAGATTGAAGAGCATATGGAAGGTAGATCATTCATTTGAGATCAAACAAACTTCCAAAAGGGATAGAGGAACGATAGGAAGAAATTTGTGGCAAACCAAGTAGACTATGTCGACCTTGACGTTGGAGGCGGAAGAAAATTGAAGGTCGGGAAGGAAGTCCCACAACGCAACAAAGATAGTCTTATACACTTTTGTGAAACATACAAAGGGGTTGTGGCTTGGTCTTATAATGACCTTGGGGGATATGATCCTGAAATCATCTAGCACACCATTGAACTCACAAAAGGCACTAAACCTGTCTAAAAAAAAATAGAGGCCTGCCAATCCAAAGATTGAAGCCCTGATGGCACAAGAACTAGGGAAGTTGATCCAGTCAAGGATTGTATTTCCAATCAAACATAGTACTTGGGTATCTAATCTCGTTCAGTATGAAAAAATAATGGAGACATTCTTTGTGTTGACTTCCATGACCTAAACAAGGCATCGCTAGAGGATCATTACCCTCTTCCTTCCATGGAATCCATTTTGCAAACCATGGCAAGTTCAGAAATGTTTTCTCTACTCAATGGTTTCTCAGGCTACAATCAGGTCCAGGTTAAAGAAGAAGATCAATACAAAACCACATTCACTACCAAATGGGGAACATTCACATATGCCAAAATGCCTTTCGGCCTATGAAATGCAGGAGCTACCTTACAACGGGTCATGGACATCACCTTTAGTGAACTAATGAATAGGATCATTCTCATCTACTTAGATGATCTGACCATGTTTTCCAAGTCAAAAGATGACCATTTTGATCACCTGGAATCTGTTTTCAAAAAATGCCAAGAGTTCAAAGTATCCCTGAACCCAAAAAATGTGTTTTCGGTGTACCAGAAGGCAAGCTACTAGGACATGTAGTATCCAGAGATGGAGTTGCTAGTGATCCTGAAAGGGTAAAAGTGATCAGAGAACTTCCTCTTTCAGTAAAAAAAAGGGAGTTCATTCCTTTCTAGGGAAGGTAAAATTTGTAAGAAAATTCATTTATGATTTTGCAGGGATAATTCGGCCCATCACCCTGATGTTAAAAAAGGACCAATTATTCAAATGGATGAAGGAAGCGAAAGAAGCCTTCAACAAGGTAAAGGACACTATTTCTTCAGCTCCTATGTTGGTAAATCCAAACTTGTCCAGAGACTTCATGATGTATGTTTTTTGTAGCAAGAAAAACATCACCACTATCCTGAATCAGAGGGACAATGAAGGAAAGGAAGAACAACCAATAGCATTTCACTCTCGGATATTGAAGAAATATGAGGCGAACTATAATTTTGTCGAAAGGAAAGCATTCAAAATTGTAAAAGAGCTCAAAAAGTTCCGACATCTGATATCTTACGACAAGGTGATCATTTATGTCGCACACTCCAGTGTGCATGAATATATTATGGAAGGAGAAATCACCGAAAAGAGGACCAACTAGATCACTAAGATCCCAGAATATGACATCGAGTTCAAGCCTACAAAGACTGTCAAAGGAAGAGGGTTGTGTGAATATTTAGCGCACAACGAAGAGATAGAAACATAAGCAGAGCAAGCAAAGATGATCCTAATAAATGAATTTGAACCCAAAGGATGTTCATTGGCGGATAGAGATAGGTTTATGCACACTAGAAAATATCCAATGGGCCTTCCTTCTCAGAAAATAAGGTTCTACCAATTAAAAAACAATGGGTATGCACTCATTGAAGGAGTTCTCTCTAGGAGAAATTTCAACGGTGTCCTATTACGATGCATCACTATGGAGCAAGCAAAGAAATTTTTTGACACATTCCACAACAACCTCGAAGGTGGACACTTCTGTACAAAAAATAACGCCATCAAAATATTGCATGTTGGATACTTCTGGCCTACATTGTTCAATGACTCCTACAAACTAATAAAATCCTGCAAGGAATGTCAATTCTACGTAGGAAGGAGGAAAAATTCTGCCATGCCTCTCAATCTGATAGTATCAGATGAACCATTCACACAATGGGGGCTAGAATTCATAGGAATGATCAATCTAGCCTCCAGCACTAGCCACAAGTGGGTTCATACGATGATAGATTAATTCACAAGGTGGACTGAACCCATACCCCTAAAGAACACAACAAAAGCAAAAATTGTGGATTTTATCAAGGGGCTGGTAATGAGATTCTGCCTGCCAAAGACCATCATCTTAGATAATGCCAAAGAATTCGTAGGCTCTAAGGTATGCCAGTTCACACTTACACATGGAATATTCCTAAAATCATCATAAAAATATTACCCGTAGGGGAATGGCCTAGCCGAGTTAACTAATAAGAATTTAGTCTGACTCATTAAAAGGATCGGGTCCAATTATGAGGAGTGGCATAAGAATATTTGGAAAACATTATGGGAAAAACGCATAACTCCTAAGAAAGCCCTGAAGACTTTGCCATATGAGCTAGTGTATGGGAAAGAAGTGCTACTACCTATCTCTATAGAGATACTTGTGCTACAGTTACTCAAGTCTCAAGAAATTGAAGGAAATGGAGCTATGGAAGTTCAGCTGGTTGAATTATTGGAGGTGCAAGAAAAAAGGGAAAAGGCCCTAATAGTCATGACTAACCGCCAATAGGTGGTTAAGAGATGGTTCGACAAGAAGGCTTCAAACCAAGGTCTAAAATGTGGATACCTGGTACTAAAGTTCAACGAAAGAGTCGTAAAGCCTGGCCAGCATGGAAAATTTGACAAGCTGTGGGAAGGCCCTTTCAAAATAATTATGTACAAATAAAACAACGCAATCAAATTATAAAATATGGAACAAGAGCCATTGGGAATTCTGGTTAACAGGATTCACTTAAAATTGTTCAATTAAGCTGCAATTACTTCAAGCAGGTGTAAATTTGTAAAAAGTGTAATTAGTTTTTATTTTCGTGTTTTCTCGGTCGGTTCTTTCATCACTTTTTTCACAGTTACGGAGAGCAGGAAATTTTGATGAGACCCATCATTACAAGAACAAATAAGGATTATGCTACTCAGATTGCATAAATTAAATTCAGAAACAAGGGATTCAACCATATTATAGAATGCTCAAGAATGAAGACAAGGAGTTTAACATAAGAACGTATATTCATTATATATATATACTATGATAAAACATTTTCAAAATGACTTTGTGGCCATGCATTCAGAAGTATAACCATATACACAGTTTCATTACACACATACATATGTGAGCCTTCTTTCAGGCGTATATATACAAAATGGGAAAAAAGGTGTCGAGCTTCATATCTCTGGAACGCAAGAATTGTCTTCATCAACGAGAAAATTGTTAGGAGTAGCAGGAAGATTATCAAAAATAGCAGGACCTATAGTAGAAGCAACCTCAACACCCATAACGAGTGGCAAAGGAAACACAAGGTTACTAAAGTCGGTGTACCATCCCACATCGTAGAAAAACACTATGTTGTAGCAGTGCAACAGGAAATGACATGCACGAGTGGCCCTATAATGATGCTCTGCAAGTGACTGAAGTTGAAACCCACTCAGGAAAGGCACCCATGGTACCACTGCATCTTCTTCAACGTGCTTCCTTGGGTCACTCACAACAGGGAGTCCCAGGCTATACACTGCATTTCTCATTGCCTCACTGAGACCTCCAAGGTACTTCAGAAAAATCTGAAGCGCCCAACGAAGAATCATATTAGTATTAACCTGATATTTGTCTTCATATTCAATATAGTCTCTACCTAGGACCCACTTGATGGCTATGATAGCCACTGAGTGCTTGTTCTGTGTCATATGTTTCAGGCACCTACTCGAGATCTCCCCTAGAAAATTTGTTTGAGCCTTGTTGCACACTAACCTAATTGTAGTATTCATTATGTCAGCCTCTGCTCAAGACACCTAAGTCTAGCACTATGCAAATTTTAATCACCCAATGCTAATTTTGCTAAAATCACTAAGTCTGATTCAGCTACAGTATTAGGACTTATTTATAGAAATATCTGAGGTAGCCTGCATACAAAGCATGATGGTAATCAAGTGTTGACTCGAAAACCCCACCAAAAGGCTAGCTCAATATCCCAACCCGGTTGCGTATGTAGGTATGAATTGATACATGTAAAATTAAGGAGTGGTAATCAATTAACACAAATTGGTGGCAGCCCCAGGTGATGGCTCATATAGACAGAGGCTAGGTGGCACGGAACAGGAAATTTTAAGCTCCAAGGATGAACGCAAATCTTTTCAAAGTACTCATTGTGATTTCAGCTTGATCATGCTTTGTGAGATATTGCTAAGGCAGATGAGGAGATGACAAGCATTGCACCAACAACTCAATTTCCCATAAAAAAAAATCTTGCCGAAAAGACACTATCACCAATCTAATTATGAATTCTTGTCTTTTCAAAAGAGGCAAGTATATTATTTTGCATAAGCGAAGGAGCTGGTAGTACATGTTGAATTAAATTTAAAAAGCAACCATTGTCTACCTGATTAAATGCAAGAAATCAAAGAAAAAGCAGCTATTGCATGCAAAAGTTAGGACACAACATAAAAAATTCTTGAGTACGCAAAGGAACTTAGGAAGAACATAACTGTTAAAGAAATATGAGTAGTGCATCCAACAAAAGAAGTCGGACACATATAATTGTGGAGAATTCACTACCTCGGTATGGATTAAACCTAAGATGAAAGGCTGTCTAGTTTTAATTCAGAGCCTTACGATGTTTTTTAGGTTCCATTCATACTGCTTCAGTGGGCTTTCTGGGTAGAAGTTCTGCACAAGATGGCGACTGATCGAAGTTCTCAAGCAAAGATGAAGGGAGGGAAAACCCAAAGTTTATTCAATGTCATGCACATGGCGCCAGCCACCTACATCTTCAAGGATATCTCTTATGCTTCGCCTGGAATACCAAAATATCCAACCTGGTAAAATACTCGAGTTGTAGAGAAGAAGAGCCCTCACAAAGATAAGAAACAAATTAAAGAAGAATGGGAAAATATTCATGACCCCATTCTTGCAAAGAATCCTAAGTCACTTAGGGAGGCAGCCTGTGAAAGGATGAAAAGGAGTAGCAACCCTGATTCCTTGGAACAGAAGTGTTGGTACAGTGGGATTCCTCAATATATGGTATTTTCTGTGCATTACTACCCTGAATTAGTTGATGAGGCCATCAAACACTTCAACCTAGAGACCAACACCATTGAAGGCAGAGAGGTGAGTGTGAACATCTACAAGGAACTTATGTGGAATATGCTCTGCATCTCGAAGAAAAGCTCCAAAGTGCAAAAAATGGAGCCATTCACTCCATCAAAAGGAGAGTCCTATTGGAGGATCAGAGACCTCACAATAAATGTTTACAACATAGAGAATCAAAGGCCCAAAGAAATGTAGAATAGGCCAATGTGGATCCCAGTGGCGCATAAGGGATTTTATGATGATATAAAGGATGCATTCTCAATAATGATGTTTGTTGGTGGACTGGACTCCCACAAGGAGGTCTAGGAGTTTCAGCTAGGTTTTGGCTTTCATTTACGAAGGCAACATTCTTTATTCTGGTATGATTTCATTGAATTTCTCGTGCAAGAGATGCTCAACCAGATAGCAGAATACAAGCTTCAATGGAGGTTCAGGTTCCCATCCTTCCTCGCACATATGTTCTTGCACCAGAATCCTGACTTCTTCCAGAATCATTTTGAGCTCTTTATTTTTTATAAGAACCAGAAGAGGAAGCCGGTTTCCATGTGCACTCCCCTTCTCTCTGTGACATTTGACTATTGCACATTTTCAGATTATTTCTTATATCTAATTTTGCAAGATTTAAGAGGAGACAACACTATCTTACGGTTCAACTCAGACCAAACTGAGTTCATGCAAAACTACACTCCAAGATGCGACTAATTTTTGGGCGAAGACTTCACTTTCATCCAATTGTGCAGTTTCACCGAAGAGCCCTTTCGGCTTCCGACATGTCTTACAAACCAGATACTGGCACTGGAGGTTTTTCGCCAAGTTTCAATTATCGACGTCACCTTTTGTAGTGGAACCACCAATGAGATTCAAAACTATATTCATGGCTAAAAGGAAGGCTCATGACATACTAGAGGCAAAGATGGCTCATCTAGGGTTGGTATGGATCTGTGAAAAATGGAATTACAATCTCAATGATGACTTTCCAAGCAAATATATCAAATTAAAACACTTCCCCTGACCTTATTGGGAGGAGTGTCAAAATGCAATATCAAATGTAGATGAATTTATTGTTGACCTAGCTTATATACCTACCGAAGATGGTCATCCTCCCTGGCAAAAATTCTACTACCTGACTGGGCAGTATGACATAACAAGAAAGATGGGGACTACTTTCCACAACAATCTGCTGAATAACTATAGCTGGAAGGAAGAGAAGGTCAATAATTTCTGGATTTACCGCCAAGAGACCCAACAAACTGAGGCTCCCTATGACAACCTAGAGATGGATGACAAATTCAAAATGTTGTGGAACAACGAGCATCAAGACTTTGACCCCAGTGAAAAGGATTCCAGTTCAGAGGAAGTCGAATCGTAGTTAGACGAGGAAGTGAAATCAAAAATAGAAATATAGAATGCCTTGGTGCAAGAAAAGGGAAAGGCCATTAAGTAACCTGTTAAGGTTTCTTGTAATGTACGGGTCAACATATCAAGTGCAAGGTCTTCATTGACTCGCACTTGGACCGCAAAGAGAACCCAAGCAACCCAACTGCAACAATCTAAAACCATAGTAGTTGATGACTCACCACCAACAAAATGGCCATGAATTGAGGCATCTTCTAAAGAGTGTTCATAGGACCCAAACGCAAGAAAAGAGCCAGTAACAAACCAAGGACCACATTCATCCACACCGCACGTATCTTTCACTCTCTCTTCTCTAGTTTCACAAACCTGGGTTGCCCCTGTTCTGTCTGTGACACCTCTTGTTTCATGCGTCGACCAATGCATTTCAGCCTCTACCTCAATGATCGTGGGGGGTTTCACATAATTCTCTCATGCGGCCCCATTTTCCCTTACTCCTCCATGAAACCTCACACCATTCGCCTTGACCCATTCCACATCCCAAAGTGTTACACACTCTAACCCTGCTACTTTCATTGATACATCTCCTGTTATGGAAATATCAGAGCCGATACACTCTTCCCAGTAGATAAAAACTATTGTTACTCCACTTCCTTCAAGTGCTGGTTCACAGTTTATTTATTGGAGTATCCCTCCTTTCTTGCCTTAGAGGGCCAGTGTTCCAAAGAAGACGTCTCCTGGGATTGATGTCTTTTCATTCCCTTTCGCCCTTCCTCCCGATGCACCTTTCGCACGTGGACTCATCAGATCACCCACATAATTCTTTTCGGAAGATGATAAAACTAGACAAACATGAGCAATCAGAGCCCAAAATAAGAGAGGTAAAGATGCCAAGAGACTAGAAAAGCCAAAGATACATATTGTTTTCCATGAGGCTCAGCAGTCGCTACACTTTGCGACTATATTCCCAACTGTCAACAAACCACAAGGAGATGCAACCAAATGACTACAACATGTACACCATGGGGCTTGAATTAAGCATATCCTAGCCATGGGACAAGGTAGATCTCATGGAGGAAACACAACGGGTAGTAACCAACGAATTTCTTAAGTCTGGTCATCAGCTCAAGAAAAGGGAAGAAGAGATAAAAAACGTGAAAGATAGAATCGATGTCTTACTCTCTAAGGAAAAAGCTATGAAGACTAAATTTAAGCACTTGTCACACCAGAGGGAGACATAAGAAGCAAAGCTCCAAGAAGAACTTGTGAAGCTTTAGTCACTCGATCCTAACCTGGTCACTAAGCTGCAACGAAAAAACCATAAATATTAAGACCAATTGGAAAAAATGGAGTAGTAGATGCAATAAAAGGATGCAAATTTCCAGATCCATTGGGTTCAATTGGAGAATGAAATTGTAGAACTTATGTCTATAGTGGAGCAAGAAGCGATAAATAAGGAGTGAGCCAAGGCTAGCTGGCTCATGGAATCACAGATCCTATAGGGGCAACTCACCACAAAAAACCAAAGGGTTGCAGAGCTTGCACATGATATAGAAGAAAGGAATGAGGAGATCACCCTACTAAAGCACTCAACTTTACCCTCGGCCGATCAAACATACCTTCTTCAGATAGCCCAGTAGTTGCATATTTCATATTGGGAAAGAGTGAAGACCTTGTGCCCAACTCTACAGCCGACACTCTGATTTATGGTAGAGGCAATAATTTTAGGCAGAGGGGTCCATGAGGTGATTGAGAAAATTCATCAATCTGTTGCGGAAAAAGTTCCAGAGGTTGAGAGATTATTAAATAGGTTATATCAAGTCCTAGATGAAGTCTTGGAAAATGCAAGGATTAAGGACTGAAGGGCCACTGGTAAAACAAATAACAAGGTCATCCATTTCCACGTAGTTATCCTTCATACCAGCGAATGTGTCACCAGGTTGGATCAGACCATGAATGACATACAAGCCAAGTTCTCCCACTTAACTCAGATGGGCTTACCTTCTCCATTCCTTGAGGATGAGTCAATGGCCATAGTAGAGCATATTGTAGAAAAGATCGAGGAAAAGCAATGGGATGTGTCTACCTTGTGATATTTCAGCCAACCCCTTGCTACAAAGGATTTTGAGAGCATCACTCAGCAAATCGCACGACTTATTTTTCAATTCGATTCATGGGCCGGTATATCGTTAGTGCTTCCTTACAAAGAAGTGATTGAGCTACATGGAGTGCAAGAAATTCTATGTGATATTTTCACCCCATATAAAGATGAATGGTTGCCTCTATCGACCGCCCTCTCAAAGCTCTAACTGCGTCGTCTGATGGATAAGTCTCTGGTCTACAGGCCAAAAATTTTGGGTTCCTCATTCCATAGGCGAAACACCCCTGATAAGTTGCCAAAATTTGTGAACATAAAATTCCCAAGCTCTCTTTGGGTGAGTTTATTTTCCTTAAGTATCGGCCACACCCTCCTCTAAAGAAAATGAAATATCAAGCTCCTTGCGCAAAAGCTTTAGTGAATGTTGCCACCTGTCAACAAAGTGCCCCTTGCAAGGTTTCCTTTGATCACTTTCCAAAATCTTGCACCATACTGCCACGTGTCAGCCATTCGCAAATCTTTTGTGCCTCTTTGCATCGCTCTCATTTTGGGCCCCGACCATACACCACATAGCATCGGTCTGCGCACAAATCTTGGCGGCCCCAACTTTTGCATACTATGCTGGAGACCTCTGCATGTCTTCAAATTGCAAGTTCTTCATCGCTCAAGGGAAAGGATGAATGATGACCTTGACTACTTGCCATGTGATCTTCCAAAGGCTTCATCATGAGGGAAATCCAAGCAGGCGACAACCCATCACCAGCTGCCATGTTTTGTAACTACTGCCATAAGTGAATTGCATGTGTTAGTGCTCTATTTTATTGGGACCACTACCATCATTCGTAGGGGATGCATCTGGCCCTTGGGAATCCTCATTCATGTCCCGAACCTTTTCACTTGTAATGGCCAAGGTAAAATTATTGCTAATGCATCATTACTCATGATTGGGGAATCTTTCCTATTACTTGCTCATCAAGCTAGGTTTTCACTATAAATACTGCTTCTTCTTTTGAAGCAAGAGGGTCCCAATGAGTTCATATTTTGATAGAAGAATTGGTAGAAGAACCAAGCCTTTCATTTCTTTATTAGATTATTATAAAGAACTCACAGACTATGCCATTATTCAACCTTTATGTTTTATTTGATATTTGATAAGTTTTACCGTGCCATTATTGTACTGGATGTTTCACTCATAGACTTCTATAAAATAATACAATTTTTTTGGTTTAGATCATGTCTTTGACACTTTTTTCTTGTAAATGTGTATGAAGGTTATATTATGTCATCTAGTGAATCACTCAGGCTTCTATCTTTATTTTTCCATTCTGGAACACAACAAACTACCAAACGGGCCCTTAAATTGTATCCCCAAGATAGATTTACCATGCCTTATATCTAAATCTTGGTGCATCGCCTTAGTTAGATCCTTTATTTTATATTTTCTTCCTTTTCCCATTCAAAACCCCAGTTATAGAAGAAGTCATCTTCTTTAAAAATCTAGAGGTTACTCAGTTTGGCATAATAGGTCCCCCCTAAAACTGAGTTTCACACAAGAGGCTGTTACCTTGTCATTTTTTGGCGTCAACATTATGTATGTGGTTAAATGATGTATGTCAAGGTTTAAACCCCGAATTACATCTTGCAAGACAATGATATGTAAATCAGGGAGTAAACTGTGACATACATCATATATGATTATGAAATTGCATGTATTGACATGGATTCATGATGGCTAGGGATGTAAGTTGGGGTTTTAACCCTAAAATACATATTATTTACTAGATCAAATATGTGATGGAAAAAATAAACCCCGCAACACACCATTATCAACAAGGGTTTTGAAAGTGTAGGTATATCATGGAATTTAGATTTTAATTGAGGTTTTAACCCCGACTATCATTTAAATGGAGAAGATTTGGATAAAACATGTAGGCCTAAAGGTAGGTTTCATATTCAAATTTAGTAGTGACTAGGGATGTAATTTTGAAGATTAGATCTTGAGAAATATCACCAATGTGTGCAGGGCATGAACACGAACGAGTAAAAGAAAAAATGAAAAGAACATAAAATAAAACTTAAAACATAAAAAGAAAAATATAAACGACTAAAACTAAACCAAAATTTAAAATCCTAAAGAAGTTACAAAAAATGATGAAAGAAAAGCAAGAAAAATGTGACATACTTGAAGCGAAACCCTAAAAAAAATGACAAAGAAAATTGATCGAATCCACTTGAAAACCAATCACAAACATGAAAAGGAGCAACATGAAGATAGGAGGTGCACAGATTGACAAAGAAACAAGAAAGAAATGGTGAAAATGATGATCAAAACTAATTAAAAACTGATTTAAAATGCACATTAAAGACTCATTAATGACACTCATGTGATGGTTGGAGTGTAGTTGTGCTGAAATTCAGTGTGACTACATCCTTGAAAAGCAGTCTGCAAAAAGATGCAAAGGTGTCAAATTCTAGTGATCCTACATGTGCAGTAAATACACTAACATTGAAAATTAACCTTCTACAATTTTTTCAAAAATCCAAACTTGATCACTCAAAATTAATTTTCGAGGGATCGGGTCACGCTTGAGGGAAACTAAGATTTGACTCAGTTTGCATGCTTAGAGAATGTGGACTATGAAATGGACAAGTTTCATAGGGGTTATCCCATGAATTGAGCATGTTGAATTTGAGGATAACATGTACCAAGAGCTTCCACCTTTGAGTCAAATATTTGTTCCATCAACCAAGAAATCCAAATTCTATGGCCGTGTTAAGAAATTACCTTTCCTCCATCCTATAATTGAGAGTGAATGGACCCTAGACAAAATTCTCAATCTAGGACTCATTAAATTACCCCCTATCCATGAAAAATAAGATAAGAAAGTAAAGAGTACAAATATGTCTTATTGTGCACATCATAGAACACTTGGACATCTTACTGATGAATGTCATGCTTTAAAGAAGATGTTGAAAGAATTTAATCCCTATGGAGATCAAATTGGCCGTGTAATACATTAACTTTCATTTATTGTGCTCCTTACCATGTGGTAGTTTTAGTATCATAACATACTCATTACCATGCATGAGGATATAAACATGCTTGTATACAATCATCTTTTCTCTTGTAAGGAGCAATATATCATCATCTAGTTTGTGCTCATCTTTGTCCTTACACTTGGGGGGAAATGGTCTAGGTAGCCTTGTCATAGGTGCATTCTCTCTAGCAAGGGATCCCTTTCTATCTCCTTAAAACATTAGTGTATCAAGTACACTAACATTTTAAAGGGGGGTATAAGTCCCCCACTTATTGTTTGCATAAGAAGTGTTCCCTTCTTAGTGACGATACCATACATCTCCTAGGAAGTGTGACCTTTTCTATCAAAGTGTGGCCTTCTTGATCTATGTGAGTGTCTCTTTGGTGGTGATATTAGGCTTGATATCCCTCAAGAGTGTGACCTTTCTTGGTATATGACATTCCCCTTGGTGGTAATGCTATAGCTAGTATTCCCTAAGGTGTGAATTTATTTTTCCATGACTTTTCCTCTCTTGGTGGTGGTGTTATGTGTGATATCTCCTAAGGTGTGACCTTTCATGCATTGAGAAAAACCCCTTTATTATCATCTCTTGTGGTGGTTTTTTTATGACACCCCTTGAGTTTTTAGCCTTATCCTACCATCATTTATGCACCCTTTAGGTGAATTTTGTTCATCCCCTAAGATGTTAAACTTTATGCACCCCTAAGGTGAGTTTGGCATTTTTTCTCTTTGTTCACGAGAGTTGAATTTAGTGTGGTATTGGCATAAAATTTTGATCATTTTGTAGAACATTATTAGGATTATTATGGAGTATAACTCTTGGTATGGTTATGGGTACACATTTAGTGAAAAATGGTCCTCACTAGACCTAGTATGTTTCTCATTTAACTACCTTGTCTTGGGGGCTCACCTAATGAAAAATGGATCTCAATAGATTGTGTGTCTTCTAGTTTATGATTCAGCTAGCAAATATCAAAATTTATTATGGTGTGAGTAATGAAAACCTTTTAACATGTCCACCTAGTATAAAACACCTTTCTTTCCAATGAATCCATGTGTTTTATGAGTGATGTGGCATAACACAATTTCATAGTCCTCATGTAAGCTAACATTTTATTTGATGGATGACGTTCATTATTTGAGACAATTTGAGACTGAGGTCTCTTTGCGTTACCGACTTGAATTTTTAGTATTAACCCTATGTTTTGTTGTCGACTTTTTTTTTACATTGCGTTTGTTTTCATTTCATTTATATCTTTATGTTCCATCATGTCATGTGTTTTCATCGTGTATGCTTCATGTTTTCCAATATGTATGTTTGTGTATGTTGTCTTGTTGCATATGTGTGTTCCATTGTGTATATGCTGGTTTTCCATGGGATCTTGGATCTTGGGGGCTTGATCACCTCCCTTGATCCCTAGTAATCCTATCTCTTCAACATTTGTACAATTGGATCCCTCTTGACATATATTTTTTCTACTTTAGTGAGAGTCTGAGCGTAAGTTCATACTCTCATTAAAGTGGGGGCTAAATGTATCATTGTAAATTGTCACCCCTAACAATTTCACACTATATTTTGTCCCCTTAACTTATTGGACCTAATTGAGCATCTAATTTCCTAAATTATGCATTCCAAGGCTTATTTTTACCACTTTCTAAGAGATTGCAAGCATTGAACAAATGCAAGAAATTAATGGTTTTCCCCTGATACATTATGTCATATAAAATAGGGCTAGGACCCATATGCCCATGGGTGTATCGGTCCCCCTATTCTATCGGAGACCAATTTTTAATATGTCAGAGTGGCCATTTTAACATTCAAAATTCAAATTTTAAATATCGGCTTTTGAGATCTAATTTTCAAGAAATTCGTACAATTGAATATAAATACCTAGTTATTGCATCGTTTGAATATTAAAAGGGGATATCTAGAAAACTATTGGAAAAATTATCAAGAGCACTATCAAGCAAGTCAAGATCAACGTTTTAGTGATTTATTTCAACAATTCAAGATCCAACATCATGTCAAATTCTATGTTGTTAGGATTAGGTGACATCAACTTTGTAAATCCTTAAATTAATTATTTTCCTAATGTCTTTTATAAATTAACCATAAGAGGTGAAACCGTTTAACCAATGGTGGTGAAAGATCTCATGTAAAGATGAAGTTACTATTATCGTTTGTCTTTTAGGAAAGGATAAAATAGCTAGGTGTCCCATTTGAAATCTCCTATTTTTGGAAGGGTTATGACATCCGTCATAAGTTGTAAGAGGTTTAATATGCATGACTGTAAATGAGTAAATATTCCATTTTTGATTGGTACTAAGTTGAGTTTAGACATGTGTCCTAATTGTGATGATGATATTTAAGAGATGTTAAATGTTCCTTATGCTAGTGTCATTGGTAGTTTAATGTATGCAATGGTTTGTACTAGACCAGATATAGCCCAAGCAGTGGGAGTTTTGAGAAGGTTTATGTCTAACCTTGGTAGAGAGAATTGGAGGTCCAATGAGTTGGATGAGTAAAAAATAACCTATAATTGCATTGTCCACCTTTGAAGCAGAGTATATGTCTGCTATTTGCTGGGTGAAAATTATGCAATCTCTTTAACAGATTACAAAACTTGATTTCAACCACAGTTGTGTGAGATACAATCTCTCTTGTTAGAAAGGGGAGGCGCCCTTCTTACTGCTTATTGAAACTAAGTAAAAATAATTAAGTATTCACAATTTTTTACACTACAATTAAGAGATAGGGGTGTGTCACATTCATAATTCTCTTTTTTCATCGAGTATATTTTACAATGCTTCACGGTTTTGAGTTCCTGATTCAATAAAACTTCAAACTAAAAAAAAAAATTAATTCTGATATTCTTATCTTGTCAAAGCAAAGACCAAGAATACCAGCATAATGATGATAAATGATAAAACAAGAAAACTCACGAAGCTACAAAGTCATTTCGTAGCTTTCACCAATGAACCCTTTGAGATATATAACCAGTGTTGTATTAGAAGCACAAATTCTTCTAGATACTTTGAGATAGATCCATGAACAACATAAAAAAATACAAGCACAAAGTCTTGTAGAGATTTCACCAACAACATTCAATCAAATAACATAAATTCGAATAAAAGGGTGTAACACAAAGTTTACACGGATTTACTCAAAGCCCTTTATATCTCAATCACTAACTATTTCCAATCTCAATCAAAACCAAAAGATAATCAATTCCAACACAAAATCTGGTATGCAACTTTCTTCTTTATTGATCAAAATAGATACATAAAGATGAACACAAAGTTTCATGTATTTTCTTCTCAAAATGGGCAGCACTTCGTTGCAAAAGATAAAAGATAAAATATTACAATAGGATCCTCTCATATTTATAGATGGGAGAGGAGAGAAAAATTAGGAAAATCAGAAGAGCGAATCTAGGAGAAAATCTAGGAAAATTTGACCTAACTAATTGACTCATTTCAAAAATGTCATCCACCTTTATAGGAAAACATCTTTGTTTTTACATGTAATTACATTTCTCAAAAGGACATATAAAATGTTGAGAAATATTTACAAAATGCGTAAATGAAAGTAAAAAACTATTTAACATTGTAGATGAAAAGAAGTCTTCATGGTTCTTTGCATTGGGTGCGAAAGTATTCATATCTCTTCTTTACTGGACGAATGCCTCATGTAGACCAATAGTGTAATCCACTATGGTGTGAACTCTGGTAATTGATATTCTAGAAGATGAGTGAAGCTTCTTGCATCTGTCAAGATGCATCTTGATATTATCAAGAGAAATCGTAAGTCACAAATTGCATGCAAGGAGGTCTTTGAAAATTTGGCATCCTCTACTTGCTTCATGATGGCTTCCTTGTAGATTCATGAAAGTTCACTTGCTAGGAGGAAAATATGGTCTTCATCAAGGAGCTTACTTGGTAACTCCTTAATTTCATTTTCTAGGATAACACGATGTCCCTCGCCATCTTCTTGTACTTGGTGGATATCTTCGATAAGAGACTTGATCACTTCAATGTGGTGCTTGAAAAATTCTCTTACGTCCACATATTTATCCTTGTTGAGAATCACCCCAACTTCCACCAACTTACTCATCTTTCCCTCTTTCATTTGTGACCAAAATGAGAGGAATTTGTCCATTTCTTTTTTCTCTCAGGAAATTGTGCTTTCTTCTTTATCGAGCTCTGATTTTAGCTTGGCTATTTGAGTGGCCTTCTCATCCATAACAATTATAACCTGTGAACCATGTCCTATCATTTCATCAATGAAATCATACAATGCCTTACCCTTGGAGACAAACTTCTCCACCTTTTGTACTATTGGCTCATCAACGCTTACCATAGTCAAAGGTTGTACATTTCTTGAAGATCCTACTAGTTTCCTCAAAATAGCTGCATAATGCTCGACCTTGTCCTTGTACACATCTCGGGCCCGTTCCATCTTGTCAAGCCTTCCTGCTAATGCATCTAGGACCACCTGTGCATCTTCCTTTGCAGTTTCATTTGTCACTTTTCTGAGCTAGATTCTTGTGATTGTGTAGTCCTCCATGTTAACATCACCTTCTTCTTGTGGGGGTAGACCAATCTCTACAAACTTATGACCAGTTTTGTCAATATGAATCCTTGAATGAACTTTTTCCTTTTTCTTCCCCTTGGCTTTTGGAGGGGCTATCTCTTCAAGATCAAGCTCTTTTGGAGAGATCATTTGTTTCTTTTGCTTCAATACTTGAGAGACCAACCAAAGAGGAAGGGAGGATGTATATGCTTCTTGACTCACCATCAATTCTTGTGTCATAGCTACTTCTATAGAAATGATTGGTATGGTAACAATCAGGGCATTATCTATCATGATTGCTCCAATAGACTGCATACCAAGTGGACTCTACAAAGAGTCATTCATAAATATGTCGAATTCAGCTTCAGATGGAGATGAAAATTTATGTGTTTGTAACTATAAGGGGAGTGGCAAGCATGATTGATGTTGGGTAAAAGCACAAACCTGTGTCACACTTTCGGCCAAAAAAATAGTTTTGAGCAAACTATTTTTGGCCGAAAATGTTTCAGCCAAATAGGTTTCGATTGAAACCATGTGTTGTATACATGGCACACAAGATTTTAGCCGAATAGGTTTTGGCCGAAACCAAAAAAATAATTTTTCCTTTCCAAACTTTTAATTTTTCTTTCAAATTGTCTTATTATATGTGGGGTTTCTATCAAAACTATTTCAACAGAAACCCTTCTGATAGAAACCCTTCTAGCTGAAACTCTCTAGTTGGCAACTAACTCAACGTTTTTCAGAATTTTTTGAAACTTTCAACTTTAACTAAGTATTTCTCTAGTGAGAATGTTTTTTCTCCAAAAAAAATACCCTTCTGTAGAGCTCATAGTGGTGAATCCAAATATATAATTTTTTAAATTTTTTAATTAGTTTTAATATATGTTATTTTTAAAATAATACAAATAGTTTGTTAAAATTAAAAAAGAGGTTGATTAGAAATTAAAAAATATTAGTAAAACATATTAATTAAAAAAAAAACTTATATGGGGTAGTAGAGGAGAGAGTCTTCTTCAAAAGGGTATAATTTTTTTTTTTGAAAATGATTAAAAAATTGAAAATAGTTGAAGGCCCATGAAAACAGTCAATTCTAACATGTTTGACTTTAAAACGTTATTACGAGAAAAATATAAATCAAAATTTGAATTTTTTTCCCCATGCAAAAGATATTGAAGTTACCTATTTGGAGGAAAAAAATTAGAGAAAAATGAAGTTTTTTTCAATTTGTATCTTGACCCCATGAAGTCACACTTTTCTAAAATTTTCAACATTCTAAAATTTGTCCTTAAATTGAAGAAAACATAATGAAAACATTTTTTTTTTAAATTAAAAAATTACAAGAATATACTTTATCAAAAGCTCTAAATTTCATTAGTTTACACCATTTTGAAATTCAAAACATAAAGACCACTTTTATGTGGTCGAAGTTCAAAAAAAATTGTTGCTGGTTGATTCCTTTATAAATTGTGACACAAGTTTGTACTTTTACCCTATTGTAGGGGGAAGAGTAATGTCCACTACATATGTGCTAAATGTGGGAGGAGGTGAAGTAGGGAGAGGAGGTGGAGGTGTTAGGATTGGGAGGTGTGTGAGGAACATTTGAAGTAACAGGTGATGACATTCGGGGAAGATATTCAATAATATTCTCATGTGGGGATAGAGATTGTTCATCCTCATTCCCAGGTTCTTCCTCATTCCCTTCCTTTTCTCCTTCATCTTTTTTAGACTTCTCTTCTTCGACGGACTCTTCTTCTTAGGTAGAATCTTCTTCTTTTGTAGACTCTTCTCCTTCATATTCTTCACTTTTGTTTCCTTCTTCTTCGAAATTTTTTTCCTCAGAAGCAACCTCTTCCCCTGTTGCATGTGTAGGTTTAGTTTCTATTGCCTCCTGTTCTTCAATGGTCTATGTAAATTTCTTACCAATGGTGAACTTCATTCGAGGACCATTTTAGGAAGAAGAAGGAGTAGTTGCTTGTTTGTTCTTTGCGCAGATTTCTCTCCATTGACTGGTTTCTGCCTCAATGCTTCTCCTTTTGATTCGGTCTTGAAAGCTTTCATTTCAAAACCATGTTTATGAAACTATTATGCTATGTTATGCAAGATGGGAGTAAGCCTTTCTCTGATAGATATACTTTCCTTTTTAGACCATTGAATTGGAGGTAATGGCCTCTTAATAATCTCATCTTCTTCATAAGAAAAGTTTAGGATATCACCAAGATCTTGGAAATCCTCTGGTAGATTAGCTACACCCAGCTCTCTGATTTGTTCTACTGTTAGCCCGCAAAATTCCATTTTGTGGATATCTTCTTCATCTCTACAATTTTACCAAATGTATTCAAAGCGGTAGAAATTTTGGTGATCCTTCTTTAGATTCCTCTTTACGTCCTATTAGTCAAAGTCAAATATATATTTGTATGTTCTAATAGTTATGACTTGCATTTCTGCATAGATTGATTTTTCCTTTTGCACACTCTGAACAATATACCTCCCAATTATTAGTGGAAACTTGAAACCCGGTTTGTGAACTCTCATGCATTCCTTATGGACTAAAATTAGTTGTCTGCACAACACCATGAGTATCCACTTATCTAATGGATATCTGGGCAACATGTATGAACACCCAGAAGAACAATCCACTCCGATATAGGTGAAAGTTGTAAATTGCAAGACACACCCAACTTTACTAACCACTTTGTATGCCTCATCCGACACTCTCTTCTTTTTGAGAGTTGGATCAAAACTGAATAGCAAGGGTGCAAATAAGGCATATGTGACCCTCCTGAAATAATGAAGACTTTCTCTGAATTTCAACTAATAAAAGTACTCATATACAGGCACAAAATGTATGTTTCCCTTTTTAGAAAGTCTTAGAAATTTCCTCATTACTATGGTAGCGTACACCTAATAAGAATTCATGTAGAGCTTCAGAGTGGTTGGCACATTTATCAACTGCTCATGAATTTCATCACCGATCTAAGTCCCCAATCAATATGAGTTGTCTTTCTCTTGATGATCTGGATATATTCATACATCCATTCCTGAAAATGGGATGACTCAGGCAATCCTTTAACCCTACTTAGGAGAGTAATCATGTCCCTAACATCTTCTTTGAAATCACTCCTAGGAAGCCCCTTTGGCCATCTTGAGATAGTAGGCCTAGGTGTTTTCAACCATTGGCTATTAATCAAAATTTTGACCTTAGTTGGATCTTGATCATAAACCTCGTGTGCTTGTTGCATTGAGATCTTTGTATATTGTTCCATGTCAGGAACCTAGAAAACAATATCAATGAATTCAAGATCTACTCTCATCATAACTTGCCCCAAGGAATCTATTACACTTCTACTATCTTTGATGTAGTGAGATGCAACCTCGAGAACAAACTTTGTATTATGATAAGAAGTCGGGAATGTGGATACCAAGTGTAAATTACTATGGAAAATAGCTCTCAAACTATCTTCTAAGGGATTTTGCTCAATTATTTTCATGAAATCTTCAAGGTCTTGATGACCAATTTTAATGTCTTTAATTCCATCCACCTTTGAGATCACCACGGTAGGTGGAAAGACACCCTAATATTTGTATTTCATTTTTCCCTCTTTCTTAGAAGATGATGGAGGCTTATTTGTTGTCATCTAGGAGCAACAAGATCAAGGGATATCACCTTCTTGGATCACCTAGCAAGATCTTGAGAGGAACTGCAAGAATAGTGAATCAAAAGATATTAGGAGAAAATGCAGTGTTGGGAAGTGTGAAGCAAGAGAGAAAGTTGGAGCAACAGAAAATGAGCTATTTTGCATGGAAAATGGAGCATGAGCGAAGAAACAAAGTTTGGAGCACAAGCAGAGTGATTTCAAAGTGCTAGAAGAAAAAACTATTTTTTTGTGTAGGAGCACTGGAAATCAGTGCTCCTACTACTTTGGATAGGAATTTGCATGTAAGGGCATTGAAAATCAGCACTCCTACATGCCTTTTGTTACTTGGCGAATTGAAAGTGTAAGGGCACTAATTTTTAGTGCTAATGCATGTGGTAAAGTTTATGTTCATGCTTGGGCACTGATTTTCAACGCTTGAGCATTTTCACTTGTGTTTTTTGAGTTGAATGCTCAAGAGGGATTTTTCACCACTTTAGCATTCAAGTGAAGGAAAGAACTCCATGGAGGAGCAATGATTTTCACTGCTCCTACATCTGGAGTTGGTGAAAAAATTGTGTGAAGAAACAAACATTTTCACCACTTCTCCAAACGAGGGTGGAATCTTAGGAATGAAACAGCGTTGAAAATCACCATTGTAGCATTCGAGGGAAAATTTGAGTTTGATTAAAAGGTGAAAAGATAAAATTTAATGCCAGAACAAGAGGGGAGACTTAGTAAGAAATGGAGAGGAAGGTGAAAGATTATAAAAAATAACCAGTAGAAGAAAATGGCAAAAAGTAGAGAGCTGGTGAGGGCACGAAATCAAAACCAAAACAAATCCAAAAATGAAACATTGAAACCCTAGATCAAAGGAAAGAAACACTAACTCATTTGATTGCAAAATCAAACGAAATTTTTTGATGAAAGTTGTATAATCAGATGTATCATCGGGTACTTGTGATATTCAATGTGAAATTTTCATTTTTTTAAAAATTTTATCCCCGACGTTTGTCAAAATTTTGACGAACCTTATTTTGCATCGAAGTTTCGATGAAGATTTTTTGCCAAAATTTCGACGGACTTGTAAAGTTAAATTATGGCTGACATAACTAAAATTGAGCTCAACTATTTATTGCAATAGTGTTTTGCTCGACTAATTTCTTGGGAAAAAATAGAAAAAACTCAAGAAGATATCGCCAGGTCGAGGGTAGTCATTATCTTTTTCCATAATTCATTTGTGAAGTCAGATTTGTACTGCCAGGTTTGAAAATCATATTTTAAAGCAACATCTCATCAGATTTCATTTTTAGTCTTGTGCATTTTCAGATTTTCATTTCCATATTTTAGACCTAACTTCACAAATTCTTTATAAGGGAATTGTTTATAATTGATGGAAAATTCTTGATGGATTTGGATAAATATTATATTTGCAAGGTTTCAATTTTAATCCTAATGATCAATTTTCAATAGATTTGGGAGCCATAACTAGATAATATCAAAGGCATAGGGATAGCTACATAGTGAAATAGTTGCCAAGACTTAGGCCTAGAGGGTTGAACAAAGAACTAGGAATGTTTGATAGTGGATAGTTAGAGCCATTTAGCTATGATATTTTTGAAGACTGCTTCATAAAGATGTATTTTTCCCTTTGCCAAGTTTTAGAAATAGATTTTAGACCTTAGATGCCAATGTCTTATAAAAGCGGTTATGGTATATATGTTACCTAAAGTTATTGAATTCATCTTGACTCTATACAAATATATCTATTTTTTATTTGAACAAGAAAGAAAGAAAGAAAGAAACCAATTTCTAAATATTGTCAAATATTTAGAGCAACAAACTAAAAAATGAAAAAATGAAGATCAAGGCCTCTCTATTTTTATCAGTTCAATTAAAATTTTTAGATGCTGCCAAACATCTAGCAAGCTATAACTATCATGCATATTATATGATTTCTATTTGTTTTATAATTTGGAATAGTTTACAAGATGAAATTGTCTCCTCATGTAGAAGTATAAACTGCCAAATTCCTTCAAAAGTTGATACATGAATCAAAAGATGAACCTAGAAAATTGGAAACCAAAATTTTTGTGGTAAGAAGAGTTGATTTTGGCATGAATGACATGTTTTAACAACTTTATTAAGTAATGCAATTTATTTATTTATTTGACAATTTGGTGATTTGTGTGTAGATATGCCAACATATGAAGTTGAGTGGAAAAGAGCACTCCTTACCTTATCAAGTAATATCTAGGTAAGATGTTATAAAAAATAACTTGTGCTTTTAGTGAAGCTGGTCAACCTACTCATGCTTTTCCATGCTTAATTTTTTCCTTTTGGATTGAGCTACTTATGATAAATTTTTAACTTTCCTTGCAACCTGTGTATTACCCTCTCAAGTTTTTAACTAGTTAAAAGAAATCTCTTATAAAGGATATAAAATGCCTTAGTACTTTAGATTGTCCTTTATGTTAAGGGAGGCATCTAACTATTGTTTATATAATTCAACTTTATTTGAGAGTAAGCATATTTAATCTCTATGTGGTAGATTCAGACACTAAAAGAAAGTATTTGACCTTATTAGGAAAAATGAAGCAAAAAACGTAAAAGTGCATCATAGAATTTTTTTTTCATGATTTTCATTGTAATGTATGCAACTTATTTCAATATTTTCTCATGGAAATCATATGACCTTCTTCTATGGACTATATAAACTCCTTTAGTGTAAATTATGTCCTCTCCTTCCTATTATGCAAGATCATTCAAAACCTCTGCTACTTTTTTACAATGACATATGATTGTCATATCTCTATAAGTATTTAATAGACATAATGGGATATCCTTTAGAGACATCATCATCTCTATTGAAAGTGATCCCATATCCTTTGTGATACCTTCCCTCTAGCAACTTGACTATCCTTTTTCTTTTAGCTTATGCATAAGTTTATTCATTTGATTTCAATGGCCTTGCATAACACTTGAAGAAATTAATTGTGGTAGCTCATTGAGATATTGTCCATGCACTCCTTAATACACTTGTAGATTTTCCTCTTTTGAAACTTTGTGAGACGGAAATATTTATTATTTTACCATACTGCTATGAAGAAAATGAACCCTTGACAAGATTTATGATGTTTTAAAATCCCTCTTGATTGCTCAGTTACTTTTCTTTATGTATCTTTTAAAGTTTGTCATAGTACCCTATCACTGTTATTATTAATTTCAATGCCCCTTTCATGGTTATGACATGGACTAATCATTGTTTATTTGAATATTCATTACTGTGATCTCCTTTTGGGAATCTATAGTAAAGTGTCATGCCTTTCTTTGAAGTCCATTTCCTTAAAGCTTTTCTCTTTTCTTGTTGCTCCTTACCTCTATAGTATCTCTATATTGCATATACACAATATTAACAATTATGGTGATAACTAGTGGACATGGGTATAACATCAAGCATCATAAAAATGTAGTTTAAATCTGCATATATAATACCTCGAGATAGTAATATTGTAGCATTAGTCAAAGAATCATCATCAAACTATATTTGTTGATCAAATACAATGAAAAATAAAATATATTAAAATATAAAACATTGATCTTTTCTATCTACTCCACTATAAATAATAAAGACTTCCAACACTCAAATTGGAAGGAAATTTCTACAGTCTTTATTATTTATAGTGGAGTAGATAGAAAAGATCACTGTTTTATATTTTAATATATTTTATTTTACAAATAGCATTGGACAGTAAATTGGCCAATACACTGTCAAACATAATGATTAGACCCTATGAATATATAGGTTATCAATATTTAATCAATTCACATGAGAAATCATACTGACCAATAGTATCAATGAAACTTTGATACTATATAACAATGACTAGTCTCAGTTTGATGACATTTCAAGACCAATGCATGAATATCATTTGGGCCTCATGGCATTGAACATTGTTTTCATTCAGCCATGATATAATGTTCTTACAGGAAGCACAATACTAGTATGATTGAATGTATTAGAGGAAATAAGAGTTAGAGTAGATAAAAAAAGAACAAAAATATTATAGTGTAACCTTATTATTATATAAATAAACAAAAAAATAGTAAGAGTAGGAACCCCAAATATCATGTTCATTGTCTATGTGAATATGTGTGGAATAGAGTGACCCCTTATCTATTTCAATTGTTGATAAGGTTAAGGTTTATTCTTATTCTCCTTTGCATAGTATAAGCTCTAACCAATTTTTAATATTTAGCTTAAAATTCAAGATAGTATTCCATATTGATTATATGTCAATAGGAGGGAGGAAGTTGTATATGGATTATGGAATAAACATTGTGACCAAAGACATGAATTACATGGATGGAAGAAAATTCAATACAAATGGCAATAGATTTGAGATATAAAACCAGAGGATGGCCCTATGATATTTTGAAGCACTATTGTAATGGTGAAGTCAATTTAGATAAAGGCTTGCTTCATAAGCATATGGAAGTGTACGAGACATTTGAAGTTTCTTGTGAGAACAAGATTTAGCTTAACCTACAAAACTAGGCAAATGAAGTGTTGTCCTTACAAAACAATTTTGTCGAGAGTGTGGAAGTGAAGGTCTATACAAGATTGTTTGTATGTATTGTATTCAACATAAATATGTTAGGATCGGTCTCAACAATCATTTTAACCTTTCAAAATGATATCATCCTTATTCATCCATACACTATTTTTTGTCAGATGGATGTAATCATTAAGGAAGACCCTTTCATTATTCCCTTAATGGATTGAACTTTCAAGGAGGCCATCTAATGGTGTTTCCTCTTGATATCCAAAGCAGGGATGTGAATAAGACTGATGACTATGCAGGCTATATTGTAGATAAAATTCAGAGATGTTTTAACTTTATCAAGGCATATAATAGGGTGGTCCACTTCAAATGAAACTCTTTATTATGCCATACTATTTTATTTCCAGAATTCATTTGTGAAGTCAGATTTGTACTTCCAGGTTTGAAAATCATATTTTAAAGCAGCATCTCATTAGATTTCATTTTTAGACTTGTGCATTTTTAGAGTTTCATTTCCAGATTTTGTTGTGCAAGTTCAATATCCTGATTTTAGGAGTCTAACAGTTGGAAATCATAGTAAAATCATAATTTAATAATTTCTGGAATTATCATTTTAAAGTTTTTTTGGCATCATTAACTTCAAACTATCTTCTCTTTTGTAGGGGTGGTTGCATGCTGATTTGTTTTGGTATAAAATATCAGAATTATTAGATTTTGTTACCTGTATATGATTAAAAATTATTAGAGTGTGAGTTTGATATTTTTTAAAGATCTAAATATTCAAGCTTGGTAAAGAAAAATCATGTCAGATAATATTAGTCCAGAACAAAATGAAGAGACAGTTACTAGATTCTGGGCTAGATTGAAAAGAAAGGGTGATGGGAAATGTTATTGCCCTTGCAATAATTGCAAGGGCTTAAAGACAAAAGAATTTTAATCACAACAACTGAGAAAAATTGTAGAAAACATGGTCACCTTGAAAGGGGCATGATTATTGTCCATTGGTAAGTTGTTCATTATATGTGTTTATATTGATTGAATTTGTAAATGTTTATATCTTTTTAACATTATATATATATATATATATAATCACTTGATCATGATCATGGTTTATTTGTGTCTTTCATTATTATAAAGGTGGGGCTCCCTAGGGCACATGATATGGATTATCACAACCTCGAGAATGTGGTTTTGCAAGCAGAGGAACATGGAGCTGTGAATATCGAAGATGATCATGCGCCAAAAAACATAGTTGAAAATGATGGTACAAATACATTGATCCATGACACATTTAGTGGCACAATTGATCATGATGATCGAAATGACTTTGATGATGTTCATGATTTACCTATACTTGAGAAGGCATATGAGCCCCTTTATGAAGGCTCCCAAACAAGTCTTCTCTCTACTGTACTATTGTTGGTGAATTTGAAGGTTATGAATGGTTTATCCAACATAGAAATCTCATGGATGTTAAGGTATGTAATATATGTCATCTATTTTAATTGTTGTTAGTTAATCACTAGTAAATAAAGGATGAAATATGTACCATTAATATTCTTTATATTAACAAATTATTTTTTTGTTGTAGATTGATAGGTGAATTTTTGTTACCACCGTCAAATATTTTACATCGCTCATACCAAAATTTATCTGGCATTATGAAATATATTGGAATGGATTATCAAGCAATAGATGCATGTCCCAATGATCATATTATATATCATAAACAACATGAATTTGCAATAGAATGCTCGAAATGTCATATTAGTAGATATCAAATAGATCAACTAACAAAAAGGGTGCCTCACAAGGTTCTTCGTTATATTCCCATTATTCCATGTATGCAATGATTATTTAGGTGTGAAAGCTTAGCGTAATTTATGGATTACCATGCACAGAATAGAAGTGGAGATGAAATTCTTCGAATGCCTATGGATGGTTCTGCATTATGGACATGGAGGAAAAATGGCCACACTTTAAAGAAGAACCTCATAATCTCAGGCTTTCATTAGTAGCGGACGGTGTCAATCCATTTGGAGAGCTGAGATCTATTTACTCGGTGTGGCCTATTTTTGTTATCAACAATAAAATTCCTCCATGGATGTCAATAAAGAGGGAGCACATAATGTTGGAAATGATTGTTGTAGGTATTTGTTTACATCAATTTTCTTTCACGTAGTAGCATCTCATTTGTCTTATTTGTTGCATAATGACTTATATTTTTTTCATTTAATAGTCATGTACATTAATTTATATATATTGTAGTATAATGGTTATAATAATTATGTAATGTTTATGTTCATTCAACTAGGTAAGTACCAATTTAAAGATATGAATGTATATATTGAGCCTCTTATTGACGAGTTACTAAAGTTATGGAATGGTGTCACTATGTATGAAATATCTAGACCAATAGGACAAAGACAATTTCAATTCCATGCAATTCTTGTATGGACAATTCATGATGACCTACGGCTAACACATTTTTGTGGTATGTTATAACGTTCGACTGCACTTTAACAATATTTAATTTTATGAAGTAGATATCATGCATGTTTTTTTAATAATCTACTCATTATATATAATTATACAAATTGACATATTTAATCCAATTATATATGATCTTGCAGGTCTTCAAACAAAGGGAAAATTTGCATGTCTAATTTGTCATCCAAAGATGAAATCTCGTCATTCAACAAGTTTAGGAAAGCAGGTGTTTGATGAGTATAGGCACTTCCTCCACAAAAAGAACAAGTATCGAACTAATGAAAAATATATTTTCAATGACTACATCAAAACCACGAAGAATGACACCTTGCCTATGGTAGTTGGAATATAATAGAATTAATCATCAAGTTTATACATCAAATCAAATTGTTTATCTATCATATATGATATGTTTGGAATTTATATTTTTATATTGTGTTTTGTTTTCTCATGTTGTAATTGACAATGATTTTCGTTTTTAATTTGTTTAACTTATATGCTTCATGAAGGTCGTCAAGGCATTAATGGTCGGCTTCCATAGGGACTGAAAACTTATCCCAAATAATTTAGTAGGTTTCCCTACTACAAGAAGCTACAAATTGTGCATTTGTTTGATACAATTCATATCAGAAAGAATATAATAGAAACATTATGGAAAATATTGGATGGAAGGCATGACAAAGAAAAAATTGGCAAAAATTGTAGTGACATTTAGGAAGCCAATCATGCAATGAAAAATGTCATTCAATTAAATAGAGATGGAGACCAAATTAATATAAGTGCCCTTCCTTGGTTATTAATGGAGCAGCAAAGCAATGCTATTAAAGAAGTCATACGAAAATCCAATTTCCGATAGGATTTGTTGTGAACATAAACAATATCATAACCAAGAAAGGTGAATTTGGGTTAGGGATGAAAACGCACGATTGGCATAGCTTCATTAAGGTAATTATTCTGGTATATTATATATATATTTGTATACTGCATGCACTTTTTAGTGTATTATGTTTACTAATTTTCGAAAAATAATGAAAAGATCATTTTATAATTGTTGCAGTATGTTCTACCTCTATCTCTCCTAGACAAATTCGACAACAATGTCAAGCAAGTTATATATGATCTTGGAAAATACATGAGGTAAGTAGCGATATTTGTTTAATTCGTTGTATAAATCTTATAATTGCCATTTGTTTTACTTGTTATGTAATATATTGTATACTTTTGTTAAATCTCGTTAATATATTTGTGCCTTGAATCAATTGTAGATCGTTGTCATCTAAAGGAATCCATAAAGAAGATATAAATTATTGGAAGAGAAAAATTCCTCGTCTATTGTGTGAAATAAAAAAGTGTCTACCTTCGACATTTTTCAATGCACAATAACACTACCTCATACACCAAGTTGAGGAGATTGAATTGTGTGGACCTGCACACACAAGGTCAATGTGGATGGTTGAGAGGCAATTGAAATTTTTGAAGGCTTTGGTTAGACAAAGAGCACATCCTGAGGGTTCTATGGTGGAGGGATCTACGGTATACCAAACCATGGTGTACATCACTAAATATCTTCCTAAGTTTGAAGCAAAGATCCATGTAGATCGCATTTGTGATCCCAACTCCATTAACAAATTCGAAGGGGAGTACCTGATGGGGAAAGGTAGATTGAGGAAAGTGAGAGGTCATTATAAGATGGTCATGGAGATTAATTAGAATACATTTTAAATTTGGTTTTTATGTATATTTTACTTATTTAATTATTAATCTTCAATATACATCAATTATAAATTAAGGTCGTATACCGTGGTAATTAACTAATTATACGTCGTTTGTCAATTTCAAAAAAATTTTATATAGTTGGTCGAGAGTGGGATGCACTACATCTGTACATTGTAAAAAGTCTTGATTGGATAATGGTATGGATTGAACGATGTCAAAAATATGGTCGCGCATTAACATGGGAAGGTGTGGCTTCATTGGTTAAAGAAGCTCATCGTAATGGAGATTCCAATGTTACACCAAGGGAAATTGATTTATTATATGGTTTAAGAGATAAATAGGTATGTATAAATATATTAATCACCCATATTATTTAATTATTTTCAATTATATTGATGTGTACATATGTTGAGATTATTTTCTTTACATACATTCGGCCAAGAATAAATGTGTTTATCAATTGACGATATTACAATAATTTTTACATGTTTGACATATTGCAGGTGAAACACCACAAGGCTATGTGGTGCAGTGGTCATAAATTTCGAATCAAAAAGTTGGATGACACGAAGAAAACTTGTGATTCTGGGATAACTCCAGTCTTTTAGATGACTAATGTTTCATCTACAAGAGACATACATCCAGAAGTCTCAGAAAATCGATACTATGGGATTTTGGATGATATACTTGAGTGTGAATTTAAGTCCTTCAAATTAGTTATGTTCATCGTCCTATGGTATAGGCTATGATTGAATGAAAATGGTCCTGAGAGAACTCTTATTGAACATGATAAAGGATTTACCATGGTTAATACAAGGTCAATCGAGCGAGTTGGAGATGAGCCCTATGTTCTTCCAAGCCAATGTGAGCAATTATTTTACTTAGAGGTTCCAAGTAAACCGAGTTGGTCATTTTTTGTTAGACATGATCCAAGAGGAAGACCGGTAAATTATAATGTGGTGGAAGAAGAAGATACCAAAGAACTAGAAGATGGTGTAGATGATGATCAGGATCAACAATTAGTTGATGATGTGCTTGGAAAAGATGTCAAAGAGGAGGAGCTAGATCATGATGATGTAGGAGTTAATGTTCAACAAGATGATATATGTGTGGATGATGACATTATCGAAACTAATATCAATGACGATGATGATGATATGACCAATACTTACAATGTCGAACCTGGATCAGATGATACAGACAAAGAGTTGGATGAAGAAGAAGATCAATGACATTGAAATGTATGAGTTATGTGATTGTATTATCTATTTAATATTAATTTCTTGATAGAATTATATTTGAATTATGTGGTTACATAATCAATTCATGATGTACTTTTTAATGTTTAATTTTAATTCATGATGTTACAACTATTTTAGCTCTAGTTGGTATAAGTTTTCCACAGTCCATAACATTGCAGTATATAGCTTTTGGATTCAACTGTGTATTTTAGCTCTCTTATAAATTTCCATATGATCATAATGAATAGTGTTTTGGTAAATTTCATGAAAGATGACACATTGATCGTAGTAGTGAAATAATTGAAAAGTCGTTTAGATTTTTTAGACCAATCACCCTTCACAATGTCATTTTTAGAATCATCTCCAATTTGATTACTAGGACACATAAGGTAGGATTTGATTGGCTTATCTTAGACGAACATTGTGGCTTTGTGTAATGTGAGCAAATTTTGGATGGGGTAGTGGTGCAGGAACACCTACACCTCATATTCTATGCTTAATCATGTGATGATAATTAGGGAGGTCAATAGGTTGGTTTAGGAATTTCAAGAATTTTTTATTGTGAATAAGGTCACTCAAGACCATTAGTCATGTTCTCGGTGAAGTTTTGAGTTATGAGTTTGAGTCTTGCACTAAATAGTTTTGTAGCCTTTTTAAGAAAAATTGGAGAATTTACATGTAAAAGGGTGCAAGGTTAGTGTCATGTCAATAATAAGGCTATTATCAAGCCACTGGAATGGTCTTAGAGGTGTCCTAGGAGTTTCAATACATTTGAAAGGTCAAAAAATTAAAACATTTCAATAGTGATGTTAACGACCTTGAAATTAGTTTGTTTTATGTTTCATGTGATCATAAAAGATTAAAAAGTCAGTTTTAGAGGTGGTTTAGGTGTAAAGGCCTTTAAAAGGCATAAAGTGATCATTGTAAAGGTTGTTGATGGTAAAATTTATGATTAAATATATCTGTTAGAATCCTTTTTGTCCCAATTTAAAAATAATTCTATATTATAGAATACAATTTTTAAATATGATTTGTATTCCAATGTAAAAAATACAAAGAATGTGATAGCACTTCAAAGTGAGCCTTGACAAAATTATTTTCCTTAGTGAAATAATTTTGTTTGTATCCAGTTAATCTTACTCTTTGTCAGATTTTCATGGCTTGGGGTTTTAGGGTTTTCCCATTTGCAATCCTTTTGTGCTAAGCCTTACGTCGGTTTTGTTTCATCGTTACTTTTTGGGCTTTAGTGAAAATGGGTTGAGGGTTGTTATATCTTTAAAGGGGGGTCGTGTTATATCCTTAGGTTTTATTTTCATGTCAGGTTGGCCTTTTATCTTTTCCCTAAGTTTTTCCTAGCTCTAATCTCCCTGTGGTCATGTATTTATGAAAAACTTATGGGTATCGTTGTCTTCCTAGGCGGGTCCCCCTTGTTGTGCCAACGTTGTGTTACGTGTCAGGTTTTCATGGGTCCCCACGATGTCGTGAAGCCTTTTTCCAAAATATTGTATTGATCACAATATCACGAGAAGGCGCCATCTGTCACATTCAGAGACGCCAAAAGAACATTATGAATGTTTTAATATATTAAGCTGACCTTAATATATTAATTGGCGAGCTACTAAAGTAGATCTAAAATGCACATGCTTAAAATTGGCGGAGATGTTTTAATCTCAATAGAAAAGGTGCTTGACTTTTAAGGTCAAAGTTGTCAACCATCTGAACAAGCAAGTTCACTAAAGATCAAGATCTACTGTTGCCCGCTATCATGTGATCAAGAGTTGCAAGATGGTTAACGATCATGATATCAAGGGAATGTTGACACGTGGATTTATTTGATGACGTAGGAGATGGTGGGGCCAGAAACATGAGTTGTAAAGGTTCTTGAGCTGGAATGTATTCATTGGAGGAATTGTGGAATATAGCTAATAAAAACTTAACTATATTGTAGAATATTAAAACCTAGCTAAATGTTGCCATAATTTTAAATTTAATTAACATACTCTAAAACTTAGCAAAAGCAAGTTATAGCTCATCAATTTAGAGAAGTGAAAGGTCAATACCAGAGCCGAGGAAGAGTTTGGAGGAGTGAAAACAAGGTCAATACCAGGGCCGAGGAAGAGTATGGAGGAGTGAAAACAAGGTCAATACCAGCACTGAGGACGAGGTTGAGGGCACTCAGGGAAAATCGATGACCAAGAGACAATGAGTACTGTAAGTTTGGCACCCCCATTCTCTTTAACCTAAAATTTTCATGCCTAGTTTCCAAATATCTTCTCATACATTGGCACCCCCATTCTCGTAAAATGGTATAAGATAAGACAAAAAAAAAAAAATAGTTTAGTCTTTCACATTTTTATCGACTAGCCTTAGGTCTTGGAAAAACTCCCATAATCTACCCACATTTTGGTTGTTAGTGGGAACATGTTATTCTTTGTTGTACAACCTACCTCAAATCTTATGTCCACAAAGTTACTAAAAACATAAAACAATAAGAAATTGTTTGAAGGTACAACTAAAAAGGGGTTATTTCCTTTTGGCCTCCTCCACCTCCTATATTTCAACATAGCATAGAATTATGCTTACATAACATAAACTCAAAAAAATGGAAGTTTATAGGGGTAAAGGAGCCCAATAATATGCTAGGCTAAGCTAGATCTAATGAATGGAAATAGAGGCATACAATTCTTCTTTAATACCTCCACCACAAACATATGCAAGGAAAGGTCTCCTCCCTTCTTGGTAGTGATAACCTCCTCCACACACAAACCTTAAAAATTATGAATAGAGGAATATAATATTTGAAGAACTCAAATTCTTCATAATATAAGAATTTGATCATACTTTTCCAATGATGGCATTATGAGAAAACCTTAGGTTAAATGAATAATTCCTAGCTAAGTTCTTTAAATCATGTCCAGCCATATAAGACAAGACCGTTGCTATGTGTACTTGGATACCATGGAGAAAGGCTCTTTGGCCTCTTTCATCAATCAAGGTATTGTTAAATTTTAACACCTAAAGGTGAGAATGAAGAATCTTTCCTAGGATGGTGGCCAATTATGCTTCTCAACACCTAGATTACAAAATATTTGTCAATATAATTGTTATCACAATTAAACCTATTGCTTGAGATATAGTCATACAAGTAAAAAAATTGGCTTTCTTGATAGTAGATACATTCTAGACAATTCAATCCTTGCTTCAGAGATTGTTGAATGGGATCAACAAACTACTCATGATGCCCTTACTATTAAGTTAAAACTTTGGCAAGGCATATGATTGCATAAAATGTCCTTTCATTTATAAAAGGCTCAAATGGATTTATTTTTAACCCTAAATTATTATCACACATTCATCTTTTTGTTAATGAGTGATTCCACAATAGTGTGTCCCACTTGTGGGATGCGGCAAAAAAAAAATCCTAAAATTTCAAAATTACAAAATACCAGTTGAATGAAGAACCTTCATTTGAAGGTGATGTCGCCATGACCTTTGAATGAAGAACCTTCATTCAAAAATGATACCATGTCAAGACTTTCAAATGAAGGTATTTTTTATTTTAAATATTTCATGTCCAAAATACTTTATAAAAGGAACCTTTGCATGAAGGACCTTCAAATGAAGACCTTAATTCAAAGGTCCTTCATTAGAAGATCCTTCATATGAGGGTTCCTTTAATGCCATCCCATTATAGCTCTTAGAGTTGTTAGAGATATTTTTGTTTTGAAGTAGAGATTGGACCATCAAATAGTGTCACCATGACTCTACCAAGATATCCATCAAATTGATAAACCCTAACTTAGCAACCACAAATTCACAAGAAAATTGCCCTATCAGCCCTAGGGCATCAATTCAATGCCAAGTTTCTTGCTTTAACAGACCCCTACGGCATCAATTCAATGCAATGAACCTCTATCATACCATGTTTCACACCAATCCACTGAGTTACAGTTCCAAGATAGTGGGTGGATTGGTGGATGTCATTTCTATTTAGCTCTCAAACCCTTACATAGGCAAAATAGGGCAGTCCCTATATTTGATTGTTTTCTCCCACAAAACAATGATTTAGAACTTAAAAACAAATTAAAATGAAAGGGAACACATATATTTATCTACACCAATGATCTTAGAGCATTTCAAGATTGTACGGATCCATACAACACAAAAGAACTTTAGAAAACTAGTAAAAATAGAGAAAATTGCTTCAAGAACGTGGTATTTGATATAAAATTTTGGTATCAACTCATCCAACAATTGTCACAGTTGAAATGCGATGGGAATACAATATGATATAATTAAGATAAGAAATGCATCGTTTGAAGCATCAAACCAATATGCAAAGATGAAAGAAAGTGCTAACCCGTTAAACTGAAAAAGTTTCTTTTAGCTTTAAGTTTGTTGGGTAGCCAATTCTTTTAAGTTATCAAATCCTACCATCATACATAATAAAAATTTTGTTGTTTCAAATGACTATGAGCACTAACTTTCACTATTTGAAGATGTTGAAACCTTGTCATAGAGAACTAGAAAATTGATGCAACCACTCATCCTACCTTAAAACATACCACAAGTCTCCTAGCAATTAGACATAGGAAGATTTAAGATGACTTAAACAATTTTTATTGCCAAAGCATAAACTTATGATGACTTAACCAGGCCTAGTACACACTCCCTCCCCATTAACCACTTAGACATATGGAAATTAATTTTAAATTTGCTGCTATTTTTAGTCATGTAGGTGTCCAATAAACCACTTGGTGGTGTTTCCCTTCAAGTTTGTTTACTTGAATGAAGATAAAAAGTCCTTTGATTACAATTAGAGAATACCTTTGAGGCCTTGGTTGTGTAACTGGTGGACTATAGTCACATTTAACACTTGTTAGAAATTTTGGGAGTGAAAACATTACGTAGATTTGATTTGTGATGGACACATTTGGATGGTAGTAACAATAACTTGCAATCTATAAAGACTTGATTACCTTATAACCTGTCAAATTATAGTGATGAAATGATAGGTTAATCATAATGTCACCTTGGGATCACATCACCATGAAAGAACTTCATCCAAAATCCTTCTGAGTGCAGGTACCACCAAATAGGTATTTATCAGATTTGTCTTCGTCGAGCGAGGGAAATTTAGGAAGACAAGAGGAAAGTGAGACATGTAGTAGGTCTAAAAGAGGGAGATCAACTAGAGGTCAAAACATTAGAATAAAATTATGTAAACGCATGGAATTTTTTCTTGCTAAAGGGGGGTCATGTTCTTATGATGATGAGAGCATAGGTGACATCGAGGTGCCCTTGAGGTAAAAACATCTATGGAAATAATAGGTACCCAAGGAACTTCCTCCAATAAACAGTAATTTTTGTGTCAACGAGAGGATATATCACATAGCACCATCACCATTACATGGTTTGGGCCTATTTTGCATGGATGACATAAAGGTCTGTTATGAAAAAGTTATTGAATTGATGGAGTATTTCAAACCCTTTTATAGTTACAAATATTGGATGCAACAAGTTTGATATACACAAAGTATGCATAGGTATGCACTGTCAGCAAATTATATACAACTAAAAGATAAGGATCATAATAAAGGAGTGGCTATGTACATTCACGGAAGGCCAAAAGAATCATGGAATATTGCAGGGTTTATAAATAGTACATGACCTAGGTCAAAAAATAAGCAACCCAATTGCATATTCGAGGCGCATGAGGGAAACCGTGTATTCGTATGTGCGATAAAATCAATAACTTCAGGGGAAGAGTTGCTAATCGATTGCAATTTGAATCGCTTAGATACAAACATAGTTACTATGGGGGTAGTATGTACTATATACCATTTTACCCAACCTCCAATTAATGACTCCAATATAGCATTTTATTATTATGTTTTTTTCGTAAGTCTATTGGTTTCATTTCGGTAATGTTTTTTTTATATTTAATTTTTGTCACAACAAGACATTGATCATATGGGGAAGGCTCTGACCCAGAGCACAAATCACGATGCATCTTTAGGATCTTCTACCCAACAGGTTTACCTCATTGTAATTGTACAAATTAGATATGAGGAAAATGTTTTATTAATATGTTTTTTTCATAAGTTTATTGGGTTAATTTTGATAATGTTTTTAATATTCTTGTCGCAGTCAGCTGATCGGGGAAAGGCACCAACACTAGTAGAGGAGAGCATCCATAGGGAGGTGCATTCACTATTTATGCAATGATGACATTACATATTTTATAAACCCTGTGTATATGATGAGGAAGACCCAAAAAAAATGCAATGAAGAAAGCCTGTAGTTGATATTCATAGTGCCTCAAACATATGAGATAAGAGAAAGGGTTAAAATATTGACTAAGAGAGCACATAACTTGCAAGTAAGCTATCATGAGATATTTAATTATAACATAAGTTCATTCATGGTTTTATATTTTGTAATATTTTATGTCATGAACTAAAATATGTGTTGTTTTTATAGGATTATTTGCATCCTCATGATGTTGTTGGCCATGATCAAGGTACTGCAAGTGTTGCTCGAGGAGTAGGGGTTGGTAGAAATTTTTTCAGTGACTTTTGTGGTGACTGAGGATTTCATTCCCATAAAGATAGAGAAGGTCCCAGGTACTTTAAAATGTTTTAATTATTATTATATATAATCCAATTGAAATTTACTTATTGATCACTCTTTTTAGACTAATGATCCCATGCTCATTTTGTAGGAAATGATGTTTTTTATAAACATCTAAGTGATATTACATTGGAGCTCTTCGGGCCCACCATACATACATGGTGGAATGCCCAAAATTAAGATTTAAAAGATGAGCCCATTAACAATTTAGTTGTGCTCTTCGGTGATAAAACATTCAACCGAACCAAGGTCCTTAAGAAAGTTGGTACCTAACAAAATTATGTGAGGGACCAATGTAGGTAACATTTAGCGAAGAACAAAAGTAGAAGCATCCCCCATGATTCCGGAGAGGGAGTGGAAGGACCTGGTGTTGGATGGAAAGGAGAAGGCTGAAAAGAAAAAATGAAAGACACCATCAAGCCAAGGAAGGTATGTGATACTATCAACAATGTGATTATATACTGATTACTCTTTCTTTTTACATAATCTAATGTATTTCAAACTTTTCATAGGCTTCCTGACGCATCGAAGGCAACAAAGACAAGACTAGAAAAATACAGGCAACACGAACTTGGCTCTGGTGGTTATATGAAATTAGTTGCATGAATTGTAAGTATCAATAAATGAAATATTGTATCCAAATAATAAATTGCAAACAATTTTGGTTTTATCACACCATAGAAGCAAAATTCATTATCTTATGCAAAAATACAAGGCTTTGAATTCAACATAGTGCCCACAAAAGAGGACCCAAAGATTGCCTTCTAGCAAGGCTATGGAGGCATGGTTGAATGCCTAAGAGTCTTGACTGGGAAAACACAATCTTCCACTGCATCCAACACACAGGTAAATAAACTCAATAAATTTTATTTAAAATTGAATACTTGTCCAATCTATTCAATATTAATTTCCACCATAAAGTAATTATGTGCCTATTTGTTTTAAGCAGACAAGAAATGGTAATACTACACATGACATTGGAATGCAACCTGGTGAGGGTGGAGCACAACCTACAGATGAAGGTCATGGTGTGCATCTTGGTACTAGAAGTATTCATGTGCTATACAAAATGCAGTATGGATTAATACAATTAAACATCTTTAATTTAATTTGGTGTATTAATTAATGTAACCTTTCATGTTTCAACTTTAGAGCATGTAGAGAGTGATCAACATGTTGAGTATGATCAGGCTAGACAAGATTAGGAACATGATGTGGCCCCATCAGGTAAAGAGGACCACTCTAATGTTCTTTTAAACATATTTACTTACAATTTGTGTATTAATTAATGTAACCTTTCATGTTTCAACTCCAGATCAATATTTAGAGGGTGTTCAACATGTTGAGAATGAGGCTATAAGACAAGATCAGGAACATGATGTAGCCCCATCAGGTAAAGAGAACCACTCTAATTTTATTTTAATTAATGAAATACTTGTAACAATAATAATAAAACATATCAATTTAACATTTTTTTGCTATTGCAATAGACCCCCCTTGCAGCAACGTCCATGTTGTGAGTACACGACTAGGCATACATTAAGATCATGACAAGAGCTCAAAACAACTGAAGGGGTGATAGATGATTTAGAAAATGATACTTCACTTCAACTTTTTTAGCTACAAAAAAGAAACAAAAAAAAGTGATTGTAATCATATTATGACAACCATATTTTTGATAATATGTAAAAACTGAAAGAATGAATGTTATATGTTAATGAATGAATGTTATATGTTATTAATGGATGAATGAATGAATGTTATATTTTATTAATGGATAAATGAATGAATGTGAATATGTTAATGAATGAATGTTATATGTTATTAATGGATGAATGAATGATTAATGGTATATGATCGGGTATGGGGAATTGAGAGTGATATGAGGGGGGGAGGGGCCAAATGAGCTTCCACCTTCACGTGGTTGGCCATATTAAGTAGAGAATATTAAAATATTCTCAAAACAAAGAGAAGCTCAATAAAGTAAAGCATTTTTCAATATAAGAAATACATCGTTTGAAGCATCAAACCAATATGCAAAGATGAAAGAGTGCTAAATTTTCACTATGAACATTGTGTTGTGTGTGGATTTGGTTTCAAAGCTCTGTTTCTTTTGTTTTTAGTGGTGACATAACTCTAAAATTTGACTTTTGTGCATAAGAGGTTAGTGGAAAATTTGATAGCTCTGAAGGGTTTAGAGGCTCGATTGAGATAGATACATGGATATTTGGATCTTGTTGTTGATGGGAGGCTTCCACTTAACCATGAAATTTTGTACCATCTATAGGTATGCAAAAATTTCTCTACTTACATTCATTCAACTTACCATAATATAATATCTGACAAAAATATCCTTTTCATTTATACTTAGATGGATTTTCATGCCCTGTTCCAAAGAACATGTTTTAGAACATGCAAGAAGGATGTTGGAAAGGGTTAATGGATTTGGCTTTACACCTACCAATTGCATAGTTTACTTCATTCATCCAACATATTCCAATGTGTTTCACAATTGTTGGAATCATATCCTATAATTACAAAACTAGTAAAATTAAATAATGTAAGTTTCAAATATGGCATTAGATATCTTTCTATGAATTTTTGAAAGAAAATATTAAAATGGAGAATTATTAAAAAAATAATCTGCATAATTTCTAAGAGATCGGGGAATTTTTTTGTAGAGTTATCTTGAATATATTTAAGAGAAAAGTAACTTATAGGGATTGAAGCAGAATATCGGTAAACTAAAATCACTATTCAACACATCTTAGTAGTATCTCAATTCAAGATAACTAGGTCCACTATCCATTAGCCAGTAAAACAAATAAAATCAATTCATAAGATTATTTTGTTCTAATAGGGTTGAATGGTTGCTTGTTTCTTTTTGATTGTTAGGAAGTCATCAATATACACTTTCTTTTCCCGCCTTCTCTTTCCTCGTGGCCAGAGAGTTTCTATAGAAGGAATCAAAGTAACCTTCAAGATTGACAATGGAAATGAATACAAGGTCAGTATAACTTAATGTTAATTGGGTATGATTTTATTTGTTCAAGACCAATTTAGATTCATTTTCTACTCACACTACTATTATTTACATTTATGTTTTGCTAATATCCATTTTCCTTTACATTCATATTCTTCTATACATATTGTGTTTACAATAAGGTTTTCCTTAATTTAATCTAGGGGAGAGGACCCAGTACTTGAGCATGTTTCAATATTTGTGATAGTAGTGGTTTATATAGTGCCCAACCCTAATTATTTGATTCTTCTTACTGATCCAATTAATACTTTCCAGTTACTGTGATTGATTATAAGGATTTAATCTTTACTTGATTGTGATAAACTTAGATTTTTGGGCTTGTCTTACAGGTGCTTGTTTAGATGGGTGAGGATCGTTTCTTGTGCTAAAAATATTTTTATTTGTTAATGTTAAAATTACATAGCTGAATCAAGGGGTAGAGGTTGTCCTCTTCAAATGGAATAAGGAGAGTCAGAAGTGGAAGATTGGTCCATTTGTAAGTTTTGTGTGTAGCTGCATTGTATGGAATTATTTTTCTTGGGTATTACTTAAATTTAAAATCTTGAGTATTTGTTAAAATTCATGTTTCCATAGAGGGTTTGGAGGCTTTATCTTACAATTCAGATTTCTTGTGTCACTGTGTTTTTTCTATTCAATATGATATGTATCTCAAGAAGGATATGGATTTGGTTCTTCATACCATCAACTTAATGAAGAGGAGCATCAATGTCATGTTGTTAGGATTTACTATGAAGCTAATCCAAATTTTTTCATTGTTGCTTGAGGCCATATTGCAGTGCTTTCTCTAGGAAGCCCACATGATCCCCATCAGGTATCTTATTTTTGTAGTCTCTAAATTTCTTAGAAGAAATCAACAACCGGTTTGTCTAAATGTGGCTCCTTGTTTACACATTAATATCTCTTTTGGCAGCAATGGATCAAAGCTGATTCATGGGGTCTTAAAGAGAAGGCTCTCAAACATGGCGATCAAGAGTGGGACTAGGTAAAACCATTCATAATAATGCTCATATTATTTTATTGATTATCTAAGAGCTAAGTATCCAGGATAACATTCGGTATTTTTCTATTGAATTTCCAAAGTGAGAATAATTTTGGGTTTGCAATCCTATTTTTTAGTACAATAGCTAAGTATCCAAGATGCACTCCAGGTAATTTTTCTCACCAAATTTCTCATTTTCCACAAAATTAGATTCTAGTGTGTAGTTTAATATTCACTTGTTTGATTTTATCTTTTTTAGCAAAATTAGAATCCAGTTCGTAGGTTGTGCTTGTTGTGCAAATTTGTAAGATGAGTTTTTTGTATTCAACTACACAGTACTTTCCTTTTTCAATAAAAAATTATGCAATGGAGTTCAAATATTAGGATTAGGTTACTATTTGCTCTTTGAGTAGTAATTTAAAACCTTATTCATTGCCCTTTACAATGTATATGATTATCTTGCAAATTGTCGTCTTATATTCAAGACTTTCTTTCAACTTATCAAATGATGACTCTATCTTGATTAAAAACTTTTTTCGATGGTTGTCCTTCATATGAATGTCTCAATCTTCTCTTTCACAACTTTATGTTACTTCACTATTTTGTCATACCTTTGATTTTTTGCAATAGTGTCTTCAACCTCTCTGTAATTCCCATGATGAACCGTGTGTTATTGTGTTAGCACTTCCTTGACCATGAGAATGAGAAACAAATAAATTGACCTTCAGTGAACTTGCTCATTCAGGCTATTGACAACTTTGACCTTAAATGTCGAGTACCTTTTTTGTTGAGATGAAAACATCTCTGCCAATTTTAAGCATGTGCATTTTAGATCCACTTTAGTAGCACACCAATTAATATATTAAGGTCAGCTTAATATATTAAATCATTCATAATGTTCTTTCGCCCTCTCTGAATGTGACAGATGGCATCTTCCCGTGATATCACAATCGTTCAATACTCTTTAGTAGGGTCATCATAGGATGGAGGGGAGCGGCTGAGATTTAATGTCTTATCATCAACAGCCATGATAATTCACCATTCTGCAAAATATAAACCATTATTAAAACCTTCGATGAAGTTTCTATACAGGCGACGATATTTCCTTGTCGCAATTTTGACGCACCTGAATTAACGAACCACCAAAACCTCCGACAAATTTTCTATACATGTGATGAACATTTGGTGATTGTTCATCAAAATTGCATGAAGTTTGTGTCGATTTTCCGATGAACACCAATTCCATTTTCCAAGGAGATGACCGATGATGTCGGGTTTTACTTTCAACGTATAAAAGTTGGTCAAAATTGCAATAAAAAAATAGCAACAAAATTCATATGAGTGTTTTGTCGGTATTTCGACAATAGTTTTTTGAAATATCAACGAACATCCATCAAAATTTGGAGTCAAATACAATAGTGAAAAGTGGTGAAGATTGAATAAAATGTAAGAGGCAAAAAACTAACTAATAAAAACATGACACCCTAGATCGATATGCAAAAATACTCCAAATTTAAATCCACTATGGCAATGGAGTCTAACTAGGCGAGGAGGAAGGAAAAATGGTGGAGTAGAATGAAAAGAGATTAGTTTAAAATGAACTTATAACATCATTTATAAAATACTTAAGTGAACTTAATTCTGCATTAATGAAGGCGTACAAAGTGGCAGAAAAGATGCACGAGCTGTGAAAATCATCACTTGTTCATAAACTGACTTGAGGAACCAAAAGTGCACAAGCGGTGATTTTCACCGCTCGTGCATTTTTGGCAAAGTGAGAAAGTGTAGGAGCACCGATTTTCAGCACTCCAACACTTTTAGTTTGAAATTTGACAAAGGCTCATGTAGGAGCATTGAAAATCAACACTCTGACATGAATCACAATTTTGACTAACTCTTAAAGGTTGAGATTTAATAAAGATACTTGTTTTGAAGCTCTTTGAAAGACAAAAATGGGGGAACGCTCAAATAGACTATTTGAGTTTTTAGACCATGCATTGAGGTGAACTAAAAATTTCCTCATTTTTTGCTCTTGAAGTACACAGAACTACGAAACAGATAAGTTTCGTAGGGGGTTATCTCATGAATCTGATGTAGATGGATTCAAGGATAATAGTTGGCTCCAGCTGGGGAACTTCCTTCAGTCATTCTTAGAAATGATTGAAGGGATAAGAACTCCATAATCAAGTTCCCTTAACCATCCATTATGCATAGATTCAGGCAACGAAAAGAAAAAGACTCAAAAATGAAAAGACGCAAGGATTGAAATAAAAATATTTATATTTAAACACCCGACACCTTACTATGTAAAGTTTTTCAGATGTTGCCAACTGTGAGGAAGAGAAAATGGAATTCCATCCTCGTATGCCAACAAGAAATTGCTTTCATCATCCAACTGATGAACTTTGAATGGTCCAGTCCACAATGAATCAAACTTCTCATGCATACCTTTTGGTTTTCTTTGCTTGTCCCATAAGAGAACGAGATCACCAATTTGAAAATCAAGAATTAGCCTTCTTGTTGAAAAGCTTCTTGACTTGTTCTTGATGCTCCATGATATGGTTAGCCACCTGAACTCATTTCTCTTCCAATTGAGAGAGATACATTATCCACTTGTCAACTGAATTATCAAGTCTCATCCTCAATGGCCTTAGCCAATTTGAGGGTTGGAAGTTCTAAGGTTATGGGAATTTCTACATTCAACCCATACAAGATTTGGAAAGGAGACATAGAAATCACTCACTTTGGAGTTATTTTGTCTGCCCACAAAGCTTTGTGCCAAAAAATTTGATTCTCATCGACAAGTTTGTGGATTATAGTCACCAAATTTTTATTGCTTGATTCGGCTTGACCATTACCTTGTGGGAAATAGTCAAATGAATGGGACAAAGTTATTCCATGTTCAAAATAGAACTCAGTTATCTCACTTGATGAGAAGGCAGAAGCATTGTCAGCAATAATTTTATTCGGCACACCTAACCTGGAAATGATGTTTTCTTTTAAGAAACTACATACCACTTCAGAAGTAGCATGCTTAGATGAAATTGCTTCCACCACTTGGTGAAGTAGTCGGTTGCAGTTAGGACATAGGTGTGTCCCACACTTGAAGATGGATTTATTGCACTAATGAAATCAATTCCCCACTAGTGAAAGGGATCTTCAATAACAACTGGTTTTAAAGGAAAATTTTCCAACTTTGGCTTGCCTACAAACTATTGACATAGTTCACATTTATGCACCCAAGAGTATGCATCTTAAAAAAGTGTAGGCTAGTAGTAATTTTCTCTCAAGATCTTGTGAGCGGTAACTAGTGCTAAAGTGTCCTCCACATGCTAAGTCATGATATGATTTCAACAATCTTTCATGTTGTTCTTTATCATCACAAACGTAGGAAAGTTCCATCCAATGCACGTTTGTACAAACCATTTTCCAACTAGAAAAGTATTGATGACTTTAGTTTGACGGTTATTTTCTCCTTTGAATTCAAATGATCAGGACATTCCCCATAAGTGATAAAATGGGCAATGTCAGAATACCACTCATCAGATGTATTGACAAATAACACCATTGGAAGTTCACTTGGATCTGACTCCTCAGTCTCTGAAACTTCTCCATCTAGATCATTTTCAGCAATGAGTTGAAAAAAACCTCTCCCATGTATCAACTTGGTAGGCTTGATGTCCAAGTTGTATTCTTGAATCTTTGCAATCCAATTGCCTCTTTTTGTTCCAAACTCTTGTTGTGTTAGGATAGACTTAATGGTTGAATCTAGAACTAAGACTTTAACATGGTTGTTAAGAATGTAGAACCGAAAAATATTTAACGACCTTGACCACAACAAAAGCATGTTTTTCCATTTGGGAATATTTCAATTTATAATTATTTAGAGAGTAGCTCATGAATAAAATCATGGATTTGAAACCCTCACTATTTTCTTGCACTAGAATTGTTGAAAGTGTATGCTCAGAAGCATAACTATACATGATAAATTACTTTGTGTAGTCTGGGTAGACTAACACTACTGCATGAGAAATATCCTCTTTGATATCATCGAACACATCTTTTCCTTCTGACGTTGAATGAAAATTTGTAGTACCCTTCATCATATTAACAATATGATGAATCTTTTCTGCAAGATTTGGAAGGAACCTTCGTAGAAAATTTACTTTTCTAAAGAAGGAACGAATAGCCTTTTTACTTGATGGTAGAGTGAATTATTTGATACTTTAACTCTTTTTGAGTCAATCTTGATACCTTCTGTGGACACCATGTGATGAAGAATCTTGCCTTTCATAACCCCAAAAGTTGAATTCTTGGGATTCAAAGAAATACCATGGTATCAGAATCTCTCCAAAATTTTCCTTAGATTATAAAAATGTTCATGACATTTCTTAGAAAAAACTATAATATCATCAAGATATTCTAAAATGAACATACCTAGCACATCATAAAACGCCAGGTCCATAGCATGTTGGAACGTGGCACCAATATTTATGAGACCAAAAGGCATCCTGTGATACAAAAAGGTACCTCATGGTGTTGTGAAGGTCATCTTGTGTTGATCACTTGAATTGACTTCAATCTAGTTGTAACCAGAAAAACCATCCAGCATGGATAGCATTTCAGATCCGATCATGATTTGAAGAACCTGATCCATTACTGGGAGAGGGTAATTGTCTTTGAGTGATAATTGATTCAGATTACAAAAATCCACATAGATACGAATCGCGTCATTCTTCTTACGAACGGGAAAAATATTCGCTATCCATGTTGAATGGTGGATAGGGAATATAATTCAGGCATTCAACATCTTTTGAACCTTCGCAAGAATTGTTCTTGAAATCTTAGGGTTATATTGCCTTTGCTTTCGTTTATAAGACAATGCTCCAATCTTAAGTGGAATTTCATGTTGCACCTCTTTTGGTCAAAAATATTTTAGATCCTCATATGAATATTCCAAGACATCCATATATTCTTGTAACAGCTTAGTAAATTGTTTCTTTCTTCAATATGGCAACATTTATGATAGGGAGGGGTTGGAGGAATCACTCCATGATTCCTGCTCTAGGTCTTACTTGGAAGACCCCTATGGTGTCTCACTTTACCACCTAATCCTATAGGACCTACCTCTTTACTAGGCTCCCTTGGTTCTCCTTTCCAACCCAGCTACCAATACATATTCTTCCAACCAAGTCAACCTTGGTGCTTCCTTTGCAATCCTTCCTTAGCCCTTAATCCACCCTAAAGGCTAACCTATTTCCAATACTGGATTTTATCTTTGCAGGGGTGTGGAGATGTTTCAAACAAGTTCACACCATCACATGGTGGTTCTTGAGGGTCCATCTACCTTCATTTTCCCATCACTTCCTCCAAACCCTCATTTAGGGTTAAAAAGGCTACTATCCTTAGGAGCCCGAATTAGCCCTACTTCTTTGAGAGAACACTCTAATACTCCAATATCTTCCAAAGAACCCAAAATCTTTCTTTGGGGTTCTTGGTCCTCATGCCTACCATTTGAAGATTTCGATGGTCTTAACCTTCAACTGTCCATACACAGGTTGGACCTTCAATTTAGCAAATTTGGCCTTTTTGGGCCCTTTCCCTGACCACACAGTAGACTGTCATGAATTTCTCTCACCAAATTGATTAATGAAGCTTCCTCCTTCATGATAAGTCTTTGCAAGGCATTTGGTTGCCCTCTCCACACTGTGACTTGACAGGGAATGACCACCCCTGCAAATCAAGTGCTAAGCACTCTTTGTCTTTCCTAGCCAGACACTATCAAGCTCGCCTAGGAGAAGACTTCCAAAGAGTTTCCTAAATTGCTAGTGAATCCTACACCTACCATATTTACAATCAAGGAGTCTAGTCACAATTCCCAAGAGGTCGTATGCTATGTACAAAGGGAATGTGATCTTAGCCTCCATTTTCAACTACCAAACTATCAGATCAGCAACTAAGAAAGAAACAACTACCTACAAACAAAAACTCAAACCGAATTAAGAATCAAAGCTACTACCACACAATGCTTAGTTAACACTCACATTACATCCTACACAACTCATAGTGCCATGATCACTCCTTTAACACACAAATTCAAAGCAAAAACCAGAAAGTTACACAAACTTGTCACTATCTTCTCTTGTATTCATAATTTTCCAATAATGAAAAAGCTTCCAACCTTGCTTTCAGGTTGAGGCACACCCTATATAGGTCAACAAAAGCAGGTATACCTCCCCTTGGTTGGACATTGCAGTTACAAAATGGAAAAGTTGCAAAATGCACCGTTTTCCAACTTTTGCCAATTTCTAGTAAACTTAGTAAATGAGTTTCTAAACCCATCCATCCTTCCTCAATTACTATCCTAGAGATCAAACATGTTCCTAAGCTATCTCACCTACTCAATGGTCAACATGACCTTCATGGTAACATACCAAAACAAAAATCAAAAATCAAAACTAGATTGCCTAATTGCCTAGTGTTTCCTAGGTGCTCCTGCACCAATTTACCAATGTTTACCATCTTAGGATCCGCTTCGATTCCTATGTTAATTTTTTCACCTTCATTAGTTGAATCAGAGTCTGAGAGTTGTTTCTTGACATAGTGATCATCCTTATCAAAAATTTTCTCAAGGGATACCAACCCTTTAGGAATTTTATTCCCTTTTAGTTGTAGGAACTCTTCACCTAAAGCTGGATCCATATCAGAAGTAGATTCTCTATGTGTGGAATCACCTCCTTCAAAGTATAACTCATCAAAGTTTTCTACCTTTTCAAAAAAGGCAATAATTTGATGATGGTCATTGAAGATCTGTCAATTTTCTAAATTATTAGGAACACTCAAGTGGAAAAACAACTCAATGGTATAGGTGGAACCATGAAAGTCTTTATGTGGTATCAAGAGCGTGGCTGAGACTGCTAAAGAATCAACTCTTTCATTATATTCCCTCAGAACTATAGATATATCAAAAGCATCAAATTATTTGATGCAATCCCAAACAATATTGCGATAATGGTGAAGTATGTCATTCTTTGTTTGATACAAATTTCTCACCTGATAAACTATCAACTCGGCATCACCTTGTGCATGAATATTTTTAATAACTTTGTTGTGTGCAACTTGCATTCCTAATAACAAAGCTTCATATTCAATAGTGTTATTAGTGTTGTGAAACTATAGTTTGAAAGAGAAAGGGAAAAAATTTCCTTTGGGGAAAATAAAAACCATTCTTTCTCCAGAACCGATAGAAGAGCAACTACCATCAAACTCAAGTAACCAAACATTGTTTGGATCACCAAGACTAATAGTATCAATATTTGTAACTTCATCATATGATGAAGCTTGATCTAAGATAGATAAATCATTTGACGATGAATCATTTGTTGTAGAAAAAGAATCATCACTCTCCAACTCAAGCTGTGTTGAAGATTCACCAAATTCTTCCATTTGAAAATAATGTGTTCCAATGCCCGAGGACTCAAATAGGATTTGAGCCCTTGGATCATCGGATTGTGTTACTGATAATTTTAACTCCCTTTCAAGAATCAATTTTTGCATTACACCTTTCATAGGCATCCTAGGTTCAAACATGTCCGTGTTCAGTTCACTACCAACATCTTTACAAAATTTATGTCCAAGGAGGATCCCATAAGATGATGTCACGTTAGCTACTAGAATTGTCATTTTAATTTTATTTTTGGGATATGAAGCAAACACATACTGTGTATCTTTGATCTATCCAATCAAAGGTACTTGTTTGTTTTCCATGGAAAAATAACAGCTAAAAGTTTTGGTCAGATTCAAACCTAAGGTAGTAGCTACTTTGGTTGGCATCACATTATCTGATGCACCGAAATCTATAATGCAGATGCTTTACTTAAAGCTATTAACAAGTAATGAAATAAAGAATGGATCAATACATCCAGAGGAAACTAGAGGTGTAGAAAAAAGGTTATTTTGTGGCATCTTGGGCTTTGGAGCAGCAGGAATACAAGGAGATGAATCCTGATTTGGGGTAATTCCTTTATCCTTCACAAACTTGATAAGCTTGTCAAATTGGTCAGGGTTTGCCTTGAGGTATTTGGATTCTAACATTTCGATCTTGGTTTTCTTGGCATGATCGATAATGTCAAAAGCCTGGAAAGAATTTTATAAAGTGGATGTAGTAACTTCTACAATAGGCTTAACAAAAGGTACATTGGTCTTAGGAACTGGAGGATTGGCTTTTGTAACATAAATAATGGTCGGTGGAGGATGAGGGACACTTACTTGTTTGTTTGTTGTATTTTTTGGTTTCCAGGGCAAGGGAGATCCTCTTTTTGCAATGGTAAATGGTGGCTTATCCTTTTTTGGTGGAGTAGCAGCTTGAGGCTGATCAAGATGGTTTTTTTGTTGCCATGTAAAGATAAAATATGCATTTATCACTAAGTCCTCATCCTCGAATTCATTTTTCATTTTTAAATAGCCAATGTTGGAGTTTCCAGTTGATTTCATTTCTTCTTCTTGAAAGAGATCAACACTTTCTTCCATGGGATAGTTTGGTTGCGCACATTCATCTTGTTTAGCCTCATAGTATCTTGCAGCAGTGCTAGCGGGTGGAGCTTCAAGTGTGAGTCTTCCTTGTCATGCTGGAAGATGATTTTTATTTCTATTTCTAGCATAGTTAGGAAAAATCCTCCTTGGAACATCCTTATAAGTGTTGTTGTTGGAAAATTTCTTTTTCAAAGCAAAAATTTCATTTTCCAACCTTTGAACCATCAAATCAACAAAATTAGAGTTAGCACTAGATGCACTAACATTAGAATCAAAATATCATAACACTTGCACCTTCTTATTGTTGGTATTCATCCTTATTTCTCCAGCAAGGATCATGTCATCTTCGAGACTCATAGCCAATTGTTGAGTTGCTTTAACGTTGGCAAGAACTTCCCTACACAAGAAAAAACTTACCTTGGGGAGTTGCGTGTTAATGAAGAAAGATTTTAAGTTATGATCTATTGGTCTTGCCACCATTAGGATCCTCATCACTAGCTTGTTTAAATTATCCATGAACTTGCGTATGGGTTCATGAGCCTCTTTCTACATGGTTGTAAGTTGCACCAGCAGAAGATGTGCATCTTCAACCAGTTTGAACCTTTCTTCAAACTTAGTGCGAAGATTGTTCCAATTATTAACTAAGGTAGCTGGAAGGGTATAAAACCATTTAGCAGCAACTCCTTGCAAAGATTCAATGAAAATCGTGATGGCTACATCTTCATGTTCCAGGCTAAGAACACCATAAATGATGTAAAAGGAAAATATGTGTTCATCGGGGTGGTGTTTGTCGTCGCCTAGAAATTTCAGAATATGCTTTCTTGAGACATGTGGAAGTTCATGCAAAGGCACAGTCAAATGAAGGGGACCGAAAGCATTTCCCCAAGATCCTGAAGGTGGTGTGGCCATGATAGGTTGCACAACAAGTACTTGCATTGGAACGCTATGGAGGATCGAGGATTCACTCGGAACAGGAGATCTTAGCTTTCGTGGAGGATAACTTGCAGTTCACTGCAATAGAGATCTTACTCATGAAGGAGTAGGTGGGGTGTTATGTTGCAACAAGTTTTCAAAAAGTGGATATACTACTCCTTCATCCCTCAAAATTTTTGTATAGCTTCTAGCCGCTAGAATGTAGATGGAAACAAGAGAGATATTAAAAAAACAATACGTGAGATCACAATAAGATATTGAAAAACTTGTTCACTTCAATCAAAAGCATGAGGCTTTAATTACGAGTGTCGGTCCCCAACGAAGTCACCAAAAAAATGTTGGGTGAAAATTATGTAATCCCTTTAAGAAATTAAAAAACTTGATTTCAACCATAGTTATGTGAGATACAATCTCTCCTCTCAAAAAGGGGAGGCGCTCTTCTTACTGATTATTGAAATTAAGTAAAACTAATTAAGTATTCACAATGATGTACACTATGATTAAGAGATGGGGGTGTGCCACATTCATAATTCTCTCTTTTTTCAAAGAATATGTTTTATAATGCTTCATGGTTTTGAGTTCCTGATTCAATATAACTTCAAACTAAAAACAAAGCAGTAATTCTGATATTCTTATCTTGTCAAAGTAAAGACCAAGAATACCAACATAATGATGATAAATGATAAAACATGAAAAATCATGAAGGTACAAAGTTGTTTCGTAGCTTTCACCAATGAACCCTTTTAGATATATAACCAACATTGTATTAGAAGCAAAAAGTCTTCTATATATTCCACGATAGATCCATGAACAACATGAATAAATACAATCACAAAGTCTTGTAGAGAGTTCACTAACAACATTCAATCAAATAACATAAATTTGAATAAAAGGGTGTAACACAAATTTTACATGGATTTCCTCAAATCCCTTTAGATCTCAATCACTTATCACTGCCAATATCAATCAAATCCAAAAGATAATCAATTCCAACACAAAGTATGGTATGCAAATTTCTTCTTTCTTGATCAAAATAGATACAAAAAGATGAACACAAAGTTTCATGTATTTTCTTATCAAAATGGGCAACACTTTGTTGCAAAAGATAAACGATAAAAGATTACAATAAGATCCTCTCATATTTATAGATGGGAGAGGAGAGAAAAATTAGGAAAATCAGAAGAGTGAATCTAGGAGCAAATCTAGGAAAATTTGACCTAACTAATTGACTTATTCCAAAAATGCCATGCACGTTTATAGGAAAACATCTATTTTTTTACATGTAATTACATTTCTAAAAAGGACATATAAAATGTCGAGAACTATTTACAAAATACGTAAATGAAAGAAAAACTATTTAACACTAGAGATGAAAAGAATTCTTCATGGTTCTTTGCATTGGGTACAGAAATCTTCATATCTCTTCTTTGTCTCCAAGATGAATGGCTCATCTGGACCAACAGTGTAATCCATGATGGTGTGAACTTTGGTAGTTGATCTTCTGGTAGATGATTGAAGCTTCTTGCATCTGTCAAGATGTGTCTTGAGATTATCAAGAGAAAGATGTAATTCACAAATTGCATGCATGGAGGTCTTTGAAAAGTTGGCATCCTCTACTTGCTTCATGACGGCTTCCTTGTAGATCCATGAAATTTCACTGGTCGAGAGAAAAATATGGTCTTCATCAAGGAGCTTACTTGGTAGCTCCTTAATTTCATTTTCTAGGATAACACAATGTCCTTCAACATCTTCTTGTACTTGGTGGATACCTTCAATAAGAGACTTGATCACTTCAATGTGGTGCTTGATGGATTCTCTTACCTCCACATATTTCTCCTTGTCAAGAATTACCCCAACTTCCACCAACTTACTAAGCTTTTCCTCTTTCATTTGTGACCAAAATGAGAGGCGTTTGTCCATTTCCTTTTGCTCTTGAGAAATTATGCTTTCTTATTTATCGAGCTCTGATTTTAGCTTGGATATCTCAGTGGCCTTCTCATCTACAATAGACATAACTTGTGAACCATGCTCTATCATTTCAAAAATGAAATCATACAACGCCTTACCCTTAGAGGCAAACTTTTCTGCCTTTTTTACTGTTGGCTCATCAACGCTTACCATACTCAAAGGTTGTACACTACATGAAGAGCCTGCTAGTTTCCTCAAAATAGTTACATAATGCTTAGAATTCTCCTTGTACACATCTCAGGCATGTTCCATCTTATCAAGTGTTTCTGATAATTCATCTAAGACCACCTGTGCATCTTCCTTTGCACTTTCATTTTTAACTTTTCCAAGCTATATTCTCATGACTATGTAGTCCTCCATGTTAACATCACCTTCTTCTTGCAGGGGTAGACCAATCTCTACAAACTTATGACCAATTTTGTCAATATGAAGCCTTGAATGAACTTTTTCCTTTTCCTTGCCCTTGGATTTTAGAGGGGCTATCTCTTCAAGATCAAGCTCTTCTAGAGAGATCATTTGTTTCTTTCACTTCGATACTTGAGAGACCAACCAAGGAGGAAGGGAGGAAGTATATGATTCGTGACTCATCGTCAATTCTTGTGTCACAGTTACTTCTAAAGGAATTATTGGTATGGTAACAATCGAGGAAAAATCTATCATGATTCCTCCAGTAGACTACATGCCAAGTTGACTCTACAATGACTCATTCATAAATCTATTGAATTCAACTTTAGATGAAACATCAAAAGATGGAGATGAAAAACTTGGGATGGATGAAGGATATCTTTATAAGACATCAACAGTTTGTGTGTTTGAAACTATAGGGGGAGTTGCAAGCACGGTTGATGTTGTAGGGGGAAGAGAAATTTCTATTGCATGTGTGCTAAATGTGGGAGGAGGTGGAGGAGTGTTAGGCTTGGGAGGTGTGTGAGGAACATTTGAAGTAATAGGTGATGATGTTCGAGGAAGATCTTCAACAATATTCTCATGTGGGGATAGATATTGTTCATTGTCATACCTAGGTTCTTCCTCATTACCTTCCTCTTCTCCTTCATCTTTTTCAGACTCTTCTTCTTTGGCAGAATCTTCTTCTTTTGCAGACTCTTCTCCTTCGGATTTTTTGCTTTTGTTTCCTTCTTCTTATTCAAAAGTTTGTTCTTCAGAAGAAACCTCTTTCCCTGTTGCATGTGTAGGTTTAGACTATATTTCCTCATATTCTTCAATAGTCTGTGTAACTTTCTTACCAACAGTGAGCTTCATTTGCAGACCCTTTTGGGAAGAAGGAGTAGTTACTTGTTTCTTCTTTATGCGGTTTTCTATCCATTGACTGGTTCCTGCTCCTGATGCTTCTCCTTCTAATATGATCTTGAAATCTTTCATTTGGAAAACATTTTTATGCAACCATTCTACTGTGTTATGCAAGATGGGATTAAGCCTTTCCCTGATAGATATACTTTCCTTTTTAGACCATCAAATTGGAGGTAATGGCCTCTTTTCAATCTCATCTTCTTCATAAGAAGAGTTTAGGATGTTGCCAAGATCTTGGAAATCCTTTGGTAGATCAGCTATACCCAACTCTCTAATTTGTTCTACTGTTAGCATACAAAATTCCATTTTTTGGATTTCTTCTTCATCTCGACAATCTTACCATATGTCTTCAAAGCGGTCGACATGTCAGTGATCTTTCTTCAGTTTCCTCCTTACATCCCAGTAGTCAAATTCAAATCTATATTTGTATGTTCTAATTTTTATGACTTACATATATTCATAGACTGACTTTTCCTTTTGCGCACTATGAATAGTATACCTCCCAATTGTTAGTGGAAACTTAAAACCTAGTTTGTGAATTCTCATGCATTCCTTATGGACTAAAATTAGCTCTCTGCACAGCTCCATGAGTATCCATTTATCTGATAGATATCTAGGCAACATGTATGGACACCTAGAATAACAACCCACTCTGATATAGGTGAAAGTTGGAAATTGCAAAAATATACACCCGACTTTAATAACCACTTTGTATGCCTCATCTGACACTCTCTTCTTTTCAAGATTTGGATCAAAACTAGCAAGGGTGCAAATAAGGCATTTGTGACCCTCCTGAAATGATGAAGACTTTCTCTTAATATCAATTGACATAAGTACTAATATGCAGGCACAAAATGTATGTTTCCCTTTTTAGACAGTCCCAAAAATTGTCTCATTACTATGGTAACATACACCAAATAAGAATTCATGTAGAACTTCAAAGTGGTTGGCACACTTATCAGCTACTCATGAATTTCATCATTGATTTTGAGTCCCCCAATCAATATGAGATTTCTTTCTCTTGATGATCCAGATATATTCATACATCCATTCCTTAAAATGGGAAGACTCGGGCAATCCTTTAACCCTGCTCAAGAGAGTAATCATGTCCCTAACATCTTCTTTGAAATCACTCCTGGGAAGCCCTTTTGGTCATCTTGAGATAGTAGGCCTAGGTTTTTTCAACCATTGGCTATTAATCAAATTTTTGGCCTTAGTCGAATCCTAATCATAAAACAATATCAAAGAATTTAGGATCTAGTCTCATCATAACTTGATCCAAGGAATCTATTACACTTATGTTATCTCTGATGTAGTGAGATGCAACCTGGAGAACAAACTTCGTATTAAGAGAAGAAGTCAAGAATGTGGATACCAAGTGAAAATTGCTATGGACAATGGCTCTCAAACTGTCTTCTAAGGGATTTTTCTCAATTATTTTCATGAAATATTACATTTCTTGATTACCAATTTCAATGTCTTTAATTCCATCCACCTTCTAGATCACCAAGGTAGGTGAAAAGACACCTTGATATTTTTATTTCATTTTTCCCTCTTTCTTAGAAGATGATGGAGGCTTATTTGTTGTCATCTAGGAGAAATAGGATAGAGGGATATCATCTTCTTGGATCACCTAACGAGATCTTGAGAGGAACTACAAGAATAGTGAATCAATAGATGTTAGGAGAAAATGTAGCATTTGGCAGCATGAAGTGAGAGAGCAAGTTGGAAAAACTGAAAACGAGCTATTTTGCATGAATGAAGCATGAGTGAAGAAATGGAGTTTGGAGTGCAAGCAAAGTGATTTCAGAATGTTAGAAGAAAAAAATTTGCTTTTTGTCTAGGAGTGCTAAAAATTAGTGCTCCTATACTTGGGATAGGAATTTGCATGTAGGGGAACTAAAAAGCAGTGCTCCTACATGCCTTTTGTTACTTGGAGAATTGAAAGTGTAAGGGCGTTATTTTTTAGTGCTAGTGCATGTGGGAAATTTTATGTTCATGCTCGAGCACTGATTTTAAGCGCTCATGCATTTTCACTTGTGTTTTTTGAGTTGAATGCTCAAGCGAGATTTTTCACCACTTTAGCATTAAAGTGAGGGGAAGCACTCCATGTAGGATGGGTGATTTTCACCTCTCCTACATTCAAAGTTGGTGAAAAATTTATGTGAAGAAGCGAACATTTTCACCACTTCTCCAAATGAGGGTGAAATCTTAGGAATGAAACAACAGTGAAAATTGTCGTTTGAGCATTTGAGGGAAAATTTGAGTTTGATTAAAAGGTGAAGCGATAAAATTTAACGCTAGAACAAGAGGGGAGACTTAGTAGGAAATGGAGAGGAAGGTGAAAGATTATTAAAAATAACCAGTAGAAGAAAATTGAAAAAAGTAGAGAGCTGGTGAGGGCACAAAATAAAAACCAAAATGAAAGGTTTCAAGAAATCAAAACCTGGGCATTATGAACTAAAATAACTCCAAAAATGAAACATCAAAACCCTAGATCGAAGGAAATAAAAGAAGAAAAGATAGAAGAAAATACAAGAGGTAAAAACATACCTGGTAAAAATGTGACACCCTAGATCAATATGCAAAAAATCTCCAAACTTGAATCCACTATGGCGATGGATTTTGACCAGGCAAGGAGGAAGGACGAATGATGGAGTAGCATGAAAAGATATTTGTTTAAAATGAACTTATAAAACCATTTAGAAAATACTTAATTGAACTTAATGTCCACATTAATGAAGGCATACAAAGTGGTGGAAAAGATGCTCAAGCGGTGAAAATCTCCGCTTGTGCATAAATTGACTTGAGGAACCAAAAGTGCACAAGTGGTTATTTTCACCACTCATGCATTTTTTGGCAGAGTGAGCAAGTGTAGGAGTGCTGAATTTCAATGCTCCAACACTTGTAGTTTGAAAGTTTACAAAGGCTCATGTAGGAGCACTGATTTTTAGTGCTCCGACATGAATCACAATTTTGACTAACTCTCAAAGGTTGAGAGTAAATAAAGATACTCGTTTTGAAGCTCTTTGAAAGACATACGTGGGGAAACACTCAAATGGACTATTTGATGTTTTGGACCATGCATCAAGGTGAATTGAAAATTGCCTCATTTTGTGCACATGAAGTACACGAAACTATGAAACAAACAAGTTTCGTAGGGGGTTATCCCATGAATCTAGCATAGCTAGATTCAAGGATAACACTATTCATGCCTTTAAGGAGGTTTTTTTGTTACATATACTTGGTATTGGTATTGGTTTTGATTTTAGGACAATAAGGATCAAATGTGATAGTCAAAGTGTCATATGTTTGGCTAGGAATCTTATGTATCATGCTCGTACTAAGAATGTTGATGTTTGGTATGAATTTGTATGAGAAATGGTTGAGAATGGAAAAGTCTTGATTGAAAGGGTTGAAACTTTGGATAATGTTGTAGATTCTCTCATAAAGATAGTAACCACAAATAAGTTTTCTTGGTGCAAGAAGGCCATGGGCCTTGATTATTGTACTTAATTTCATGTTGATGTATCTCTATGGGTGTAATTTACAATGTATGATTTCAAGTGGTAGAATGTTAAGATTTAAGTGGCATCAACCTTGTAAATCCTTTGCAGACAAACCAACCACCTTGTTGAAGCCATAGGGGATTATCAAGTCCTTAACCTTGCCAGGAATCTGAAGTACAAAAATGTTTGGGTTGAAGGAGATTCAAACAATATAATCCAATGCATTAAAGGGTCTCAAAAGCCATCCTGGACTATTGAAAATTAGGTTAATATCTAAGGAAATTATCAATTCCTTTGAGAACTACTTTATCACCCATGTCTATAGAGAGATCAATATGGTGGCAGATTATTTTGCTAACATAGGGGTGAAGGCGAATAATAAGATGATATGGTAGAAGAGTGGTGATCTTGAGGCTGACATCATAGGCTTAATTATGTATGATCGAACCCATGAGAGGGTTCAATTTCCATCTCTGAATAATGATTAAGGTAAAGGCAGGTTTTTCGAAGTAGTCTTGGTACTGTTGTCTCATAATTTTTATTCAAGGTGTGGAGTATCGCGGGTTTATGGTTTCATTAATCTTTGGTGCCTTGCACACTTTCTGGGCATTTTTGCACCCATGAATTTTGGCATTCTGGATTCTTCGAAGAAAATTTTCATAACAGACAGAATGGGCGAAGAGAGTTGTAGGTTGGAACTAGTTGATTGCAGTGAGCTGAAAACCAATGAAAAATTGTGGAGGGTGTTGGAGAAGAGTGCCATCACAAGATTTATGGAGAAACTCCATGGTAGAGATCTAGAGGTTACCAGGATCTTTGCGAAGGACTGGAATAATGGCAGAATTAATTTGTTTGGAAAGAAGGTGAAGATCGATGAGCAATTAATTTCTGAGGTAATTGGTATGCCTATGGAGGGTCTCAAGTTTCATAGAGATAGGAAGCTCTCTGACCAGGGAGTGAATAATTTCCATCACACTGATAAGGAGAGGGAGGACCTATTGCAGGCTACTAAGAGTAGCTATGATGCTACAAAAATCAAGTTGTTGTGGAGGGAAGTTCTGCGGATCATCATTGAGTATATCACGCTGGACAGGAGATACACCAGAATTTTTGGGTATCACTTTGTGCTCCTGAACCATTTCAGGCACCAGGTTAGGGTCTCCCTTCCTTTTTACCTCTCCACCTCATTAAATTCAAATATTTAGGATCATGTGTCTAATTCGGTCAGATATCCCTTAATTCATGAGGATTTACTTGTTTTAATCTATGAACACTTTAAAACTTTGTCGGCCATCCATCATACCCCTTCTCCTCACTCTGCCTCTGATAAAGAGGAACTGGGTGATAGTTATACGGACAAAAGATGAGTGGGATACTAAAATGGAGGGGGAGGAAGAGCACCCTTTGGAGGTCAAGAAGAAGGGCATTGTCAAAAGAAAGTCCAAATCCTATGCCCTCCCTAAGCCCAACGCAATGAAATCTGTTGGTAGGGCCAAAATCATTTATCCAAGGTCTGACATGGCCATTCTGAAAACTAAAGGTACTCGCAGTGTTCCTCACTAGGGGAAAGGTAAAATAAAATTGGAGGAGGACCCTTCCTACCACATTGACCATGAGGAACCCCAACACGCCAATTCTTCAGAGACTTCCAGCTACCCTGCAACAAATAGGGAGGATAGGCCCCGGTACCTCAGTGATCTTAAGGAAGATGACCACTACTTCAAAGTTGAGCGTGAGTACGCTAGCAACATTCTGGCTATTGCTCATAATATCTCTATTGATATTTTTCATCTGATCAGGTGGGCCTTCTTTGAGATAAAGGAGATAAAGCTTAACCAAAGGGGTTATAACAGTAGGTTGGAAAAGGTGGAGGGGTTTGATAACATGAGCAAGGACAAAGGTAGAGCTAAGGCCCTATGGATGAAAGATGAAAATAATTATATGGTTGAGTGCCTAAAAAAAACTGTGGAAGATTTGGAACATTTCAAAAATAATAATGAAGGAAAAAATTTTGATATCGAGGCGAGGCTTAAAAATGTTTGATCATCTATTCAGAAGATCTTGGAAATGAGCCACAAAATTTTTAAATCCACGGCTAGTACCATGAACATGATGGTCGAAAATCTGGAAAGGGCTCATCAAGTTAAGTCTGTGGTGGAAGTGGAAGAGGTCAAAGATCTAGGTCGGGTGGAAGGGTTTGGGTTAAGCAAACATACTAGAGCCAATTTGAAAAGGAAGTTGGACAAGCCCCCTGCAAAAATATAGGACATGAAGTAAGTTTCTATCAACATGGACAATCTGGAAAAGGAGGTCGCTGATATCCTGAGAAATTTGGCCTAGTGGTTGGTTTCCTGCAGGTGTTCTACTGGTTTTTTATTTTGTTGTTGTCTCTGTGCTGGTTTTTGGTCTTTCTCTGCTAGCAGCTCCTCATCTTTTGTTGAACTCTTAATGCTTTATCTTTTCTCTATCCTTTGTTAAAGGGTTTCAAGGTCCCTTCAAAACATGCTTTTACCTTAATCAAAAACCTTGTAAATCCTTTAATTAATTATTTTCATAAAGTCTTTTATAAATTACCCATAAGAGGTGAAATTTTTTTACTAATGATGGTGAAAGAGCTCATGTAAAGACAAAGTTATTTTTATCATTTATCTTCTTGGAAAAAGAAAAAAAGCTAGGCATCCCATTTGGAATCTCCTGTTTTTGGAGGGTTATGAAATTTATGATAATTTGTAAGAGTATCTATGACACTATGACAACTGTCATAAGATTCTATGATGTATATGACACCATTTATGATTCTATTTATGATAGATTCCTTCTCTAGGTGTCCATGCATTAAATATGCCTTATGATAGTTTTAAGAGCATATGTAAGTTGTTATTTTGGGTGGATTTGGTGGTTACAAGGAGGTAGGCATGGGTTTTTCCATTTGGTTTTACTGCATGTTGTTTGGTGATACCATGGTTGTATTCATCCGTATAAGTTTCTATAAATTGGGGCCTTGAGCTAGAGTTATTTATGGAGTTGTGCAGGTAACAGGGTGTTGTCAGATTCTACAGAGTTATTTAAAGAAGTGTATTACTGTTGTAATCTCTCTTAGATTAGTAATATACTTTCCTCTCTCTTTTTGTGGTGGATTTTTTTCCCTTAGGGGTTTCTCCACATAAATCAGGTGTCATGTGTTATGGTTTTCTATTTCTTGTTTTAACTATACAATCACATAATTTTAAGGGTTAATATTTGGATTCATATTTGCAATTGCAATTGGTTAAATTTATTATTTCAATCTTTCTTCACCTTGTTTTACAACATGTGTATGTTCATGTTATCATTGTTTTGTGAAGGCTAACACTTTTTTGTACCTGTCTCCAAAGCATTCAAGTAAATCAAGCAAACAAGATCATGATGTTGAGGTGATGTGCATGACTTAATTCCTTCAAGGAAGCCACTGAAGGACCTTAGGTTTGAAGAGGCTTGAAGACAAGTTATTTTTTGTTGCATTCAAATCCCGAAATATTATCAAGCCATGGAAACACCTACAGAATTATCCGATAGCATTTTGACAACTTTGTAGATGAAAATAAAAAGCTCAAATCTATTACTAGAGGACCCCGAAAGTAGAGAAGGACACCCTATTAGAGACCCATATGCCCCTAGGCATCCTAGTCATATTCATCTCAAAACCAAATTTCTAGGATAGGTACATAGTCTCCTGCACTCTCTAGATCTTCATGCAAACTTTTGTTTCAGTCTGTTATTTGTCAGGAATTGCATTTATGTATTAGGTCATATATTTTAATTAGTTTGAGAAATTACAAACCATTTTAGTCCTTTTCCAATCCCTCAAAAGAAGGAGATCAAGGTCTAATTGGCTCACCTTTAGGGTTGATAGGCAATCTATTCACCTTGTTGATCTCCCTCTTTAATGAAACATAGGAAAAGAGTCCCCATTATAATCTTAGGTTCTTTGCATTGAGGACCAAAGACATCCATTTTGTTTTTTTCAACTATAAGCAATTAGACAATAAAAAAAGGTGAATAAGAGGGTAGTAGGAATTTTGGAAGAATATATTTTATAACAACATTTGGCAAGGGTTGAATGGTCATGCTTGAAAAATAAAATTGGAATATTGCTCAAACGGGCAATAGATGACATCATTAACACAAGAATGAGGAATTTGGGTCATGGAGCCAACACATGTAATATAGTTTATAGGGGGAACCTACCTATAGAGGACGTTACTTGGAAATATTTAGGAAATGTGAAATATTTGAATTTGTATTATGTGAGGGCAAGCAATTTTTGGGAAGGGAAGACTTGTAATGTCTCATTTTTTATAACTTTATGTTTTAAGACTAGAAGCCTATTCCCAATATCTCTCATGATAAAATAGTTGATATGCATTCTCCCCCTTCTTCCCCCATGTTCCTATAAGGTTCATAAATTACTAAGGTCCCAACAATTTTCTAAGTTTGCAAGTAGTCAAAGTATTAGACTTCCCCTTCTTGGAATCCCTTTACTTTTACCCCCACTCCTTTCCCTTACCTTGTCAGAGAGTAAGGCTTCCTTGTACCAATTTTATTCACACCTTAACCCTAATCCTAAATGATTATTAAGAGTCAGGAGGTATCTCCAACCTCTAAACTTTGGTGTTCCTACCTTTTTGCACTATTTATTCCTATGTACCCTTGCACGATCAAGAACACCATTAAATGCAAGTTTTGACTTAGCAACCACACCATAAGGTATTTTACACTTGAAACAATTTTAAAATCTCAAGAGAACATATTCACATGTGATTTCAAGTGAAGGATAAAGTAGATTGACAAGTCAAAATAATTCAAATGGAAATGGTAAAAGGAGGCCATTTGTTGGAATACCACAATCAGTCACCTACTCCTTGGGTACCAATAATGTAGTGGTTATGTTTTTTCAACTACCCATGAGTTGTGCATAGATCTAAGCCATTATTTTGGTAAGATCTCTAATCAACCATAAATTTGAAGGATACCACAAGGAGGGATGTGATCAAAAAGGAACCATCAACTATTCTTGAAACTAAAACCCTAGTTCTATCATTCTAAGCACCAATGTTTGGAAAGTCAAATCTAAGGATAAAGACCTTAGATTCATAGGAAGTTAGAGGATGAAAACCCTTTTGGTTTTATGAGTTAAAGGATTAAAACCCTTTGACTAATTATGATTTTACCCAAAGGTCATGAGAAAGCTCCCATGGTCATGGATTGTAGCTACATCAACTTCATATAGTTTTTTGTTTGTTAAAGGATTGAGCATGAAGGTGTATGATGTCTACCTAGTATTTTCAAGTTTTATTTGCATATTATTTCTATTATTATTGTAGATCTTTGTAATGTATTCATGACCCATTTAATTTAGGATTTGGAACTATACTTTCTACTCCATTATTGTGATAGTTTCAATAGGCATTCACAATATTACCACAACACGTCCAATGTGTTTTAGACTTCAATATAAATAGGAAAGTCTCTGCAAGTTATTTTACACCACTATGGATTTGTTTGAAAATCTAGGTGATTTTTAATTAGTTGTAAATTGAAAGGACCATTTTGGGTTAATGTATAACAAACTAATTTGTATAATAGATGATCTACAACTTGTTTCACACTCTTGTAAACTCGAATCTAATTAGGGTATCAACAAATCCAAAAAGAATCGAAGGGGAAATTTATTGTTAGATTAGGGTTTCATATTATTGTGTAAAGGAAAAAGGGTAAATTTTAGGTTTTTGGCTAGTTTTGGGTTGAACATTTAAAATTGAAATTAATAAATCCTAAACTAATTTGGCCAAGTTATTATACCCTGAATATCAACCAGTCAATTTTTATAGGGGAATTAAATAGAAACAATGTATCAAATAATCACTCTAGTTGGTTATCCAAATTGTGACAAAGAGATAAGTCAAGGATTATATTTAACAATTCTAGAATTATCTTTACAAGTAGAAATAATTACAAAGAAGAACTTGAAGGACTTGTTTCTTGGTGGGCTCAAGGATGAAATCCAGTAGGAGGTACAAATATTTAATCCTCTTATTGTATTTCATTCGTCTATCATGGCACATAAGGTAGAGGATTTTTTAGCTCCCAAAATAAAGGGTTTATTAGCATAAGAGAGAAGAGATTCCCAACACAACCATTCTATTAGACTACTAGATTGACATCTCAACAAATTAAATGAAAAAGGGAAAAAGGATTATGTTTTAATTTTGATAGTAAACATAGTTGAGGAGACAAATGTGTGGAAAATAAGTCATTCTATATTAAAGGGGATAATAAGGAAGACAGAGGAGGAATCTGATGATACACAACCAAGTATTTGTTGTTATGAACTTTCTATAATTATCACTCCATAAACTCTCAAGGTAATGAGCTTCTTGAAATAAAAGAGTAAAAATGTTGATAAACTCAAGAAGCACTCACAAATTTTATTAATAAGAAGTTAGCTTATTACCTAAATTATTTTATCTATCTAGCTCCAATATTTTAACTCGTGATTAGAGATGGTGGTAGAATCAATTATTCAAGAAATTTTTATAATATTAAACTTTTCATGAGATAATTTTTCAACTATATTTTCTTTTTCTTTTTTATCTTCAAGGGTGGAGAAGACCAAGTATTTTGAGTTAAGTGGCCCACTATATTTAGAATAATTGAGATGAATTTCTAAGAGCTATTCATGCATTTTCACTTAAAGGATATCATAGCTCAATTGAGAGGTTTGTGGGTAGTCTTCATGGATACTAAACTTATATCAAATGCAAATGATGCTTAATAAGGGGGAAAACATGCTTTTGGCCTAATTATTTTTATTAGAAACATATTAGTTGATGGTTCTTACATCAATATATCTACAAGTAGTTTTAGTTAATCATTCAATAGTTTTTGCAGATATGACACAAGGATTTCCCACCAAAAGAGATTGCATCCATGTTACTCAAATAGTTATAGGGAGATCTACATGTACCCACATATATAAAAAAGTGATATGGAAAAGATAGTATAAGAGATGCTCAAGGTAGATATGTTTAAGCATAGTTAGAGTGATTATGCCTCTCTAGTGGTAATAGTGTGGAAGAAATATGAAACTAGAAATATGTGTCTTGGTGATAGAGAGCTCATCAAGTACACCATAAAAGATAAGTTTCAACTTATAATACTTAATAATTTTTTATTAAGAGAACAAAATTTGAAGGGCACCCAAAACCCTAGTACATTAAACCATATAAAAATAAACACTCATCTAAAGCATAGAAAAATGTTTACAAAGTGAACCCCTAAAAAGGAAAAGACAACACCCAAAAATAATAGACATAGAGCTGAAATGTAGAAAAATGTATGACCCTTTAAAGGAGATCTCCCTTTGTGGGGGTTTGACACCTTTTTCCTATTTCATTAAATAAAAGGGGGGATTTGATTGGATTTGGATAAGATATGTGATTGAATTACAACCTAAAATTTGGGTCAACCTGCCCTTGACCAAATATGAAAGTAACCTAAGGATGAAATGCAATGATTCAACTAGCCTAATGATGCAAAAACAACAGATCTAGAAAGTCACGAAGGAAATAAAACTACATTATTCATTTGTGGTATAAACTTGGGGCCAAAAATTTTGGACAATTTCTCTCATGGTGCCACTATCCCTATAGGAGGATTTCAAATTTGATTTCACAATCCTCAGATGCTAGATCAAATCTTTTATTTTTTGCTTGTCGCACTGTCAAATAATTCTAGAACTAAGTTTTTGTGATTTGTCAAGATGTAGGGTTTGATTACAACAATAAATAATTAATCTTAAAACTTCCTTCAATCTTCTTCAAAACATGAAACCTACACATTCAAAGAGATAAGAAAGGTTGTGCCATTTAGAAGCTTACTTTAGTCAAAACCCATGTTAGTGTTTGAACTTCCACAATAGAAATGTCAATAATAATAAACATATTCTTTTCAGGGATAGGGCTAAATGATAAAAAGGGATGATGAATCAACAATGGATTACAAATCACCACCCTTCAATAGCTTCCTTGAAGGAATGAATTCATACAAATCTCTTCAAGGCTTGGATCTCACTTGATTGAATTGCTTGGAGACCTACAAGGGTTAGTCTTCATAAACAATATAATAACATAAACATGAATGAACTCATACATACACACTTTGATACGATGCTTGGATATTAAATTGTTGTAATAAATCTCTAAAATAATTATTTTGACTTGCTTGATAATTCTCTTGACAACAATTCTTTCTCAATAATGCTTGTTCTTGCTAGATAGATTTCAAATAGTGAAAATGACTAGGTATTTATACACAATTATTCTTATTTTTCAAAATTAAATCCCTATAGCCAACTTTAGATGTTTCAATTTTAAATAATATAATACCGACATTGACATATTTGAATTTGGAGCCAAAATAGGGGGACATAGGCACCCTAGACATGAATGTCCTAGATCTATTTTATCGGGAATTAAGGAGACACGGGTAAAAAATTAAATGAATGCATTTGAATTGTACTTGAAATTTGTCAAAAAATGATTAAAAAAAGTCCACAAAATGCATAATGTAGGAAATTAACTATTCAATTAGGTCTAATTACTTAAGAGGAAGAAAAAATATATTGTGATTTTTTTAAGGGTGACAATATACGATGCTACATTTAGCCCCCACTATAGTGAGAGTGTGAAATTATGCTCAAACTCGCACTAAAGTAGAAAATATGTCAAGAGGGGTTTGATTATTTAAATGTTGAAGACATAGGATGACTATGAATCTAGGGGGATTGTGCAAATCCCCGGGATCCAAGATCCCATGGAAAACCAACATAAGCACAAAGTAACACACATGTATGCAATACAACAAGACAACATACACAAAAATACAATGTCAACACAAAATGCAGAAGGAAGGGTATGAATATCACAAAATAGAAAGTTGTGTTATGTTAGGATCCAGACCCAAAGGAATTCATCAATCATGGGCTAATAAAGCTCAATATTTTCTAGGTGAATCACAAAGCAAAGGAAATGCGAGCTAGTGAAGTTCGATATTCACTATGTGTAATGTACAACCTCTATTTTTTTTTTGAGTTTTTATTTGTTGTTTGAAAATTTTCTAAGATTGCTTTACTTGAAGTTTTCATATGTCATTCATAGTTTTAAAATGCCAAATAATAGATATCATATATGCAAATAGTAAGACTTGAAACTTTCTTGGAAATGAACATTTTCAGACTTAGAATGCTCAGAATTACATAACAAAAATATTCTAAGTTTTACAAGGTATATTCAAACTTCACAAATAAGTAAATTAGACTCTGAAAAGAATGGTTTCAGACTTGGAAATGAAGGCTTAACAACAAATAATCACCTCTAGAAAACGCTTGTTTCAAGTCCAACAAAGGGCCTTCAAACTCTAGCAATCTTGTCCACCCAAATGTCCTTTCAAAACCTCTAAAGGTAGATTTTCTTAATACAAAATAACAGACCCAAAGCTTCCATAACTCACCAAACTGGGCGCTTATCTGAGAGGATCGATTTGCTCCATAAAATCAGATTTTTCTTTAAAAATTAATGTTAATATCTGCTCTCGGTTGCCTTGACTAGGAGAATGCAAATCACCAATACCCAAATTGATATCATGGACCTTTAGGGAGTTATGTTCATGAAACCAGGTTCAGTCCCTATCAAAATGTGCCCAGAAACTATTGATAATCAACACCAAATACACTCCAAACCATACCCAAAAGAAGAAATGCTTCGACCAACCAAAACCCAACTAACCCACATAAAAAATACTCAAAAATATTCATCCTAAAATATTGAAACTGCAACAATGAAGCCCAGAAAGTGATCCCTGGATGAAACCACACCACTACTAGATAAGGTAGGTCTTGCACTACTGAAACCAACTTCTCAATGCCAAGGTTTTTCATCTTCAACACCTATTTTTAAGACCTCTGGTATGAAACCAACATCTTCTTATGCAACCATTTCAACATAACCAAATGAGGCTACAAAATGAATTTTTAAAGCCTCAACAAAGAATTAGGGAAACCCTCTTGAGAAAACCCTAATCCTCGAATAAAACCAACACCCCTTTTGTATTTTCTTTTGTTTTATTTTAATTTTTAACTCATCCTTAGGCTATTTGGATGTCCACTTATCTAGCTATCTAATGCGTTTTTGATGCTTTAAAAACAACTTTAAGTTATTCAACTAGGCATCAAGGTACACTTTATGTCACCTTCAACCCTCAACTTAAAATTATAAAGTAACTTTATTTAATTCATGTTTAGAGAGGGAATAGAAGTACTAAAATAATCCAACCTTAGCAACCCAACACCCCAACTGAAATAATGTTGTTGAGGGTAGCTTGACTAGGTCCAACTTTCTACAAATAGACTTACTATTTTTAGTAAGTACTAAAAATAGTAAAAACACAAAAGAATAAAGTTGTAATGACAATAGATATGCCAAAGGGATTACTATAAATAGTAAGCATTGGATTGGTCCCCTGCTAAAAATTGAAATTCCACCTGAACTTTGAAAAACCCAACATAAAGAATTGGAATTAAGTTCCCTTACGGGAACCATTTAGCCTACAAGACCTTTGGAATAGGCTAAAGGTCATATGCACTTCTCAGAGGCTCGGAGGGGACATTATAGTCCACTCTCCCCAAAGATTACTTGCCCTCAAGCAATCATAATTCTGGATGTTGTAATTTTTTCTCTCTCCCAAGTAGCATCCTCAATGTGTGTAAGGTCCCCATTCTCGGACCGATATCTTGCAGATGATAACTAGCTCATTCACCATTCCTATGAGCTAGTTAACCTAGTGATGGAATGATATTTGGCCATGAGTATCATAATTTTGGTGAGTTGCTTTTGAATTTTTAAAAAGGGAATTATCCTTAATGGAAAATAAAATATAATGTTGATTATATTTAATTATTATTTCATGATCCACTTGCCAAATCAAAGCAATCTTATGAGAAATATAGGAGGGGAGTTTAAAACAAAGAAAATATTAATTTTCTTCCTTAAGTGGTGAAAAAAGAATCAAATTTGATCATGAGTTGATCAACCCACATAAGATAAAATTTGATTTGCTTCAAAGGTCGATTCTCTCTCCTAAGTCGGTTTAGAGACTTAATGAAGAAGGCATCTAATATTTGATACTTTAAGATCAAATATGATTTTCTCTTAGGGCGGTTTTAAAAGGAATCAAATATTTTAATATTTAAGATCAAATTTGATCCTTTCAAGGGTGGTTTAGTGCCTTAATGGAGAAGGCATTGAATATTTTAATATTTAAAATCAAATCTTGTCCTCCTTTACGGGGGTTTTGATCAGGGTGGTTTAGTTGCCTTAGGGAAGAAGGAATTAAATATTGTAATAAGATAAAATTAGATTCTCCCCTATGGCAGTTTGGACTAGGGTTGGTTAAGAACCTTATTTAAGAAGGCATCGATGGCTTTGAGAGGCATTATGTTGAATTGATATTTTGGAAAACTTTGTGTATGAGAGTTTTCTCTTAGTTGGAAGTTAATTTCAGTTGCTTCAAGGTGGTGTTCCCTTGAAATATATGTGGTTTGGTGATGACCCCATTTCACCATGAGAGATGAATTCACATGGAGTTCATCATAGAGTTTAATTGACAAGTTTCTAAGGAGTTAGGACTTTAAAAGCTAGGGTTTGAAGACTTGTTTATTGCAAATTCAAGGAAGAATAAGGAATATTGGTTAGCATTGGATGTCTTGGAACAAGTCACTCCATTTTTGGCATATTAGGGTTTCATTTTTGAAGAGTTTGCATTGTGGGTTGGCTAGAAATCCATATTAGATTATCACAAGTTGTTGAAAATCAAGTTTTAGGCTTGGTATTAGTCATATTTCAGCCTTTTTCAAGCATATAAGGCACGTTGGGCTAATTCGCTACCTTTTTGAACTAGGTGATTCCATGATTTGAGCTATTTTTGCAATATTTGATAAGTTTTGGTATTTCTGGGTCATCTTCAATCAAGTACATATTACATACCTATTGTTATAGAGTTTTTTGTTAGTCATATAAGACCACCAATAGTGCTACAACAGTCTTATTTCAATCAAGGATTGAAGGGTAGTTCATCAAGACTACCTAGGGTTTCATTCTTCAATCAATTGGATAGGGTTTGGTATATGTGAATATAAAATTTCCCAAGCTCCCTTCGGGTGAGTTGATTTTGCCTAAGTATCGGCCACGCCCCCTTTTGAGAAAAGGTAATGTCAGGCTCCCTTTCGCACAAGCCTGTGCGAATACCACTACTTGTTAGTCGAGCGCTCTTTGCAGGATTTTCCTCTTGTTGCTTTTTGAAAGCTTGTGATGGGCTTCCACATGTCAGCCATTCACAAACTTTTGAGCCTCTTTGCATCGCTTCCCTTTTGGGTTCCAACCACCTACCACATAGCATCAGTTCAGCGCAGTATGCAATAGACCTCCACGTGTCTTCACAGCGTAAGTTCCTCATTGATCAAGGGAAATGATGAGCGTTGGGTCTCGACCGCTTGCCACATGATCTTCCAAGGGCTCCATCGCAAAGGAAAACCAAGCAGGTGAAAATTATCACTAGCTACCATGTTCTGTAACTGCCGCCATGAGTGAATTGCACATGTCTGAGCGTTGGTCTGTTGGGACCACTACCATCATTCGTAGGGGATGCATCCAGACTTTAGATTTCCTTGTTCATAGCCTGAATATTTTCTGTTGTAACAGCCATGGAAAATCATTGCTAATGCATCATTTCTCATGATTGAAGAATATTTCTTGTTGCTTTCTCATCAAGCCAGGTTTTTATTATAAATATTTCTTCTTCCTTAGAAGCAAGGGTTCCAAGAGTTCCAAATTTTGTTCAGTTTCAGTGGAAGAATAGATAGAAGAACCAGGTCTTTATTATCTTTATTAGATTATTGTACAAGAACTCATAGGTTGTGCCATTGTTCGGCCTTTCTATTTTCTTCGATATTTGATAAGTTTTACAGTGTCATTGTTGTACTAGATGCATCATTCTCATACTTCTATAAATTAATACAAGTTGCTAGTTTAGATCATGTCTTAGACTCTTCTTTCTAGAAAATGTGTATGAAGCTTATTTTATGTCATATATAGTGAATCATTCAGGATTCTATCTTTGTTTTACCATTCTGGAACATAGCAGACTACCCAGCAAGCCCTTAAGTTGTATCCCTACGATAGATTTATCATTCCTAACATCTAAATCTCAGTGCATCACCTTAGTTAGATCCTTTATTTTATATCTGCTTCCTTTTCTCATTCAAAACCCCAGTTACAGAAGAATTCAACTTCTTTAAAAATCTAGAAGTTACTCAGTTTGGAACAATAGGTCCCCCCGTAAAACTGAGTTTCCCATAGAGGGTTGTTACCTTGCCAACTTTTGGCATTAACAATTTTTTTTTCTTTCTTGGTATGCTCAATGGAATGACTAAAAATAACCAAATCAAAAGGGTGTGTAAGTCATCGACCTGTTACTAGGCTGCGAACCTCAAAATAAACTGGCTTATTAGTATCCCCATTGGTAATAGTGCATACCCAAACTCGCCCAGTAGAACCATCAGATCCCAACCATAATGCTAATCACAAATCAAAATTTAGTGGCTTGGGATGTTGGAAGTCCTCTTGTTGCCCCAGTAGCACCTGTCATATGGGCCCCTATCCCAGTCTTTACTCTTAAAGCTATTTCAAAGTTTACCAGAGATGGCTTGAGAACACCATCTGAATATCTGCAAGATGTTTCAGACATGTGTCTGGTGCATGGAGTAACAAATCAGAATATAGTACTGAGATTTCTTGCAGCTTCTTTCAGAGGAAGAGAACTAGATTGGTATCGCACTCTACTTGCCAATACCATCGATACTTGGGATGAGCTTAGAGATCCCTTTTATGAGATATTTTCTAATGATGGAGACCGATCTTCATTGTATCACTAACTATCTACAATAAAGCGAGCCCCATCCAAAGCCATGATAGATTTCAATGCCTGATTTCATATGACTTGGCAAAGAATCCAGAATGCCGTCCGACCACCTGTCGAACTAGCATTCATATTCTACTTAAATTCTATCAACGCCAATATTTCCATGATGATCCAGTCACTCAGCGTAACTACATTACCAGATGCATACATCATAATGGTCAAATCAGAGAATAATCTAATCGACATTGGGAAGCTCCCACCTCGACCCATCATGCCAATCCTCCCTGAAGTATCAACTTCTAATCAGGAGATTCCATCTACTAGCACAACCACGCCACCACCACCGTTGATGTACACATATCCAAGTGTGCAACCAAATGTTTCTTCTGCATCTGGCACCCTGAAGGACAAGATGAGCGACATAAGGGAGATAATACAGAACCTGACAAATGAAGTAACTACCATTAAGTGCAATCAGGCTACTCCTCTAAGGCCAACCTATCAAAGTTATCAGGGTAACAAACCCTTCTACCAATAGAACCAATATCAAGGGGTCACACGCACAACTCCACCGACTCAAAAAAATAACCAAATAGTACCAGTACCGACTCTGTTGGGGACTACTCAAACAAGTACAAGCAGAGAGTTGATCACTAGGCAGAACAACCTCGCCAAGGATTTCAATCCCCGGTGTTATCCTTGTGGTGATGCTCATATGCCTCAAAATTGTTCGTGTGGAAATTTGTAGCAAAAAATTGCCGAACAACGTAGCCAAGGTGCAACAACAATTTCAGGAGGGTATACATACATCTCTTCCCTAATAGACGATGTGGTTCTCATCACAAAGATGCAAGAAATGCCCCTAGAGCAAGAAGGTGACATAGATCATGACCATTCCCTTCTCTCATGGATGGAAGGGGATGAAGTAGAGTTCACTTATGAAGCATCCACATCGGCGAACTTGAAAGTACAGTCCAGCTACAACACCCGATCAAAGAGAATATTCACAGGAGAGCCAATCACTCCACCATTGAGGAATATTTTGAGCCAAATCCTTGGCCCTGCTACAATTGGTCTAGAGCCTCAAGTACAAAAATAAATCATTATCACCAAGGAAAAAGAACAAAAGCATCTAAATCCATCACCAATCAACGTGGTGGAACAATTGAAGAAATCTTCCACTAATGTGTCCCTCTGGGATATCTTAGCCATTCCAAAATAGAAATCACTGCTACAAGAAGCCCTTCAGAAAGATGAATTTGTGCAACCAATGGAACGAGCTTCCGAAAATATCATCGACACATCACTTCAAGCCAAAGTTCTTGCAAACACTACAGAGGAGACTCCGATAGAGGAAAAGAGGGAGAAATCGAAGTTTAAACCCTTCTTCCTAACTCTCATTGTAGGATCAAAACTATTGCACAACTCTATGATTGACTCGGGTGCTAGTACCATAGTCATTCCCAAGCAGATAGTTGAAGCCTTAGGACTTAGCTATGAACCCCTAAGGAGAGGAGTTATGTAGTTGGATGGGAACAAAGTCGAAACATTAGGTCTCATTAAAGACCTCTCCCTAACATTGTTTGCATGTCCCAATATCATAGTACCACAAGATACCATGATCATAGATGTTCCCCCCATGTTTGGCCTCTATCTATCATGAGAGTTCACGACAAAGATAGGTGGATACCTTTCTTTGGATTGATCTCACCTAATTCTCAGGACTAAGCACAGAGCCAAATTCAATATTGTATCAGGATCCCTACATTCAGAGCATATGGTTGATGAAGCCATGATCAACTATGATGCTACCCATACTCCTCCTACAAAATAAGAAACCAAAGTTTCTCAAACCTCTTATACCAAAGAAGAGGTTGCCGATAGCAAACTGCAAGAAGAAGAAAGGACGACCAAAGACAAAGCCTATTCTGAATAAGTCTTATTGAGTGATTACTCAGAGGCCAACCCTTTTGGAAACTATCATGCCACTGGTTTGGGAAACTACGTCATCTATGATGAAGATCAAGAATTGTCGAAGATAGCAAAGGACTCCACAGCTGAGCAGACCTAAGAACTATGGATGTTGCACTTTGACGGTGCAAGATGCAAAGTTGGCACTAGTGTCGAGATATGCCTAACATCTCCAAACCCAGATTCTCAGATCCTTCCACTTTCAATTTTCATGCTCAAACATTGAGGTTGAATATGAGGGTCTTGTGCAAGGACTAAGCCTCGCAGAGCGCATGGGTATCAAGCAAATAAAAGTGTTAAGAGATTCTAAAATTCTAATCAATCAAGTCAAAAATATATTTGTTGTGAAAATTTTTTGCATGTGATCTTATAGACACAAATTTTGGGACCTCATCGAAGGGTTTGAAGCTTTCAACATCCATGCGGTACCAAGGGAGTAGAATTCAGCTACGGATCGCATGGCAATCATAGGATCTCAATTTGATCCTATTTCTAACTTGAGGGAGAATGTACACTCGGTATGAGTAATCATCTGACCATCCATTCTAGCTAACGACCAGAGTTGGCAAGTGTTTGAGAGTGATGAACACATCACCTCATTCATTCAACAGTCGGTTGAATTCGTCAATCAGCTCCAACCAAAGATTGAAGAAGTATACGAAGGGCAGATCATTCATATAAGATCAAACAAGCTTCTAAAAGGATTGGTCACACTCAAAAATATTTTTGACTGTGATGATGCAAGGAACAATAGGAGGAAATTCATGGAAAACCAAGCAGATTATACCAACCTTGAGGTCAGAGGCAGAAGAAAACTAAACATCAGAAAATAAGTCCCACAACACCACAAAGATAGGTTGATACACTTTTGCAAAGCATATGAAAGAGTCGTAGCCTGGTCTTACAATGACCTCATGGGATATGATCATGGTATCATCTAGCATACCATTGAACTTAGGGAAGGTGCTAAACCTCTCCAAAAAAAGCAGAGGCCTGTCAATTTGAAGATTGAAGCCTTGATGGCTCGAGAGCTAGGGAAGTTGATCCAGTCAAGGATCATATTTCCTATCAATCACAGCACCTAGGTATCTAACCTTGTGCCAATCCAAAAAAATAACAGAGACATTCGTCTCTGTGTTGAATTTCGCAACCTAAAAAGAGCATCATTAAAATATCATTATCCATTGCCTTCCATGGAATCCATTTTGTTGAATGTGGCAGGCTCGGAAATGTTTTCTCTACTGGATGGATTCTCGGGTTATAATCAGGTCTAGGTAAAACAAGAAGACCAATACAAAACCACGTTCACCACCAAATGGGGGACATTCGCATATGCAAAAATTCCTTTTGGCCTATCAAATGTGGGAGCTACCTTCCAGCGGGCAATGGATATCGCCTTCAATGAACTTATTAATAAAATAATTCTCATCTATTTAGATGACCTGACTATGTTTTCCAAGTCAAAATATGACCATTTCGATCATCTGGAATTGGTTTTCAGGAAATGTTAAGAGTTCGAGGTATCCTTGAACCCCAAAAAGTGTGTTTTTGGTATACCGTGAGGCAAGCTACTAAGGCATGTAGTGTCCAGAGACGGGATTTCTATTGATCCTAAAAGGGTAAAAGAGATCAAAGAACTCCCCCTTCAAGTCAACAAAAAGGGAGTTCAATCCTTTCTGGGAAAGGTAAATTTCGTAAGCAAATTCATCTCTGATTTTGCTGGAATAATTTGGCCAATCACTCTAATGCTAAAGAAGGATCAATTATTCAAGTGGACAAAGGAAGCAAAATAAGCCTTTGAGAAGGTAAAGGACAGTATTTCCTCAGCCCCTGTATTGGTAAATCTAGACTTTTCCAAATATTTCATGATGTATGTTTTCAGTAGAAAGACAAGCATCGCCGCTGTCCTGACCCAGAAGGACAATGAAGGAAAGGGAGAACACCCAATAGAATTTCACTCCTGGACCTTGAAGGAATATGAGGTGAACTATAACTTCTTCGAAACACAATCGTTCACAATTGTAAAGGGACTTAAAAAAGTTTCGACATCTGATATGTTGTAACAACGTGATCATCTATGTTGCACACTCCAGTGTGCGTGAATATATCATGGAAGAAGAGATCACCGAAAAAAGGGCCAACTAGATCACGAAGATCTTGGAATATGACATCAAGGTCAGGCCCACAAAGACTATCAAAGGGAGTTGTGTGAATATTTGGCACACCATGAGGAAGTAGAAATAGAAGCAGATCAAGCAGAGCCGATCCTAATGAATGAATCAGAACCCAAAGGATGTTGGCTAATGGATAGGACAAGATTTATACACATAGTAAAATATCTGTTAGGCCTTCCTGTGCAAAAAAGAAGGTTCTACCGATTATAGAATAGTGGATATGCACTCATCAAATGAGTTCTCTTCAGGATAAAATGCAACGCCATCCTATTACGATGTGTCACTATGGAGCAAGCAAGGAAAATCCTTGACACATTCCATAGAAGCCCTGAAGGTGGACACTTCTTTGTAAAAACTACCGCCATCAAAATCTTGTGTGCTTAGTACTTCTGGCCCACACTATTCAATGATTCCTACAAAAGGATAAAGACCTGCAAGGAATTCCAATTCTATGCAGGGAGGAGAAAAAACTATGCTATGCCTCTCAATCCGATAGGTTGGATGAACCGTTCACACAATGGGGGATAGACTTCATAGGAATGATCAACCTAGCATCATTACCGGCCATAAATGGATTCTTATAGCTAAAGACTACTTTATAATGTGGACTAAAGCCATACCCCTGAAGAATGCAACAAAAGCATAAATTGTGGATTTTATCGAGGGGCTAGTGACAAGATTTGACCCGCCAAAGACCATCATCTCAGACAACGCAAAATAATTCCTAGCCTCTAAGGTATGTCAATACGCACTTATGCATGGAATATTCTTGAAAACATCATTAGACTATTACCTGTAGGGGAATTGCTTGGCCGAGTCAACTAATAAGAATCTAGTTAGACTCATCAAAATGTTTAGGTTTGATCATGAGAAAGAATGGCATAAGCATCTCTAGACAACGTTATGGGTGGATCACATAACTCCTAAACAAGCACTGAATACCTCACCATATGTGCTAGTATACAAGAAAGAAGCACTATTGCCTATCTCTATAGAGATACCTACGCTACAACTACTTAAGTCTTTAGAAATTGAAGAGAATGGGGCTATGGAAGTTCAGTTGGCCGAATTACAGGAGGTGCAAGAAAAAAGGGAGAAATCCCTAATAGCCATGAGTAATCGCCAGTAGGTGGTTAAGAAATGGTTTGACAAGAAGGCTTCAGACCAAGGTCTAAAATGCGGAGACCTGGAACTAAATTTCAATGAAAGAGTTGCAAAGCTTGGACAACATGGAAAATTTGACAAGTTGTGGGAAGGCCCTTTCAAAATAATTCAGTGTAAATAGAACAATGCATTTGAATCAGAAAATATGGAACAAGAACCACTTGGAATTCTGGTCAATGGGATTCAATTAAAATTGTTCAATTAGGCTGCAGTTGTTTTATGTAGATGTAAATTGTAAAAATGTAATTAGTTTTATTTTTGGGTTTTTGTCAGTCGGTTCTTTTATCACATTTTTCACAGTTACAAGGAGCAGGGGAAATTTCATGAAACCCATTATTACAAGAATAGAGAAAAAAAATTCTACTCAGGTTGCAGAAATTAAATTCAAATACAAAGGTGGAGCTCATGGAGGAAACGCAATGGGTAGTGACCACCGAATTTCTTAAGTTCGGTCACCAGGTCAAGAAAAAGGAGGAAGGGATAAAAAAACATAAAGGGTAGAGTCGATGTCTTGATCTCCAAGGAAAAGGCTATGGGGGTTGCATTTAAATGCCTATCACAACAGAGGGAGGTGAAAGAGGCAATGCTCTAAGAGAAATTGCAAAGCTTTATTCGATTGATCCTAATTGAGTCGCTGAGTTGTGGCAAAATAATTAGGAGTATCAAGACCAATTGGAAAAATTAGGGATGGACATACAACAAAAAGATGAGGGATCTCATCAATTAAAGCTGAAGATGCAACAAAAGGATACAAATTTCTTGATTCGCCATGCTCAAATGGAAAATGAAATTTCAGAGCTTAAATCTACAACAAAGAAAGAAGCAAAAAACAAAGAGCGAGTCGAGGATAGCTATCTCATAGAGTCACAGAAGTTGCAGGGGCAACTCACCACAGCAAACCAAAATGTTGTGGAGCTTGCAAGTGATATCGAATGAAAGGATGAGGAGATCACCCTATTGAAGGATTCAGCCTTACCCTCGGCCGATCAAACAGACCTCCTACAAATAGCCCAATAGTTACACATCTCATATTGGGAAAGAGTAAAGGCATTTTTCCTAACTCTACAATCGATGTTATGTTTTGTGGTAGAGGTAACCAGTCTTAGTAGAAGGGTTCATGAGGCGATCGAGAAAATTCCTTAGTCCATCATGGAGAGAGTTCCTGAGGCCAAGGTATTATTAAATAGGTTATATCAAGTCTTGAATGAAGTCTTGGAAAATGCAGGGATTGAAGACCAAACAATCGCTGCTAAAACAACCAACAGGGTGATCCACTGCCATGAAGTTATCCTTCATGTCGGAAAATGTGTCACTGGGTTAGATCAGGGCATGAATAGCATAAGGGCCAGGTTATCTCATCTAAGTCAGATGGTTTTACCCTCTCTATTCCTTGAGGGTGAGTTAGTGGCCACAATGGAGCATATTGCAGCAAAGATTGAGGAAAAGCAACGGGATGTGCCTACCTTGCAAAATTTCAGCCAACCTCTTGTTGTGGAAAATTTTGAGAACATCACTTAGCCAATCATGTGTCTCCTTTTCCAATTCGAGTCATGGGCCGATATATCATCAGCACTGCCTTACAAGGAATTGATCAAGCTATAGAGAGCGTAGGAAAATTTGCATGACTTATTGCCTCCATCTGAAGATGAATGGCTACCTCTGTAGACCACCCTCTCAAAGCTCTAATTGCATCGCTCGATGGATAGCTCTCTGGTCTGCAAACTAGAAAGTTTTCGGTTCCTCACTCCACATGCAAAATGCCCTTGATGAGTCACCATAAGCGACATAAAATTTCCCAAGCTCCCTTCGGGTGAGTTTATTTTTCCTAAGTATCAGCCACGCCCCCTTTTGAGAAAAGATAATGTCGGGCTCCCTTTCGCACAAGCCTATTCCAGTACCACCACTTTCTAGCCGACTGCTCTTTGCAAGATTTTCCTCTTGTTGCTTTTTGAAAGCTTGTGATGGGCTTCCATGTGTCATCCATTCACAAAATTTTGAGCCTCTTTGAATCACTTCCCTTTCGGGTCTCGACTGCCTACCACATAGCATCAATTCAACGTAGTATGCAACAGACCTCCATGTGTCTTCACAGTGCAATTTCTTCATCAATCAAGGGAAATGATGAGTGTTGGGCCCCAACCACTTGCCACATGATCTTCCAAGGGTTCCATCACAAAGGAAAACCAAGTAGGTGACAACTATCACCAATTTCGATGTTCTGTAACTGCCGCCATGAGTGAATTGCACGTGTCTAAGCACTAGTATGTTGGGACCACTACCATCATTCGTAGGGGATGCATCTAGACTTTGGATTTCCTCGTTCATAGCTCGAATATTTTATGTTGTAATGGACAGGGAAAATCATTGCTCATGATTGGAGAATATTTCTTGTTCCTTGCTCATCAAGCCGGTTTTTTTTATAAATATTGCTTCTTCCTTAGAAGCATGGGTTCCAAGAGTTCCAAATTTTGTTTAGATTTTGGTGGAAGAATGTATAGAAGAACCAGGCCTTTATTTTCTTTATTAGATTATTGTACAAGAACTCACAGACGGTGGCATTGTTCGGCCTTTCTATTTTCTTCGATATTTGATCAGTTTTATTGTGCCATTATTGTACTGGATGCATCATTCTCAGACTTCTATAAATTAATACAAGTTGCTGGTTTAGATCATGTCTTGGACACTTCTTTCCAGAGAATTTCTATGAAGCTTATTTTATGTCATATATAGTGAATCATTTAGGATTTTATCTTTGTTTTACCATTTTGGAACACAACAGACTACCCAACAGGCCCTTAAGTCGTATCCCTAAGATATATTTATCGTTCCTAAAATCTAAATATCGACACATCGCCTTAGTTAGATCCTTAATTTTATATATGCTTCCTTTTCTCATTCAAAACCCCAATTATAGAAGAAGTTGGCTTCTTTAAAAATCCAGAGGTTACTCAGTTTGACACAATAGGTCCCCCCCTAAAACTGAGTTTCCCACAGAGGGTTGTCACCTTGCCAACTTTTGGCATCAACAGTATACATTTTAGCCATTTTGTATGTTGTATGAGAACTAATTTTCTAAATCAGACTATTTGATTGTAAGCTACAATCAATCCTCTATTTGTAATCAGATTGTTCATTCAATAAGAAGCCATCATCATTTTCTAGGTATGTCATTCTCATATTTTGATTGATTTGATTATAACTTCATCATTTGGTATTATGTTTCATTTTATATTTGAATCTTTTAATCTACATCAAAATATTAAGCCAGCAAGGAGGAAAAAAAATGGTTGAGATAAGGTAGGCTTCTTACAGTGGTATCAGAGCCAGGTTCCTGCCAACCTGGAGGGTTAAGGCTATCTTATATAGCCACAAGATATTGCTCCACATATGTACTATACATGTAGAATAATATAACAAGAAGGAAATCCAATTGTCGATACACAACAAGACACCATGGGTGATAGAAGAAGTGGCAGTCCACCAAGAAATGAAGCCCATAATGAAGAAAGAGAAGCAAGGGATATCAAGAGGGGTATTGCAGCAAGGAAACAACATGTAGCTGATGTTTTTCAATAGGTTACAACATCTATATAGTAGATAAATGCTCCTAGAAGACCAATTCAAAAGCATGAAGACAATGGTAGTGTTTTTGGGACTCCAAGGGCACAAAGAACACCTACTTGCACCACTGATAGACCTTTCCAACCTACATTTTGAGAAATGAACTAGAAGAAGAGAATGTTGAAGAAAATTAAGATGCACCATTCACAAATAATGTCATGTCAATGCACAATGAATGATATTTTTTACCTCCATAAGCAAAGGATAATTTGACCTTTGACCACTACATGAGTCAAAAAAAAGGAGCACAATAGAGCAAGGATAGATAGAAGGCCTAGGAATCAAAACAAGGACCTCAGACATGCCACAAGTAAACTCACACTTCCAACATTTGATGGTAAGGGGAAGATCACGGAAAAATAATGGATTCACAAACTGGATACCTTTCTAACTCTACGACCTATGGTGGAGGATGAGGCAATCAAATTTGCAACCGTTCACTTAGAGGGAACTACATATGATTAGTGGCATCATGGTTTGGTTACTCAAAACCATGGATTGATCCATTCCTATGATGATTTTAGTAGGAGGTTGATAGCATGATTTGATAGGAAGGACATGGAAGTGTATCATAGGGAGTTGGCACAGCTTAAGAAAATTGAACATGTGGAGACATACATAGAAGAATTCTAGAGAATTGTTATTATGGTTCCTTATATGTCTGAGAGAAGGGTAGTCGTGTTGTTTATTGAGGGCCTGAATGATAAATTGAAAGGCATAGCTAAGGAAATCAAGCCTAAAACATTACATGATGCTATTTAGCTCACCTTAGATCTTGAGACTACACCTACTTCATTTTAGACCACTAAGAAGAATCTCAAGAATTTCAAATCAAATCATAAATCATTCAATAATCCCAAGGTTACACCTTCTTCATCAATCAACGATGATAGGAATTATGAGCTCAAGTGAAAGAATTTATACTTCACTTGCAAAGAACCATGGGAACCTGGTCATAGATGCCTTGGGAAAGGCAAAGCACATATTATTGAGGTCCTATCTGATGATGAGGAGATCCCAAATATAGACTCAAAGAGTGAGGAGGAGCATGAGGATCATCCTCATATTGAACCTAAAGAGCATGATGATACTCAGTAGGTTACCATTGCCTCACTTTTAGGGGTTCCACGATATCGATCCTTTCAAATGAAGGGAGTTTTGAATGGACAACGAGTTGTATGTTTGGTTGACTATGGAACCACACATAACTTCATTAATGAAGGGTTGGTAGTTAGAAGAGGACTTCTTGCAGAGGAGTTTCCAATATTTCAAGTGACAGTAGTTGATGGGTTTGGCATGAGTTGTAACAGGAAATTCTCACAACTAATCATACAGATGGGAGATTACACATTGACAAATAAATTCTATATGCTTGGTCTAGGTGAGATAGATGTGGTGCTAGGAATCTAGTGGCTCTAGTCTCTTGGGAGGTACGTTTAGGATTTTCAAAGGATGGAGTTGGAATTCATAGCGGATGGAAAGAAATTTGTGTTGAAGGCTTTATTAGATGGGAAACCTAGAGTAATTTCAGTTAGGAGGATGGAGAAACTATTCATGCATTGAGATATGGCATGGATAGCCCAATTCTTTGTTTCATCTAAATCTCCTTCTAGCAATACGCCACATCATCATGTGGATATTCAGAAGGTTCTGGATAGGTGTAGTATTGTGTTTAGTGACTTACCTCTTGGGTTACCTTTTGACCATGGATTTGAGCATGTTATAGAGATGGAGGAGGGCTCTAATCTTTTCATTACGATACCATACAAACATCCCAGACACTTCAAGGAGGATATAGAGAAAATAATTAAGGAGTTGCTTAAGATGGGACATATCCAACCTTCATCTAGTCCCTTTGCTTCTTTAGTAGTTCTAGTGAAGAAGAAATATGAGACTCTATAGATGTGTATTGCTTATAGTGCCTTGAATAAAAATACCATAAAAAATAGGTACCCTATACCTAGTAATGATGAGCTTCTAGATGAGCTACATGGGGTCGTGTATTTCTCCAAGATTGATCTTAGATCGAGTTATCATCATATTCGTGTTCGAGCAGAAGATGTTCACAAGACAACATTTAGGTGCCATTTTGGGTACTATGAGTTTCTTGTTATGCCCTTTGGACTCATTAATGCACCTACTACCTTCCATTCTTGTATGAATCATATATTTAATAAGCAGTTGTATAATTTTGTTTTGGTATTCTTTGATGACATCCAAATATTTAGCAAATCTTGGGAGGAGCACCTTAGACATCTAGTTGAGGTACTTGGCATCATGGAGGCTCAATAATTGTTTTCTAAGACATCCAAATGTGAGTTTATACTGTAATATATTATCTACTTGGGCCACGTGATTGGGGCCAATGGAGTTTAGGTGCACCAGGAGAAGATTCAAGCTTTACTGGATTGGACAACTCCAAGGAAAATTTTGATTTGTGAGGTTTCTTGGGATTATGCAGTTACTACATGAGATTTGTAAAGGGGTTTTCACAATTGGAAACACCTCTTACATATCTTACCAAGAAGGGCACATTCAGTTGGATAGATGAGGCACATGTATTATTTGATTAGCTCAAGTATGTTATGAGTTCTTGTCTTGTATTGGCACTACCTGATTTTACTCAGCCTTTTGTCTTGGAGTGTGATGCTTTAGGAGAACCCTGGGATCCGTATTGATGCAAAATTTCCATCCCATTTTTTTATAAAAGCAGGAAACTACGAGGTGTGGAGAAGTTATATTCTACCTACGATAAGGAGATGCTGGCCATCATGCATGTGTTCACCAAGTTTAGACAGTACTTAGTGGGTGGAAAATTTGTGGTTAGGACATACCACAACAATTTGAGATACTTCTTAGGGCAGAAGGACCTTAATGAGCGGCAACGAAAGTGGGTCAATAAGATATAGGCCTATGATTTTGACATTGAGTATATTAAGGGCAAGAAGAATGTGGTTTTTGATGCTCTTTCCAAGAGGCCTTCCCTCTGCTCTTTGAGTGAGATATCAACAGATTGGAAGTCTCAACTTTTAGTTGATTATTCCAAGTCTACATTTGTATGCAAGCTCATGGATGGATGAATCTAGGATGATATATATCAAGTTGTGGATGATGCGATCTATTATAAGGACATGATATTCCTAGTACCTGAGTCCAAGCTCAAACAATAGATATTATGAGCCATTCATGACACACCTACAACAAGACATCCAAGTTTCTTCAAAACCTACAGATAGATCAAAGAGAGATTCTTGTGGAAGGGTATCAAGGATGATGTTGTGCAGTATGTTAGAGAGTGTTTGACTTATCAGCAAAACAAGTCTGAGCATACTTTCCCAGCAAGACTTTTGCAGCCATTTCCTATCCCATAGTAGAGGTGGGAGACTATATCTATAGATTTCATTACATGTCTTCTGAAGGTTTAGTGACAAGATTCCACATTTGTGGTTTTTGACAGGTTGACCAAATATGCACACTTCTATGATATACCATCTAACTATTCATCTCTACAGGTGGCAGAGTTGTGCTTTCGAGAGGTTTTTTTCTTGCATGGCCTTCTTAAGACCATAGTCAGTGATCAGGATAGCAGGTTTCTTAGTGCTTTTTGGTAGGAGCTTTTCCGACTAGCTGGTACAGAGTTGACACCGAGCACTAGTTATCACCCCCAAACAGATGGGTAGACAAATATTTTTAATTAATGGGTTGAGGTTTATCTTCACAATTATGCTATGGGGTAACAACATGCTTGGATCAGGTGGTTGTACTTAGGATAATAATGTTATAATATCACCTATCATATGTCAATTGGCATGTCTTCATTCAGGGTGTTGTATGGATATGATGCATTATCTTTCATGGACTTATCCTTTGATGTCAGTAGAGCTCCTCGGGCCAAGGAATTATTTCAAGATACTCAAGACATTCTTAAGGTACTTAAGGATAATATTCAATAGGCACAAAATCATCAAAAAATGTATGTTGATAGACACCGTGTGGAGAGGACTTTTGAGGTAGATGAGTTGGTTGTCTTATGCCTTCAGCCCTATAGGCTGAGTACCTTGAAGAGAAGTGTGGAAAAACTCAAGCCAGAGTTTTACAGACCCTACAAGATTGTTAGGAGAGTTGGGGAGGTAGCCTATAAGCTTGACTTACCAGTAGGCAACAGAATCCATAATATTTTATATGTGTCATGCCTCAAAAGTCCATTGGGACAGCATGTTGTTGCTTCTCCAGACCTTCCACCCCTTGATGAGGAGGGTTTTTTGATATTAGATCATGATTCCATTATTGATATGAGGGAGCGTAAGTTGCAAAATTGGGTAATCAGAGAATATCTCATCAGATGGAGACCATGGGAGGATGCTACGTGGGAAGGAGAAGAGATACTTTAGCATCCTAATTTGTGATTGATTAAGGACAACAAGCAATCCCGAGAAAGGAGGGCTGCAATGTCCCCATTCTCAGAGTGATATCTTGGAGATGAGGAGTATCTCATTCACCATTCTTGTGAGCTAGTCAACCTTGTGAGGGAATGATATATGTCCATGAGACTCATAATTTTGGTGAGTTTCTTTTGAATTTTTAAAAAGGGAATTATCCTTAATGGAAAATCAAATATAATGTTGATTTTATTTTATTATTATTTCATCATCCACTTGCCAAGTCAATGCAATCTTATGAGAAATATAGGAGTGGAGTTTAAAACAAATAAAATGTTTTTTTTCTTCCTCAAGTGGCCAAAAAGAATCAAATTTGATTTGCTTCAAAGGTCAATTCTCTCTCCGAAGTTGGTTTAGAGACTTAATGAAGAAGACATCTAATATTTGATATTTTAAGATCAAATCGGATCTTATCTTAGGGCAGTTTTAAAAGGCACCAAATATTTTAATATTCAAGATCAAATCTGATCCTTTCTGGTGGCACTGTCAAATTTTGTAAATTTGAAGTGTCATTGTTGAAAATTTTGCCTTTGCACACTCAAAAGTGCCCCTAAAAAATGTGTGCTAGTGATCTACTTTGGAGGGTCATAGTTCAAATCCAATTAATTTTCATGCTAAATCCCTTGTTGATCATATTAATTTGACATGTGTGAACATGTGTGTTATTTTTTAGCCTCTCGTGTTAAGTTTTGATAAGGTTTTGAAAAGCAAAGTTGGAGGGTTCTGGGACTTTTTTTCTATTTGCAAACTTTTAGCTCTACAAAGTGGCCTCTTGATGCAGAGAAATGTGTATTATTTCAAAACTAACTCAATCAAACAAACTATGCAACTCTAGAACCCTAATTTGGTGGGTTTTCATCACAAGCCTTCAATCTTTAAAACTTAAAACATGGGGGTAGCAAATTAGGTTTTTTGGCCATAAATTTCAATGCAGGAATAATATTCAAAATTTAAACATGGTTCTAGATACCCATTTGGGCTTTAAAAAACATATCTCAAAATTAGGGTAGGTTACTTTGTACAGAACCCTTCAAAAATGGATTGTTCTTTTATTAATTAAGCCTAAAACATGAAAAATCAGACCTAGGGCATCATCAAAACATGTGCAAACCTCAATATGGAACCCTGAAACTTTGGAGCATGGTAATATATAAAATTTAAGACTCCGAAACAAAAAATTAGAATTCTCTACCATGAAAAACATGAGAAATCCTATTTTGAAATTCACTAATTACCCTGTCGAGGGTTTATGATAGTTTTGAACTATTTTTGCTAAAATTGCAATATCTCTGTCCAAACTCAAAATAAATAAATGATACCAAGTGAATTATAAAGTAGATTCATATTTATTTCAATCACAAATTTTGTGATATCAATATATGGAATATCAAATTCATACCATGTGCTACAACAGGTCAGTTACAAAAAAAAACTCGAAGTGGTATTCACCAATTTGATCATAACTTACATAAAACTTAACAAAAATCAGCCAAACCAATTGAAAATGAAAGATAGTTCAATATTATATCACACCAAATCATGTTAAAATCATTAAAATTCCATACAGTATCATAGTACTTCAAATAACAGCAATGCAACATTCAGATTTACAAAAAACAAAGGAATTTTATTGCTTAAAATTCAAAATTCTAACCACCAACCTTGGTTTCAACCTCTCCAAGGATATTTAAACATGTATCAACCATTTACAACTAATTTTAAAACAAAAAACCTTCTAATTCCTTCATTTATGCCATGTGACTCTTCAAATTCCATAATTTGCAACTTTTTGACAATATTAACTTTTACCACATATAGCAACTTTTACATTTTTGACAACTTGACCACACATATCCTCCTAAGACCTCATCTAGACCCTTAAAAACATGAATATGATCCAAAATGACCTTATTTCATAAGAGACACAAAACCAAAACAATGACAAACCAAAATCACATGGGTGCTCCTGCACCATACTCCCAAGCAAAGAAAAGATTCAAGCTCCGCTTGAATAGAAGGCAGCAACTTGAGAATAAGGTCTAAAATCCCTTGCTTGAGTTGCATATGACCTTATTTTAAATAGTTCCACAGTGGCTTCTTCTTCACTTAAGTTTTCTTGAACATGTGGCATAGGTAGGTGAACTTGGCAAAATAAACAACTGTTGAGAACTTGGAACAAAAAAAATAACAACCTTGATTACTGATGAGACAAAATAATGACTTATCTTTTATCCATATAAAAATGTTTATTTTGCCTAATTATGAAGTTATCAAGACTGAGCATGATGATGAAAGTAAGATATTTTTAGTTCTAGCAGTCAAAGATTTCATCATATCTTGCAAATTACAATCTGGGTTCTGGAGATTTTTGGTCCGAAATTCAAAGACAATATGGTGACAAAACCCATTAAATTTCATGAAACCTAGTTCATGGTTTGAGAGAAAAATTCACCAGAATCCGTTGCTCCAAAATTTGTGGAGATTTTCTTTGAAACTTGTGGGACAACACTTGAAGTTGTTCCAGAATTTGTGGGTTGCTTTGGAACTTTTCCAAAAAATTTAAAAACAGCAATTGTGAGCATTAAAATAGATTGGGGTGACTTGGACAAAAGTTGAGAAAATCTAAGAGACAATTCAAAACATTAAGGCAAGTTGTTGGGTTGCACAAACAAATGGAGAATATCTAGAAGACGGTTTTGAGTAGTTTGAACCATTTTGCAAGCATCTAGGAGTTGTTTTATGAGATTTAATGATGCACAAGGGAAAGACATGACTTTTTTAGTAGTCAAATGCCTTTTTGGAGTTTTTTTAAGGGTTGCAAATTATACATATTTGTTTGGGACGACCAAAGAAGATTGACTCAACAAGATGAAGAAAGACCTATCTTTTTCCCTTAACACATGTTCCTATCTTCTAGCAAGTGGTTGCACAATCATTAAAGCTTATCTTTCAGATTAGTTGAAGACAAGAATTCTATAAATTCATTGTAATCAAGAAATAAAATGGGGGAAGAGTTTTATAAAATAATATAGTTCAACATTTTAGCAGCAATCTATTTGTTTGAAGTTCCATTTCTTAGTAGCCATTTCATTTTTAGCTCTTTACATTTCCAGTATTCCCTTTTACAAGTTTCTTAGGATGGATTTGATTCAAGAATTTCATTTACAGGCTCTTAGATTAGATTTGATTTTAGAAATTTATTTCATGCATTGCCTTTCAATTTTGTTTGTAAAAAAAAACATGTCATTCAAATTATTTATTCTCCCTATTGCATATTGCCATGGACACCGTCCTGGATTGACATTTATAGTTAAATGATGAGGATTGCAGCAACACTCATCAATTACCCTACTTCTCACACTCTTTTGGTGACCTTCTCAACATTGTAACATCTACCCATTGCTTGCATTTGGAATCTCCAACCTCCAATTGCTTTCTTTCTTCATGATATATTGCATGCATTTAAATAGCACCCTACTCTCCCTCCATGACTTGTTTCAATTTAACTTTAGGTTTCTCACCCATTGAGTTTGCAATCTCAACAAGAAAATTACTTTCACTTCCCTCTATTACAAGAAACAAATCATATCTAACTTTCAATACTCCCTTGTGAAATACTTGAAAAGAAATTATGGATTGAAAATCAACACTACAACTCCTATCACCCAAACCTACCATATGCCATGCTACTTTCTCCTTGAAGTTTGTAAAATCAATAGAACTTTCCTTTGCTATATTTATTTTAGTTTTTAAAATAGAAAATAGATCCTTTTGTTTGTAGTCAAACCTCTCAACTACATCTTGAACATCCCAAGGCAACTCTTCAATGCTTGTTAATGTCAAAACAGTCCTACGTTTTCTTACCATTGCATTACTTACCTCTTCCTCTATCCCAGATGGCTTTTGCTCTTCCTTCATCAACAAAGATTATTTAATATCAGGTTCTATTGTCCCCTCTTTCCTTCTCCTCTGAATGTTCTTCTTGATAGGCAACGTAACCTTCATTTTTATTGGTAAATGTCAACCTTGTTCATGGTTTGATCTCTCAAGCAACTATTGCATATCAAGTTCCATTATTTCTTGCATTCCTTCTCGTTCCTTATTTATTCAAAGGCTTGCCTCAAGTCTATTATCTCTTGTTCAATATTAATTTGTTTTACCTTCTCATCCTTCTTCTTCATCTCACTTTTCTCTTTTCTTTTTTCTGCTTTCTTGCTTGGTACCTCTTGACTCTCGAAGCCTCTGCAAACAAATATTCTCAACATTTCCATTATATTTTTGTGAGCAAGTCTCTTTCACATTGCTTCTTCTTATCTTCATGATACCTCACCTAAGTTTCCTCCTTTCTTCACTACCTAGTCTTTTGGCATCTAGGTTCTTGCTTCAAACTGCAAAAAGACAACACACAAACTCCAAAAACTTATATTGCCTATATATCCGAGCTCTGATACCAATTTTATGCAAATAAGGGTGGATTATTTCAACACTAACTCATTGCATGGGGGTAGAAAATTAGGTTTTTGGCCATAAATTTTAGTACAGACATGATCTTCAAAATTTAAATACAATTATAGATACCCATTTGGGATTTATACAACATATCTCAAAATTAGGGTAGGTTACTTTGTATGGAACCCTTCAAAAATGGACTGTCCTTATGAATTAAGCCTAAAACATGAAAAATCAAACCTAGGGCATCATCAAAACATGTGCAACCCTCAATATGCAACCCTAAAACTTTCAATCATGGTCATATACAAAATTTCAGACTCCTGCACAAACAATTAGAATTCTCCACTATGGAAAACATAAGAAATCATATTTTGAAAGTCACTAGTTACCTTACCTAAGGTTTATGACAGCCTTGAAATGTTTTTACCAAAATTGCAATATCTTTCTCTAAACTCAACAAAAATTGATGAGACCAAGTGAATTAGAAATTAGATTCACATAAATTTCAATCCCAATTGGTTTGAGATTAAAATATGGAATATCAAATCTATACCACATGCTCCAACAAGCCGGTTACAGAAAAATTAGGAAGTGATAGCCACCAATTTGATCATAACTTACATAATACTTGATGAAAATCAACCAAAAAAATTGAAAATTAAAGCTAACTCAATCATATATCACACCCAAAATTTTGAAAATCATGAAAATTATGTACAGTACCATACTACTTCAAAGAACAGTGATGCAACATTCAAATTTGCATAAAACAAAGGAATTTTATTGCTTAAACTTCAAAATTCTAACCACCAACCTTGGTTTCAACCTCCCCAAGGATATTTAAAGATGTACCAACCATTTACAATTGATTTTAAAACTAAAAACCTTCTAATTCCTTCATTTACACCATGTGACTCTTCAAATTCTATAATTTGCAACTTTTTTGGCAATATTGACAACTTTTACCACATATAACAACTTTTACATTTTTGACAACTTGACCACACCTATCCTCCTAATACCTCATCTAGACTTTTAAAAAAATGAATATGATCCAAAAGGACCTTATTACATAAGAGAGACAAAACCAAAACAATGACAAACCAAAATCACATGGTGCTCCTCCACCACCTCCTGTTCGAGCCGATATTTCACAGCTAGATGATTTTCATGACAAACGGATTGTTGTCCTGATTTTCTCCCACATTCATATACTCCCCTTTCCAATTTTAGAGCTTCATGATCAGATTTGATATTTTTTTAAGATCAAAAGCAAATGCAGTTTGTTCTTCTTTTACATCTGCATTTATGACATGTTTCAAGGTGGTCAAATTTGACCCTTAATATCTTGTGAAGAATTATGATTGAAGCAAAATCCTCTTGTGCACATACTCAATGCATCTAAATGAGCTTGTGTTTCCAATGGAAGCTCCACGGAAGGTGATTTGATATTTTTTCGAGATGGTGACTTGGTGAGCCCTAATTGGTTTTCAACAAGTGTAGTTGTAGAAAAACTTGACTGAGCAATTTTGACATTGAATATCTTGCACCTCAAAATCTCTTTTGTCAAACCATTTTTTGCACTGTGTTCTGGGGACAAATGGTTGCTTGCCTATAAATTTTCATAGTTTCAGGAGGTTGTTTGACTAGTTTTCCAGAGCAATTCCAAAGCCCATCTGGCCAGTTTTGACCATTGTTCAAGTATGCCAGAAAGCAAGTTTTAATCGCAACCTAGTTCATCTTTTCACTTCAGATGCATTCAGAGGAATCCTTAGATCAGTTCAGGTTGAAACTTGTTTGAAAATGAATTTTTTTAGTTGATCCCACATAGGGACTCGACATGCTTTACACAATTATCACTTCAAGGGAGATGACCTTATTTGCATGGATCATTTTGGTAATGGCAGCATATCGAGGGGTGAACAATCATAAGTACCTTCAAGGTTTTAGGTGGATATAAGGCTTTGTGTGATATAAGGAAGATAAAGTAGAGAAATCAGAGATTGAAACAAGCAGTAGTGTTAAGCATGATTGTCCCTTTATTAATTATAATTTTGTTCATGTCACTGAAGTTGATACTCCTTCACACAAGGGATTCATTGGTGTAGATGGAAATAAAGATGCATGTTCAGTTGACCATGAACCAATAGCATGTTGTGATGAATCTAAGATACTTGAATCAACCTTTTTTCAAGTAGATGATACATATGATGATGAGTGTGAGGAGCTTGAAGAAAATCAATGTGAGATACTAATGAACAACATTGAGGATGAATATTTTAATTTAGCAATTGATCTTGTGTATGAAAACAGTGTATGTTTGCATATGAGTCATGCTAAATTGTTGGAAGCTTGGAATAGCTCCACAGATAGTAGGAAGCTTCACCGATGGATATAAAAGAAATAAATAAAACTCTCGGTAAGGGAGCTTTATACCATTTTTTCTTCACATGCATAATGTATGCACATTATTGTGTTTGAACAATAGAGAATGATGGAATGTTTTTCTTCCATCAATTAAGAGAGGGTGGTGTGACTTGAGGTTACCGTGGAATCAAGTCACACCACTATTTAATCTTGCTATGTTGCTTGAACAACACATGATACTGAAAAAGTAAATCAATTGTATAGGCTAATGTTGTTAGGGTTTCTGCATTTTATGGAAGCATATCAAATCTTGTTGTCGCGGCTCAAGCTTGGAGTAAGATATGATTCAAATTCAGAGTCGATTGGGATGCACTTAATGTGGGAAAAAACTTATCAAATGTTCGGTGCTTGCCTGGTAATATGAAAACAGAGAACTAAAGGCAGGCTTAAAGCATGGAAAACATTTACGGTTGCACCCAACAAATCAAATGCAAAAGGACTTGTATGTTGATTTTCACTTGGATTGAGAGTTTTTCTCCAATTCTTTGCAACAACAAGATGAGTCCAAAAGAACACCTCACCACATCTCGTGGAGGCCTGAAAGCTAAATTTTAAAGTCTTGTCATGGAGAATAAAAGGTGTTTATGCTGCTAAAAGCGCCCGCCATCATGCTTGTTAAAGGGGGTCATCATTTGCTTGCACCAAAAATGGAGGATCTGCAAGACGTGACAACTCATCTTAGGATGGCTAGTGAATTATTGTTAGTAAGTTATTGTGAAGTGTTGGTAGAGGGACAAAGAGATGTTTGTTGTGAACAAGGGCAGCCATTGGTGCCAACTGAACATGGCCAATTTGACATTGCAAATGAAATTTTAACAACGGCTAAAGGGAACATTTTGTTTGATGATGCTATGATCTATTTTGTTGATCTCGAATGCATTGTTAATAGCATAACAATGATGAGCTTGTTTCTGATCATTACAAAGAACATTATTATGAGCAGTGGGTTTTCTGCCCTCAAATTACTTATTTCTTTGATGTTGCTTTCCAAATATAGATATTTTTTACTTCCACACTTCAACGACAAGAGCATACAACCAATGTTTGGATCGGTGAATGCAGACAGGATGTGCAGCCAACTATTGGTTATGGCGATCTTGTATACCCATGGTTTCAATGAAGTGAGGATCAAATTGCACGTTGACTGTGATAACAATTTACTCGCCACCATGTTTCAAGCTAGAGAATGTATAGAAAATGAAGTTAGGTCAAATAACTTGGATCAATGGCCAGTGTGGACAAAGGCTACGTGGATGAATCCTTACCATAGCCCGCTAGCCCGCAAATCTCAATGATGACATCAGTGTGAGGGCATAGAAGAATGGGGATTGGAAGGAAAACATTTGCAAGCAACGTATTTTAATGTTTTAAATATTTTATTTGGCTAGAGGAATAGGGTTTGCCCGCTAGCCTACAGGAGTTGGTGATGCCATATAAAAATTCAATGAGTGTGCGGGGTAGTCTTGTAGGCCCGATGAAATTTTGAAGGTGGAACATTAATTTGGCTTCGTGAAAATTAAAATGAGGCAAAACATTTAAAAATTAAACAATGCCCGATAAAGTGATTAAGTGGTTTCACTTTTGAAAGAGGGCAAAGATTTGAAATGTGAGGTAAAACAGTGAGGCATGGGTAATATAAAATATTGCCCGATTATATGATTTTTTTAAAGTCTACCATTTTAAAGGGCTTTCACATAAAAATTAAAAACTATTTGCTTTGGGGGAAATAAAATGAACAGTGCAACAAGATAAAAGAGAAGTAAAAGGGGACGGGTGAAATTTTTTTAAAGTGAATAAAATATTCACTGTATAAAAGGCCATTCTTTGTTGGTAAAGGGATAAATGTGAAGGTTTTCATCGTGAAAATAAAGATTTTCGAGCTACAAGCAAGGGGTAAATAAACATGTAAAGGAGATATTTTTTACTACCGGGAATAAAGAATGGAGGCTCTTCACTTGAGGTTTTTTCAACTGCAAGTAAGAACAAGACATTTTCCACGGTAAGGCATGGATGAGGAAGGTCATCATGATGGGAATATTTTTTGTTACTAGGAAATTCAATGCAAGATGCATGAATATGGGTGCAGGTTGAAGATTCTTCATGAGTTGGGGGCAGTTATGGATCAACGAAGGATGATGTGACTAGATGTCAACAACAAGTGGATTTTAGGGAAGCCTTTGTTTCTTCTTATTCTCTTTCTTTCTCATTTTCAAAGGTTCCATTTTTCTGAGAGTTCTGCAAGGCAGACAGGAATTTTGTAAAAAATTTGTAAAGTGTCAAGTTAGGATGGATTATATAACTGTTAGTCATTAATCTAAGATGCTTTATGTGTTTTGAATTGAGCTTCATGAATATATTTTATTTTGTGATTGTCTCCATGGATGAGATGTAATGCTCTTTGAATTCAATAATCAATAATTACTTAGGTTTTTCATGAACATTTTTTGCATATGATTTGCATTTATTATTTCCTTTTGTTCAAAGAATAGAGTGATTTCTTTAGTGAATGTAACAGGAGTGTTGTGTTTCCAAATGGATTTATAAGAATGGTCATTTGATAGAACTCTAGTGGTCTTGTTATCATAATGTGATAACATTTTCAAAGATCTTCATAATATGTTTAACATTGCAGGATGAAATGTTGGTTGTATGACTCTATAACCCTTCTCTTGGCACAAGTCAGGCCTTATGTGTCTTTTGTTCTCAGTTTGGTCCCAAATCTTAAAATCTAAACAACAAACCTTTCAATTTTGTTTTTTGTTTTTTGTTTTATGAGTTATTTGTATCTACCATGTTCTCCATGTTGGTTAATGAAATTCACCCAATGTCTTAGCCAATTTTGAGTTTTGTTTCATGTTTCTTGGCATATTCTTTTGAGAGAATTATCTATTAAGCAATACCCTGTTAAATGTGTGTCTAAATCTGTAGGTGTTGTTGAAGGGTTACCCCCCTAGGTTTAACAAAGATTGAAGTGTAGGGGAAATATGTTCTAATCTCATTTCCTGTTAGTTGGCCAAATATTTCAGTAGGTCTTAGCATGAAGTGTGGCTTACTTCTAGGATTTTCTGGATCTATTTATTTGGAAAGCGAACACTTTCAAGGGCGGTTTACTACCTTAATGGAGAAGGCATTTAATATTTTAATATTTAAAATCAAATCTTTTCTTCCTTTATGGCAGTTTGGATAAGGGTGATTTAGATGCCTTAGGGAAGAAGGCATTGAATATTTTAATAAGATCAAACTAGATTCTCCCCTATGGTGGTTTGGACTAGGTTTGGTTGAGAGCCTTATTTAAGAAGGCATCGATGGGTTTGAGAGGCATTATGTTGAATTGATATTTTGGAAAACTTTGTGTATGATATTTTTCTCTTGGCTAGAAGTGAATTCTAGTTGCTTTAAGGTGGTGTTCCCTTGAAATATTTGTGGTTTGGTGATGACCCCATTCCACCATGAGAGATGAATTCGCATGGAGTTCATCATAGAGATTAATTGAAGATTTTCTAAGGAGTTATGACTTTAAAAGCTAGAGTTTGAAGACTTATTTATTGTAGATTCAAGGAAGAATATGGTAGATTGGTTAACATTGGACATCTTGGAACATGTCACTCCATTTTGGCATATTAGGGTTTTAATTTTGAAGAGTTTGCATTGTGGGTTGGCTGGAAATCCATATAAGATTATCACAGGTTGCTATAAATCAAGTCTTGGACTTGATATCAATCATATTTTAGCCGTTTTCAAGCATAGGAGGCACGTTGGGCTAATTCACTACCTTTCTGAACTAGGCGATTCCATGATTTGAGCTATTTTTGCAATATTTGATAAGTTTCAACATTTATGGGTCATATTTAATCAAGTACAAATTGCATACATGTTGTTACAAATTTTTTTATCATTCATATCAGATCACCAACAATTTTTCACTAGTCTTATTTCAATCAAGGATTGAAGGGTAGTTCATCTAGACTACCTAGGGTTTCATTCTTTAATCATTTGGCTAGGGTTTGGTATACATTTTGGCCATTTTGTATGTTGTATGAGATCTGATTTTCTAAATCAAACTATTTGATTGTAAGCTACAATCAATCCTCTATTTGTAATCAAATCTTTCATTCAATAAGAAGCCATCATCATTTTCTAGGTATGTCATTCTCATGTTTTGATTGATTTGATTATAACTTCATCATTTGGTATTTTGTTTCATGTTATATTTGAATATTTTAATCTACATCAAAATATTAAGCCAGCAAAGAGGAAAAAAAATTGGTTCAGATAAGGTAGGATTCTTACAACGTGCCCAAACTGTACTCCCTTATCTTGGTCCCTCAAAGAGTAAAAATCATCAAATCCCATACTGAAATTCCTACGAGGAACAAAGCCAATGCCATGAAATATAATATTCCAAAACCACTCAGAGAGGACTCTATCAACAAACTCGCTGCTAATCACAATCCTAGTGAAAATGAAAATCACCCTGCTCAACCATGAGAGATAAAACTTGGCATGAAACCTCATGATAACCCAAGTATGAAGAAAGTCAACCACTATCAAGTTTTTGAAATCAACCAACCAAGTAATGCCCCTATTATCTCCAACCACAATCATAACATCAACACTCAACCACCAGGTGTCAAAAGAATGGTCCAAAACACACCAACACCCCCAAACCATTGTAATCATTAAGACATCATCTAAATCAATATGTCATCACCATGAAGTAACTATAGTGAGAGTCACCCACAAAAGTGGAAACAATTAATGGGTAAACTATGTCCACACATATACTCATAGCCAGTTTCCCAAAAGCTTTCCCAAACTCAAAATCAATTGCTCATCAAAAGATGTCTTCATAACCAATGAAAGAAAGTAAGGGCACCAATAATTAAACTGAGATCCTACTAAATACGTAGGAGATATGAGTAAAAAAATAGCTAAAAATTCATCGTCTAGGATCAAATCATAACTATCATCAAGGCTTGACCATGACTTACTCAACTTCTGAATTGAAGGAACCATCTAACTCATCTATGGATCTGAAACTAAAGTCATATGAAAACTAATCTTACAGTGAGAAGTGGTACTAAAATTGGAAGTTGACCCACTACTCCAATCATGAAAAAACACTTCATGACTAGAATACGCACCTGGGTCCCAAACCATACTATTTTTACCCAATGCAATGTTACAACTAGGAGTTATCCCATCATCCAACTCAAAAAGAATATTTTCATATGTCATATCAACATCCACCTCAACCAAAGGATTATCAATATGCAACCGATGATTATCCTAAAAATTGATTGTGAATCCAAATTAGCAAGGTCGTTATGTCCTTTCTCATGTTCAGCTACATGCAAGGTGAAATCTAATTTTTTTTCAAGTTCAAGAACAAAACCATCAATGTTATCTATGCCATCATCCTTACATAACAATGGAGATGAAGTTTCAACATCACTATAGTCAAAATTAAATTCATCCCAAATATATTCCTTGTCATACTTAGGTGCCAAAACACCTGGATCCCATGTGTTAAGAGGTTGTTTTTTATTTTCACTGTGCTCCTCCTATAATTTTGTCTCTTTGAATAAATCATTCTCCAACTCATCACTATACATGTCAACACAAGAATCTCCCTCCATCAACTAATCTTGGAAATCAAAACCAAAACCACATGTGTCCTCATCACTGTATTCATCATTTTTTGTTGTTTTGAAGGCCTCATCTATGATCCCCCCAACAATACTATCATCCAAAGGTGTGTTATTGGTTTAAGTGTTGTCAAACATGATACTAGTATCCACAGTTACACTAGATAGCTCTAGGGATGCATTAAAGGTTGTTATCATATCTTTTTATTTTCATTTGATAGACACCACACATGGCCCTCCATTAGACATCCCCCTCAAGACCACATTATTCCCTTCATATTTGAATTTCAGACCCAAGTTCTAAAAGTTAAGAGTGATCTCTCCCAAAGAGTGTATCCACTATATCCCCATGACTACACCTGTGTCTCTAATGCTCACAACATATAAATCCTCTTTAACTTCATAATTCCCAAACTATATACTCAATTATGGAACCATTTTAGTGTAATGAATAGTGAAACCATTTGCTACCATAACCCAAATACCACTCACCTCTTATGTTTGAAGGCCTCTACAAGCAACCAAGCCCTCATCAATGAAATTGTGAGTAGCCCCTATACCTATTAATGCCACCATCCACTGCCCTTGAATTACTACTCTAATGCGTAGTGACTCATTTTCTTGAAAACTATGAAGTTGAGCTAGCATCCCATCTAGGTCCTCCACCTTACCACCCTCTTCTAATGTCTTTTCACCTTTACTTTCTTCAAAATCAACTTGTTGGTCTTATTTCTCTAATATACCTTCTTCATCAAATTAGTACTCAATTAGAGGTGCTTTAGCCTTGGCTGAACATTTGTGACCTTAGGTATAAGGCTCCTTACATGTAATACGCAATCCCTTCCTTATAAGCTCATTCAAGGTCTCACTGCCTATCTTTGTGTAATGTTTCTTAGGCTGCTCCTGCTCCTTGGTGTCAATTTTCTTATCTTTTTCTTTTTTGTGCAGCAAGTCCTTAGACTGAAATTTTCTCTTAAAAACTAAAGATTCCATGTCTCTAGCTTTCTTTATGGCTTCTTGAAGTGTAAGTGGATTGAAAGCCTTGATCCAACCCCTAAGAGGATCGGATAGACCATCTATGAAGAGCACTATATGTCTTCTTTCAAATATATTAGTCACTAACACATATAGTTTATGAAAATCTACAACGTAAGAATCAATTGTTCCCAATTATTTTGACTATGCTAGCTCCTTAAAATATGATTCCCAGTCCTACTTATCAAACCTCTCTATCAATATTTTTGTAAACATGACATAAGAGGTTATTTGTCCATGTCCCATGCTTACCATTTTGTTGTACCACCATTAGTGTGCAATCCCATCTAGATGTATGGAGGCATATTGTATGGATTCTAACTTTGACATGGGATTTAATGTGAAGTAGTTGTCCAATTTGTGAACCCAAGCTCTTGATGCCATATTTCCTAAACCATCAAAATATGGAAGATTAAGCTTCCCAACCTTCCTCCAAAAATTATTTTTTTGATCCATGTTACCCATGTTGGGTGTATGCCTCTTTCTAAGATCAATATACACTCTAAGTGATACATCCATCTAAAACCCAAGCCCTATTGCCATCCAATCCTATCGGAATTGTTCTTGCTATTCTACCATAGTGAGCTTAGGCTTAGGTGGAGCATCTACTCTATGTGGGAAAATGGGAATAAGGGGTTGTGTCATTGCTCCCATATTCTACTAATTAACTTATCTACGCTGCCCTATACCATTACCCTGTCTCATTTTATCCATCCTATGTATCAATTGATCTAACTGTTGGTTGGTTTCTTCAACCTATTGGGTTGCTCTCCCTTACCCTATAACCAAATAATCTAATAGTAACATCACCCTATCAGGTGGTGCCTCCTGTCTCTCACCATCTTCTCCCCTATCATCCATACTATCTAAACTAGATGACTCTATAGAGTGATTTTCTAATTTGGATGACTCAACTAAAATTTTATGATCTAGATGTCTCAGCTAAATTAGTTTCAAAATATGGTCCTACTTCAGATGAAGGCCAATGTTCCCAATAACTCTCTTCCTTCTTCCTAACTCTCTCTTGATATCTCCTTTCCCTATCACTAATTCTCATGAATTAAGTGTACCCACTAAATGGTAAGATCAAATGAGCTCTGATACCACTGTAATATACGACCCCTATTTTTTTTTTAGTTTATGTTTGTTGTTTGAAATTTTAATGAGATTTCTTTGCTTGTAGTTTTCATATGACATTCATATTTTTAACATGCCAAATAATAGATATCATATATGCAAATAGTAAGACTTGAAACTTGCTTGGAAATTAACATTTTCAAACTTAGAATGCTCAGAATTGCATAACAAAATTATTCTAAGTTTTAAAAGGTATTTTTAGACTTCACAAATAAGTAAACTAGACTTGGAAAATAATGGTTTTAGACCTAGAAATGAAGACTTAACAGTAGATAATCACCTCCAGAAAACACTTATTTCAAATCCAACAAAGGGCCTTCAAACTCTAGCAATCCTATCCACTCAAATGTCCTTCCAAAACCTCTAAAGGTAGATTTTCTTTAAAAAAAAATAGACCCAAAGCTTCCATAACTCACCAAACTAGGTGCCTAGCTGAGAGGGGTGATTTTCTCCATAAAATCATATTTTTCTTTAAAAATTAATGTCAATATCTACTCTTGGTCACCTTGACTAGGAGAATGCAAATCACCAATACCCAAATTGATATCATAGACCTTTAGGGAGTTATGTTCATGAAACCAGGTTCAGTCCCTATCAAAATGTGCCAAGAAACTATTGACAATTATCACCAAATACACTCCAAACCATACCCAAAAGAAGCAAATCTTCCACCAACCAAAACCCAATTGACCCACATCAAAAATACTCAAAACTCTTCATCCTGAAATACTAAAACTGCAACAATGAAGCCCAAAAACTGATCCTTGGATGGAACCACACCACTACCAGCTAGGGTAGGTCTTGCACTACCGAAAACAACTCCTCAATGCCAAGGGTTTTCATCCTCAACACCTATTTTTCATACCTCTAGTATGAAACCAAAAACATCTCCTTATGTAACCATTTAAACATAACCAAATGAGGATCCAAAATGAATTTTTAAAGCCTAACCAAAGAATTAGGGCGACCCTCTTGAGAAAACCATAATCCTACACTAAAACCAACACCCCATTTTTATTTTCTTTTTTTTTATTTTTATTTTTAACTCATCCTTAGGCTATTTGGGTGTCCACTTATCTAGCCTTCTAATGCATTTTTGATGCTTTAAAAACAACTTTAAGTTATTCAACTAGGCATCAAGGTACACATTATGTCCCCTCTGACCCTCAACTTAAAATTATAAAGTAACTTTATTTAATTCATTTTCAGAGAGGGAATAGGAGTATTAAAATAATCCAACCTTACCAACCCAACACCCCAACTGAAATAATGTTGTTGAAGGTAGCTTGATGAGGTTCGGCTTTTCACAAATAGACTTACTATTTTTAGTAAGTACTAAAAATAGTAAAAACACTGAAGACTCAAGATGGAATGACAATAGATATGCCAAAGGGCTTACTATAAATAATAAGCACTAGGTCGATCCCCTGCTAAAAATAGAAATTATGCTTGAACTCTGATAAACCCAACATAAAGAACTAGAATTAAGTTCCCTTACTAGAATTTTTTAGCCTAAAGGAACTTTGGAATAGGCTAAAGGTCATATGCACTACTCAGAGGCTAGGAGGGGACATTACACTAGGTGAGCCCCTAAGATAAAGTAGCAAAATGAGAAACACATAAGGTCTAGTGAAGTCTAATATTCACTAGATGTGTACCCATGTCAACTATACCAAGAATTATACTCCTTGATAATTCTGATAAGGTGCTACACAAATGATCAAAATTATATGCCAATGCAACACTAAGTCTAATTTGTGTGAACAAATTGAAGCAATAAAATGTCAATATCAATGTACCACTAAGTCCAACATGTGTGAACAAAGTGAAGCAAAAATGCCAATATATGCCCCCATCTTAAAGTAATTACTAAACACCATGCTATGAGAAATTGCTTTAAGGTAGAAAAATGATAAATACCATGTGATAAAGGTCATTAGAGATTATTTGGAAATCCCTAATTCCAATTATATGTTTCCAAATAAAGCTACCAAGTGATAAGGGATTGCCCCACACATAAGGGATCCATGGATCTAGGGTCAATATACATCTTTGGTACCATAGTGTAAATGAGCTCATGAGAATTGACATCATTTCCCAAATACTCATGGAACAATGAACACAATGGAAGAATGACACAAAGAGAGAGAAAATAGACTTTTGGGTCAACATGGAAGAGACGTAAATGTCTCAACACCTTGCATCATCCCAAAAAGGAAAACATAAGACAAAAAGAACAAATTTTATGACAAAATAATGGAGATACAAATAGAATAATGTCACAATACATTCCTCTCCTTTATATCCTTGTGCCAACAGAGAAACAAGGGTCCTCCAAAGGAAACTCTCAAACATAAAGACACACCAAGCAACACAACATGAGGGATCACATCATGTGTAAGAAAACACAAAGAACACATAAATCAAACATAAAGGAGTAATGTGCATGCGAGCCGATCTAAAGCAAGTTTTCCACATCCCAATCTTTCTCATCATATATGGAAGGTGGACAACCAGCCAAAGGGACTACAACAAGTGTCGTACTAGGAGCATCACCATGTTCAACATGTAGTGAATCACTCTCATCAGGAGGATTATCACAGTTTCCCCCATCTAAGTCCATAGACTGAAAACAATAAAGATAGTTCTTTATGCACTTGTTCATCAATTTTTACATATTCATTCTTATCATCCAAGTCTATCACAATGGGTGTTTTTATGAAAATACCAGTTGTATGTTCTTGTTTAATTCTATTTTTTGGTAAATTTTTAGTTCATCTTGATTTGTTTGCATAGGTTTTTGGTCATTTTTGTTCTTTTCTTCCAACTGACAAGCAATAGCATGACATCTATTCCTATGATCTTTAGCATTTCTATTTCTTCTTATTCGATTTTCAATTTGTGAAGGTGTAAGATCAGGTTTCTTGACCATTGGTCTCTTTTCTTCCCTTGAGGGAGGAACTAAAGGGACCATCAAAGGTTGGGGAACCACTTTTGTTTAGGTCTATACACTTGGTTTTCTTTTGATGGCACATAGGTTATCTGTTGATTGTCTTTTGGTCTTTTGAACGATATAGGTGGAGGAACTCTAGCATAAATACCTTGTGAATTTGGAAAATAACTTTCTTTGGGCATGGGTACATCCACAACCTGTGGGGTGGGAGGAATAACCATAGCCTTATCATTCTCAGGAATATTGCTAAGGGATAATTTTTTTATCTTCTTTGCCTTGAAATTTGATACGATCTGAAAAAGAAGTCTTTGTGAGCTTTAACTAGTTCCATGGGTTGAGGCCAAAAATAATCTAAGGAAAATTTTCCACGAGAAGACAAAGGATTAAACCCACTATGATGCACTATGTACATTTTATTTTTAAAAGGGAAATTTATGAACTTGTGGATAATCGACGAGATCGCATTCATGGAGTGTTGCCATGTATAGCTAACTTCACATGGAATTGGTCTAACATTGGGATGATAACGAATGACACATCTAATTGTTTCAGTCCAACTTTAACAGGAAGAGTGATTGAACCTATTGTAGGGCAAGAAACACCATCATGAGTTTTCAGCCATGCTTTCGATTGTTCATAAGTCTTGATAAAGATCATGCACGTACAAGAATTCCTTAGTGATCACATTCTCTATGCACACGAGATCAATGGGTATTCCTTGTGTAAGCTTGGCATTGATATGTCTTGCGATATAAAGAGGACCATCAGGCACATGTATAGATGCATCAATTTGTGTGAAATCTATGTTGGGTAACAAAGTGGTCAGACCCTTACGAGGTTGAACATCTGTTAAAGCAACCATGTTATCTACCTCATTTTCATTGTCATTGTTATCATCAATATTGTCATCACAAACTTGCACAAAGTTGGATTTGTGATTTGGCATTGGATTTGTGAAAATTTGTAAGTTTTGATTTGGTAATGTCATGGATTTGTTTCCATTATCATTAACATTGATCAACTAGATGTGATTAGAATTGATAAGGTCTTGAATTTGATTTTTAAGATGTATGCATTTCTTTGTATCATGTCCATGTGTATGATGATATTGACAAAAGGGTTTTGGGTTGAAGTTTGGAGATGATAGTTTTTTTATATCCATGGGTCTAATCAGAGGTAATTGGATTAAGTTCTTTCTCAAAAGTTGTAACATGATTGAGTGAAGGGAATCAGAAAATTAGGTAAATTGTCTATATCTTGCTCTAAATTGATAGGGAGTTAAACTTATGGCTGCAACTTATGGTTCAATGTGGTTAGTTGTTTGAGGAGTGTTTATCTTGATAAAATTCTTATTTTTATTTTTGAATGGTAGATAGTTGTGTTGAGGTATGAAGTCAAATTTCTTAGCAGGAGTCAATGAAGATGCTTCTTCATATTGACTAACCGCATTTTGATAGTCACGAAAATTCATAAACAAGTGTGTAAAGGATGGACATATCATCAATAAGATCTTATCCCTAATGTCAAGTTGCAAATTCTCAAAGAACACTCTTTGAACGTCTACATCAAGAAGAGTAAGATTGATTTGTGAGTATAGTAACTGATATCGTCCTATGAAGTTTGTCACTTTTCATGTTTTCCTTGTTTTCACCTCACTAAATCAGTTAATATAATTTGTGGGCCTATGTTTTCTTCGAAATGTTGTAGGAATGCATCAAAAAGATCATTGAATGAATGAATCAAATTATTCAGCAATGAGAAAAACCATTCCAAGGCCATGTCTCTCAATGACATACGAAATATTTTAGCTAGGAGCTTATCTTCAAAAATGAAATCACTACACAATGTCGTATAAGCCAATATATGACTATTAGGATCTCCTTTACCATTATACTTCTCAAACCTAGGAATTTTTGTTTTTAGCAAGATGGTTGTTTTCAAAATTTCAAGTGACAAATGCATCCTTTTGACATATTGTGATGGTTTTATGTTTTGGGCTTGGTTCAATGTTGAGATTTGTTGTTGAAGTGAATTTACGTTTTGCAACAATTGGTTAGTGATCATTGCCTGACATGTTTTGAGAGTGTGGTGAATATGGTGGGATTATGTTGTTGCATCCCTCTTATGCTATTTTTGTCCTTGATGTCAATTTGTGGTTATCAGGCATCTTGATGGTTATCTTCTTAGTTGATCCATATTTTGATTGGCACAATTACTTCATTGATTTTATTATCCTGGTGGCACTGATCATTTAACTCCATGTGCAGATTACAAGTGCTTGTTGAGTTTTATACAGGTTGTTACAGTGTGGTTTGATCAAGCTCTTGCAGCATGTTTCTCAGAATAATAAGGTGATCATTATTGTTTTAATGGCATTCTAAACTTTTCATGAGATTAGCCTTTATTATACTTCACAAGGCTTTGGAAAGTATGTTACATTGAAAAACATATGGCATTGGACTTAAATGTGATGAAAAATCGGTTTTGGTAAAGGGATTTAAATTGATCTCCTATGTGCATTTACATCGGGTCAAAATGATTAATATTGACTTGGGCTTAAAAGTCGACAGCATGGTATAACACTCAAATTTGGTAAGACCGCGCTTAAAAAGTCTTACCATGGTACCGCAGACTGTTAAGAGGGTAACCGCGATAGTGCGGTGGAAACCGCTAGCGGCAAGCAAGACAGTTACCGCTATACCGTGGACTGTCAGATGTGTAACCACGGTAACACGGTGGAAACCGCCAATGATAGGATACAATGCTACCGTTGTACCATGAGCTGTTAGGTAGCTAACTGCGGTAACGCGGTGAAAATGACTAGCGGTTAGCTTGGAGCTACCGTTGTACTGCGAGTAGTTCAAAGGGTGGCCACGGTTGTGCGGTAGGGGAACAAATTTCAAATCTACTCCTTTCGACATACATGTCATTGATCTATCCACGGATTCCAAAGTGTTTTATATGATTTCAATTGATTAATGTTTGTCCTCTCGGACTCCAAATGGGTATCATATTTTGCAAAGGAATTCGCTTTGTTTGCATTGGAAGATTAGGGAAACCTGTTTTCATTTCACTCTTTTCACATTTTTGGTTGAAACCCTACTGGCCGCCACCATGGATCATTGCACTTGGTCATTTCTTTGTTATCCCTGGCGTTTTTGTTCTAGGACAACGATTGGGAGCAGTAAGAAGACCATCACAATGGTCACTTTTTGTGTCAGTTTCCAGCCACTGGGTGTTGGCATGAGCTTGGAAGGTTATGTGGTCATTTTCTTCTCCTCTGCAGATCTAGTAATCTATTCCTTGATAGCAACTTCGTTTGCCAGGTATTTGTTCCTTGTCTAGTTTGCAGATCCGTTTCAGCTCTTTAAAGGTTATTTCGAGCCAAGTTTTCTCTCTTTTGCAAACAAAAAAATGAAACATTTTTCCTTCTCATGAGAGATCTGAAACGTTTACTTGATTCTATGACAACATTTTGGAAAAGTTATCATAATTTTTTTTGTTATTGGGCATTGCTGTTACAGTTTGTTAAAAATTGCATTTGCCTATCTGGGTTCATGGATAACGGTTCTTGTGAAATTACTTCAGTCACACTTCACAATGATTTCATTTTCTTAAGTTTTACAGTCACTATAATGGGTATAGATCTTGGAATATTCTCTCAGCCTCACTGGAAGTTGTGGGTAACTATTATAATGCATGGTTAATAGCTTTCGATTGCATGTCGGTTGGGGTTTCAGTTATCTCTTTTTCGTTGCAGCTTATTTGTCATAAATCCTATGGTATATGCATTCTTCACTACTACATGTGGGTAAAATCTGAAGGTGGTTTCATTTTGCTAAAAATACTTATGATGCATTGTTGGTTCAGTCAAGGAAAATGGTTATCATTTCAGTTTTAAATGATGTGATCTCACTGCTTTTGTTTAAGCATTGCATGTGCAGGCTTCTAGTGAAGATATGCTCTATCACACCTCTATTCTTGGACTTTGTTGTTCTATCCTCAACAGAAAGAAAGAATCTTCTTTTATGATCACTACAACATCAGATCTGTTTCTTGTCCGTCATTTTGTAACCTGAAAAACAACCTTGTATAACCTTCTGGTATGTGAATTTCGAGAAACAGTGGTAATACTTCCAATATGCAATGATGCTTTCTGTAAAAAGCCAAAAACAATGAGTTTAGGGTTCTATCATGACAGAAAATCAAAAACATGAAACAAAGGTTTTACTATTTAGAGATGTGAATGTCTATTCAATTTTTTTGATGCTAAAAATTTAAAAGTAAATAGTGAGAAAAGAAAGAAAAGATGTATTATTGTAAAATAGTTTGATGAGACTGTATTGTGACAGTGATAGGATTTTCCTCAAGCTACATCGAGATTAGATAATGCATGGAATTCTGAAGAGTCAATTTTGACTCTTGAAAATTCTATGTTTTGTTTGTCAAGAGGCACTTGACAGAAATCAAGTGAAACAAAGAGATCTTCTGTACTATTGTACATTCTATTAAATATCAAGAAAGGGGTTGGTGCTCCTTGAGATTGGTATCTCTAAACAGAGGGGTTGGTCCTACTTGAGTCAGTGCTCAGAAATCAGCCATTGAGGCTTTGTCAAAATAAATTATTGAAATGAAAGCCTGAAAAAGGCAGCAAGTTCAAGAGTGGTTTTTCTACCCCAAGAGGATTTTCCACTCGGCATATCGTGTGTCTATTTGTGTCTCTATGACTCATTTGCTTCAGTACTTTACTGCTTTAAAATACAATGTTACATTACTCATCTCAGTTTATATGATTGCATTCGAATACATGAATGACACTATCATTGATAAATGAGAACATATGTATGGTTCTTTTCAGTTTTAGTTCAAATTGTTTAAGAAGTTATAAACATTGATTCACCCCCCCCCCCAACCCTCTCAGTGTACTTTATCTCCAACAATCAGTATCAGAGCCTAGGGTCCTCTGATAGGTCTTTCCAACCTAGGATTGATTTTGGACTTGGAGTCTATTCAAAATGTCTCAAGCTCATGAAGGTACTTCCATGACTAGAGCTCCATTATTTGATGGAACTGATTATGTATTATGGAAAATCAGAATGGAGACTTATTTAACTTCTATAGACCTTGATGTCTGGAGCATAGTATTGACTGGGTACACTGTACCAGCTACTTTTCCAACTACTTCTGATGAAAAGAAGAGATATAAAACCAATGCAAGAGCAAAGCATGCTCTTCTATGTGCTCTTACTAAAGATGTCTTCATCAAAGTCATGCACTGCAGTTCTGCTAGAGAAATCTGGACTAAACTTGAAACTATCCATCAAGGAAATGAAAAGGTAAAACAGTCCAAAGTCCTCACCTTAAAACATCGGTTTGAAGAATTAAAAATGAGGGACGATGAAAAAGTTGCTGACTATTTTCTAAGAGTTGACGAAATAGTAAATGCTATGAAGGGTTTGGGAGAAGAAGTCAAGGGGTTTGACGTTGTAACCAAGGTCATCAGAACCTTGCCAACAAAATTTGAAGCTAAGGTAGCTATTCTAGAAGAGAAGAAACATTTTACCCAACTTACCCTTGACAGTTTACAAGGCACTTTGACTGCCTATGAAATGAGGATTAGTAAAAACAACACCTCTACAAAAGAAGCAGCATTTAATGCTGAAAGGAAAGAAAGGGATGAGCTCTCTAAATCATAATTTTTTGATTCTAAAGAATCCCATTTTGTAAGGAAACTCAAAAAGGGTTCTGGAAAGTATAAGAGAAAACTCCCTTTCAAATGCTTTAACTATGGGAAAATAGGTCACTTTGCTACAAAGTGTCCCTATGGTGACACAAACAGTGATAACGAGAAATCTGAGAAATTTTCCAAGAAAAAGGCTTATAGACCCAAATAGAAATTTAACTTCAAAAAGAAGAAAAGTTTGTTCAGCAAAAATGAAACAGATTATGAATCTAATGACTCTCTAGATGAAGAAGATGAAAATCTCTTCATGGCTGAAATCATTCAGCAAGATGAAACAAACAGTAATGATGTTGAAGAAGGTGAAGTGGACTATGAAGGAGAACTGAAATGTGCTCTAAAAGAGCTGAGAAAACTTAAGAAACAGTTATGTGCTCAAGAACATAATGTTGTTCAAGATAACTCACAAGAGCAGCTCATTAATCTTGAGATAATTACATTAAAAACTCAACTTGAAGAATCCAAAAGAGTTGAAGATTGTCTTCGCATTGACATAAGTTCCAAAGATCAAGAAATTCAAAAACTTGAACATGAGATTGTAGATCTTAGGAAGAATATCGAAAAGTATGAAAGCACTCTTAAACTGAATCACATGCTTAGTAAACAGAAATTGAACAAAGACAAAACTGGTATTGGCTTTGTTAAAGGTGAATGCTCAAATGACAGTGAGAAGAACAAAACTATTGCTAGAAATAAAAATCCTGAACATAAACATTCTGAGTTTGTTAAGGATCACATTCATCTTTTAGGAGCAATAGAATGGTTTACAACTCCTACCCTCTCTTTTATGGGTATTGTTACTTCTGCAATAAATTTGGTCACAAAGTAAATTCTTGCAGATTTATGAATGCTAGAACTCCTAGATTTGGCTTTAGGTAGAATCATGGTTTTGCAAGACAAATTAGATGTTTTACTTGCAAATCTTTGGGTCATTCAGCAAAGCAATACAATGTTGATCAGCAGAACAAACTATTGAAAACCATCAAAGTTTGGAAACCCAAAGCATTTAACAACATTGAATAGACTATGCTTGTTCAAACTAATTTTCACTCTAAGAAGAAGGACCTATGGGTCCTAGACAGTGGTTGTTCAAACCACATGACTGGTGACAAAGAAAAATTTACAAATCTAGAAGACTATGTTGGTGGATATGTAAAATTCAGAGACAACTCTGGAATTCAAATCAAAGGAAGAGGTTCTTTGTTACTGAATGAAGACACTCCAATCTTAAATGTTTACTATGTAGAAGGATTAAAACATAACCTTCTGAGTGTCAGTCAAATCTGTGACAATGGCTATCAAGTCCTGGTCACTTCACAAGGATGTGAAATCAAAAACCAGTCAAGTAAAGTTGTTGTTGTTGGAAGGAGGACTAAAGGAAATGTCTACAACTTACTAGAAACCTCTGGACATGAGAACAATCACGGTATATGCTTAATGAGTCATGTTGAAGAAAGTTGGTTGTGGCACAATAGACTAGGCCACATTAATTTTCATAATATGGTCAGAATTAGCAAAAATCAAAATGTAAGAGGTCTACCCCCTCTTAGAAAACCTGAAAAAGTTGTTTGTAAAGAGTGTCTCAAAGGAAATCAAACCAAGGTAAGCTTTAAATCCAAAGAACATTTCTCTACTAAGCCTTTGCAAATTGTTCATACTAAATTATGTGGTCCTACAAGGACTAGATCCATAAATGGTGAGAAATATTTCATGTTGTTTGTTAATGACTACTCTCGTATGGTATGGGTTACTTTTCTCAAGAATAAATCAGAAGCTTTTGAATGCTTTCAAGTTTTTAGAAAATTGGTAGAAAGAGAAACAGACTTAAAACTGAAATGTTTAAGATCTGACAAAGGTGGTGAATTCACCTCACAAGAATTCATAGACTACTTTGACAAACATGGCATAAAAAGATAGTATGTTGCTGCTAGAACACCCTAGCAAAACGGGGTAGTTGAGCGAAAGAATAGGACTATAAAAGAAATGGCAAGAACCATGTTGAATCAAGCAAATCTGGAAAATATGTACTAGAAAGAAGTTGTTCATATAGTTGTTTACATTTTGAATAGAGTGCAGATTAGAGTGAAATCAAACTTCACTCCATATGAACTGTGGTATGGAAAATCTGTCCAAATTAAATACTTCAGAATATTTGGCTGCAAGTGTTTTATCAAAAGAGATGATGAAAACTTAGGCAGTTTCCAGTCTAAAACTGATGAAGGTATCTTTTTAGGATACTCTACACAAAGCAGAGTCTATAAATGCTTTAACAATAGGCTGAACAAAATTGTTGAATCTGTAAATGTCAAATTTCATGAAAATCTGCTATTAGATGTTGAACCTATGCAGGATGATGAAGAGGATGAATTTGAGCTTGATATAATCACTGAGAACTTTGAAACTACAAAGCCCGAAACAAAACCAGCAAGCCCTAAACTTGTTGAAGCACAATCTAAAGATGTTGAAATCAGCTCAGAAAAATGTGAACCCAAAGTTACTTTAAAATCTCTTGCTAGAAATCATCCTAAGGATCTGACTATAGGAGATAGATCTACAGGAGTTCAAACAAGGAAAAAATTTGCTAACTATGATGAAAAAGCTCACATAGCTGAGCTTACTGCATTTTGTTTAATCACCCAGTTTGAGCCCAAAATTTTTGATGATGCTCTAACTGATGAATGTTGGCTTAATGCAATGCAGGAAGAAATTGATCAAATTGAAAAAAATCAGACTTGGGATCTAATCCCAAGACCAGATGACAAAAATTTCATAGGTGGCAAGTGGATCTTTAGAAATAAACATGATGAACATGGTCATGTTTTTCGCAACAAGGCTAGATATGTCTACAAAGGATATGCTCAGCAAGAAAGTATTGATTTCGGTGAAACTTTTGCTCCTGTTGCTAGGCTTGAATCCATTAGAATTTTTTTGGCATATTCTATTTTCAAAAATTTCACTATATATCAGATGGATGTAAAAACTGCCTTTCTAAATGGATACTTAGAAGAAGAAGTTTACATAGAACAACCTGAAGGGTTTATCTGTAAAAACAAACCCAATCATGTCTACAGGCTGAAAAAGGCTCTATATGGCCTAAAACAAGCTCCTAGAGCTTGGTACTCTAGATTCGACAGTCACTTACTGTCAAAAGGGTTCATTAGAGGAGGAATTGACAGCAATTTGTATGTTAAAATTGAAGGATCTGATATTCTTGTTGTTGAAATTTATGTTGATGACACCATTTTTTATTGCAACAATATTGCCTTGAGTAAAAAATTCTCACAAATCATGGAATCTGAATTTGAAATGTCAATGTTGGGAGAACTGTCATTTTTCTTAAGTCTCCAGATTTCACAACTTGACTCTGGCATCTTTCTATCTCAAGCAAGGTATGCAAAATAAATGTTAAAAAGGTTTAAAATGGATGAAAGTCATCCTGTAAGCACCCCAATGGCTACGGGCTGTAAACTTAGCAAAGTTGATGACTCCCCTGCTGTAAACTCAACTGATTATAGGTCAATGATAGGCAGCCTATTGTATTTAACAGCCTCAAGACCTAACATAATGCAAGCTTTTTGCATGGTTGCTCATTTTCAATCTACTCCTAAAGAATCTCACATCAATGCTGTGAGAAGAATTCTTACAAGGAACAATTGATTATGGGCTCTGGTATCCCAGAAGCAATGATTTCTATTTAGTAGCTTATACTGATTCTGACTGGGCAGGATGTCTAGATGATAGGAAAAGCACCAGTGGTGCTGCTTTCTTTCTTGGTGATCTTTTAGTGGCTTGGCATAGCAAAAAGCAAGAATCTCTTTCGCTCTCTACTGCTGAAACAAAATATATAGCCGCCACTTCTTGCTACACTCAAGTAATTTGGATGTCACAGACATTATCAGATATGGGTATTGAAATTCCAAAACCTATTACTATTCTGTGTGACAATACTAGTGCAATAAATATCTCAAAAAATCTAGTTATGCACTCTCGAACTAAGCATATAGCTATAAAGTTTCATTTTCTTTACGAAAAGGTGTTGGCAAATGAGGTATCTCTGCAATATGTTCCTACACAAGCATAGGTTGCTAACATTTTTACAAAACCGTTGGCTAAAGATGTCTTTGAGAGACTTTCGTCTCGATTGGGAGTGGTTGGTTGTGCCCACAAAAGGATATAGAAGTCACGAAAAATCCTAACCTGGGAATTGGACATTCCAGCAGGTGACTAACATCTTCTAATGGTCGTTCATTTACTTGTCAACCCAGGGAACGTATACTTGAAATGGAGCAGCACTGTATGTGCACTAAGAACCGATTTTAGCCACAACCTATTCGAAATAAATGCTTGAAAATAATTCTAACTCTGATGCAAGAACATGAAACAAAGTCTTACTAACTTAAGCATCACTTAATTAAAGCAAGAATCACAATAACCATTACTGGGAGAACAAACCATGAACTGGCCTTATGCTGCAGGAACAGACATAGGGATGGATTCCTTATGCTGCAAGAACAGTTTAAGACTGAGTTTGCATCAAAACTTACTAGAATGAAATTCTAACAGATAAACAATAGAAAGTAAATAGCTAACTATGGATACTTACTAAGTGGGCCCCCTTAGCAAGCATCAACCAACTATCCAAGAATGGAACTCAAAACTTCATCAGCTTTTTATTCATAACTCGGAATCACATACATGGTTGTTTGCTTGTAAGAAAACTTAATACAAAGCTCTGTTTTTCATTATAATAGTAATCTCATTACATTATGTTCTATCTCTACTCTCTATTCTAATCTCTTCTTAATCATCTTGTTCACTCGCATAGGAGGAACCTTTATTTAAAGAGAAACAGCTAACTAACTAACTAACAGAGAAAGATGCAGACGTAGATGCTTCTCAATTCTGAGGAACAGATTTCCATAAATGAAAGTGTATCCATCCAACTGATTCGGAAAGAATCTAGCACTCCACTCCTCCTAGATTGATGACCATTTATATCTCCTCCCGATGACCCGGGCAGAGCGTCTTCGCAGGAACAACATGCTCGGTGTCATGATGGAAATGATCTTCACTTCATAACCGAGGTTCGCTGCGCATTTGACTTGTTCATATTGTCTTTGACAACCTGTGGAACACATGGCAACAAAGGTGAAAGAAAGCATAACAGCACGATACCTATCATTAATCACACACATTAAATTCATCTCATTTATCCAAAAACTACACGTATCATATCAGTCAACTGGGAGGTTAAACAAGGCCATGAATATAGTCATATGGAGATATTAAGCTGCAGGATTATAGGAATGCATTGTCACATAATACTACCCATTAACATAAAAAGTTTATAACCACAGAGTTTAAAACAACCATTAGAAAGAGTAAAGGTATTCAAAAATACATCATGACACTTAAACAATGAGCATATTTTAGGCTCATCAGTGGTCTCTAAATCTTTGTTATCTTAATCAGTCTATCTTAGTGATAGGGGGAGCTGGTTAGCTTTTCCTGCAGCTTATACTTTGCTACTCAAAGGTTCTTTCTATAGTTTGATGGCACGTCACAGTTGGTTTATCTTTGTTTGGTCTCCCTTTATCCTTGTGTCAAAAAGGGGGATAATTTTGAGCATTTTCCTACAGTTCATTATCTTTGATTTGATGGCTCAGTTTTTCCATCACAAACAAAGGGGGAGTTTGTTGAATCCCTCTTATGCTATTTTTGTCCTTGATGTCAATTTGTGGTTATCTGGCATCTTGATGGTTATCTTCTCAGTTGATCCATATTTTGATTGGCATAGTTACTTCATTGATTTTATTATCCTGGTGACACTGATCGTTTAACTCCATGTGCAGATTACAAGTGCTTGTTGACTTCTATACAGGTTGTTACAATGTGGTTTGATTAGGCTCTTGTAGCATGTTTCTCAGAATAATAAGGTGGTCATTATTGTGTTAATGGAATTCTGAACTTTTCATGAGATTAGCCTTTATTATACTTCACAAGGCTTTGGAAAGTATGTTACATTGAAAAATATATGGCATTGGACTTAAATGTGATGGAAAATCGGTTTTGGTTAAAGGGATTTAAATTGATCTCCTATGTGCATTTACATCGGGTCAAAATGATTAATATGGACTTGGGCTTAAAAGCTGATAGCATGGTATAACACTCAAATTTGGTAAGACCGTACTTAAAAAATCTTACCACGGTACTGCAGACTATTCAGAGGGTAACCACAGTAGTGCGGTGGAAACCGCCAGCGGCAAACAAGACAGTTACCGCTATACCGTGGTAACGCGGTGGAAACCGCCAACGACAAGAAAGACTGCTACCGCTGTACCGCGAGCTGTTAGGTAGCTAACCGCGGTAACGCGGTGAAAATGACTAGCGGTTAGCTTGGAGCTATCGTTGTACCGCGAGTAGTCCGAAGGGTGGCTGCGGTTGTGTGGTAGGGGAACAAATGTCAAATCTACTCCTTTCGACATACATGTCATTGATCTACCCACGGATTCCAAAGTGTTTTATGCGATTTCGATTGATTAATGTTTGTCCACTCGGACTCCAAATGGGTATCATATTTTACAAAGGAATTCACTTTGTTTGCATTGGAAGATTAGGGCAAACTATTTTCATTTCACTCTTTTCACTTTTTTGGTTGAAACCCTACTGGCCTCCACCATGGATCATTGCACTCAGTTGTTTCTTTGTTATCCCTGGCATTTTTGTTCTTGGACAACAATTGGGAGCAGTAAGAAGACCATCACAATGGTTGCTTTGTGTGTTAGTTTCCAGCCACTAGGTGTTGGCACGAGTTTGGAAGGTTGTGTGGTCGTTTTCTTCTCCTCTACAAATCTGGTAATCTATTCTTTGACAACAACTTCGTTTTCCAAGTATTTGTTCCTTGTCTGGTTTGCAAATCCGTTTCAGCTCTGTAAAGGTTATTTCGAGCCAAGTTTTCTCTCTTTTGCAAACAGAAAAATGAAACATTTTTCCTTCTCATGAGAGATCTGAAACATTTACTTGATTCTGTGACAGCATTTTGGAAAATTTATCATAATTTTTTTTGTTATTGGGCATTGCTGTTACAGTTTGTTAAAAATTGCATTTTCCTATCTGGGTTCATGGATAACGGTTCTTGTGAAATTACTTCAGTCACACTTCACAATGATTTCATTTTCTTAAGTTTTACAGTCACTATAATGGGTATAGATCTTGGAATATTCTCTCAGCCTCACTGGAAGTTGTGGGTAACTATTATAATGCATGGCTAATAGCTTTCGATTGCATGTCGGTTGGGGTTTCAGTTATCTCTTTTTCGTTGCAGCTTATTTGTCATAAATCCTATGGTATATGCATTCTTCACTACTACATGTGGGTAAAATCTGAAGGTGGTTTCTTTTTGCTAAAAATACTTATGATGCATTGTTGGTTCAGTCAAGGAAAATGGTTATCATTTCAGTTTTAAATGATGTGATCTCACTGCTTTTGTTTAAGCATTGCATGTGCAGGCTTCTAGTGAAGATATGCTCTGTCACACCTCTATTCTTGGACTTTGTTGTTCTATCCTCAACAGAAAGAAAGAATCTTCTTTTATGATCACTACAACATCAGATCTGTTTCTTGTCCGTCATTTTGTAACCTGAAAAACAACCTTGTATAACCTTCTGGTATGTGAATTTCGAGAAACAGTGGTAATACTTCCAATATGCAATGATGCTTTCTGTAAAAAGCCAAAAACAGTGAGTTTAGGGTTCTATCATGACAGAAAATCAAAAACATGAAACAAAGGTTTTACTATTTAGAGATGTGAATGTCTATTCAATTTTTTTGATGCTAAAAATTTAAAAGTAAACAGTGAGAAAAGAAAGAAAAGATGTATTATTGTAAAATAGTTTGATGAGATTGTATTTTGACAGTGACAGGATTTTCCTCAAGCTGCATCGAGATTAGATAATGCATGGAATTCTGAAGAGTCAATTTTGACTCTTGAAAATTCTATGTTTTGTCTGTCAAGAGGCACTTGACAAAAATCAAGTGAAACAGAGAGATCCTCTGTACTATTGTACATTCTATTGAATATCAGGAAATGGGTTGGTGCTCCTTGAGTCAGTGCTCAGAAATCATCCATAGAGGCTTTGTCAAAATAAATTATTGAAATAAAAGCTTGAAAAAGGCAGCAGGTTCAGGAGTGGTTTTTCCACCCCGGGAGGGTTTTCCAATCGGCATATCGTGTGTCTATTTGTGTCTCTATGACTCATTTGCTTCAGTAATTTACTACTTTAAAATACAATGTTACATTACTCATCTTAGTTTATATGATTGCATTTGAATACATGAATGACACTATCATTGATAAATGAGAACATATGTATGGTTCTTTTCAATTTCAATTTAAATTGTTTAAGAAGTTATAAACACTAGTTCACCTCCCCCTCTTAGTGTACTTCCACTCCAACATATGTAAGTGCTCGGTGGACTATTATGTTGCAAGTTTATTAAAGGTGATAAATATTGAGGTGTCACATGTGAGGTCATGAAACTAAAAGGGTGCCCACTTGAAATCCCTAAGCTTGGAGTTATGCCATTTTTTGGTTGTATCGTTGAAGCTACAATTGGCAATGTGTATGTAGGAATAGAGGATATAGTTGTAGGGAGAGAGATTTGACTTCCTCCTTGGCTTTAAGTGAATCCCAAAGCTTGGGTGCAACTAGCCATTATAGGAATATTGGCATCCATTATATAGGTTATGCTACATAAAACCTCTAAACCTTGGGTATCATTGATTAGTTTCCTTAAGTTGTCTACTATAGGTATTGTTTGTCCTACTAAGGATTCAGTGCTTAAGTAGTCTTGTAATCCTTCTAAGTCTTTGTCTAATTGTTTCAGTTTATCCTCGGGAACATGGGCAACAACAATCTCAACATCCATAAAGGTGCTTGTTTGGGTAGTGGGCATTGCTATGGTAGGGCTAGGGATAGAGTCTGAAATGGGCATGGTATTGGAAATACCTTGTGTGAAAGAGTTGGAGGACTCAGGATCCACAACGGATGTAACAACAATGTGGGATTATTGGTGTGAATAAATGTCTTATACCTAGTTAATTTACTCACTACATAATTAGGGGATATATTCACATGTTAAGTTTGTAACTTAGGCTCTAAAATTCCTTCTAGAAGGATGAGTTGTCTTTTCTAGATCTTATCTTATCCTAGGTTGTTATGACTTAGTTATATCTCATGTGATAGGATTAAGAAAATTATCATGATATTGTCTAATCCTATTCACCACCTTGACTATATAAGCAAGGCATCATATGCCCTTTGTCACATTTACTTTGGAATTCTTGCATTCTTAATGATAGCATGATATTTTTGCCATTTCTCTCGTGTGAAAGTTATTTTTTCTTGCAGGTGATCTTAGGGTGTTTGAGGAGTTCACCATAAACTCCTACATGGTATCAAAGCTTTTTTTTTGAGAAATCTAAGTTCTTAGATTCCTAATTGAGAGATTGAGTTTCTTGTAAGAAAATTTGTGAATTCTCGTATGCTCTTCTCTTACATTTTTTAAAATGATTTGGTGAATCAGAAAGGGTTTGCAAATATTTAATTACCTCTTTATATTGCATATTTATTTTGTGAGATCCAGGTGATTGTAGCATTTTTTGTTATGCTGGTAGCTTTTTTTTACTGTTCCAACGCATCTAGAAGGCTTGAAAAGTCAAATTTGGATTTTGTTTCATTCAATTTGGAGATCATTTGACAAAGTTGCAAACAAGGGTTTGAAGCTCAAATTTGGAAAAGAGATTTCTACTAGAGTCATTTTCATTTTTGCTTCATAAATCCAGCTTCTACTCATTGGTAAGAAAAACAATTTCTAGGTTTTGTTTCCAGGGTCGAAACACCATTTGGGTATTAATTAGATTTTGCATATCTTAAGCAGATCTAGGTAAAAAAATTGTCCAAAAAGTGTCATACGTCATTTTTTCTACATGCTAAAGGTTAAATAAAATTCATTTTTTCATCTTTTGCTTGTTGGATCAAAAAAAAATCTCAATTTTGTTTTTCACACCAAAATATTTATAAGGTTATGTTACTGTCTACTCACATTGAATAGATTTTTCAGAAATCAAATCAGAAGTAAAACTTTTTGGCTAGAAAAAACCATTTCCTATAGGCTAAATTCAACCAATTTTTCAAAAATTCATCTTTTTGACATAGTGTCCATTTTTGGAAAACAAGATATCATCATAAAGTTAGAGACAAGCACTTTCCATCCACAGAGGTATTGAAAATAATTTCTACCATTTTGTACTAGATATTTCAGGTTGAAATTGTTTTATGCTAATTTCTTCAACAAGCCATAACTTTCGCCCTTGTGCTCCGATTTTTGAAAATGAATAGGAGTTGGAAAGGTATTGGAGAGAGCTATACAACCATAAGGAAAAAATTTCCATATCTTGTCCCAAGTTCATTTTGTATTAAAAATTTCAATTTTGGCTATTTTGAACCCATTGAGCATTGTATCTTGGAAAAGGCTTTGTAAATGCACTGAATTATAAAGTGCCAACTTTATAATATTTGGGGGCTGATCTTTGATAATAGTGAAAAGGGTAGGGGTGTTCTTTGCATTCTTGTTTTCACTTTCTTTATGCATTTCCTTTTGCATTTCTTCATCATGGCATCAACAATAGTTCCTATTCTAATTGCATATAACTATTTTGAGTGGAAATCACAAATGGAAATTCACTTGAAAAGACTTGGTTTGCAGAGTAACAATTGGACTAGAAACTAAACCAACTAAAGATGAAGAAAATCCTAATTAGTTTAGAAAATGCGGCGTAGCATATGGAGAATTGTGTGTGTTTGTATCTCTTGATTTAATCTTTCATATTGAATCTTTGAATACTCCAAATTAAATATGGAAAAAGCTAGAATCTCTTTTTGGAAAACAGGATTCTATAAGGGGTCACATGTTGAAGAATGAACTAATCAGTTTAAATCGGGAAACTTCAACACAATTCAAGATTTCATTACCAAATTGAAATCAGTAAGGCTACAGCTACAACAATGTGGAATTGATAAGAAGGATGAACAACTAATCCTCAACATTCTCTTTATGTTTGGTTATAAATATTCGGTTTTTGTTTCTACCTTTTATGCTACTAAGGATGCACGTGGCTCTGCATTCAAAATTCCATCTTTGGATGATTTTTCTACTTCTCTCACACAAGAGCAGGATAAGCTAATTCAAATGGGCACTCTCAAGTATTCTAAGTCACACGCCTTGGCAACCAACCATGGCACAAATGAACATCGAGGACAAATCAGAAATAAGGACAAGAAACAAAAGAATAGCAAGGAGAAAAAGGATCATAAATCAACTTCTCCAAAGACATCCAATGAGACCTCATCTTCAAAAGGTGACAAGCCTAAGAAAGAGAGGGTCAAATGTGCCTATTATAAGAAACCAAGTTATGATGATCACAAATGTTTGAAGAAACAAGTAGATCATTTGACACACACTCTTGAGAAGAATCATCTCAATATTCTTGATTCCATCAAACAGAGTTTCAGAAGAGGGTTCTCACAAGGCCAAAGATAACAAAAAGGGAAAAGGAAAGGGAAAGGACTTGTATTAGTTGCTTCTTTACCATCTAAATGGGTTCTTGATTGAGGTTCTTCACATCACATTGCTTCAATTGAAGATGAACTTGAATCTATGGATCAGCCATGTACTATGCCTTCCATTTTGATAGGTGACGACACTCCAACTAAAGTGTGTGGGAGTGGGTCTATTGATATGGGGGGTGGAAAATTTCAAGATGTTTTGTGTGTGCTCTCATTATCAACTATTCTCCTATGTATTTATCAAATCAATCACACAAGTATAGGAAAGAGAGTTGATTTTACTCCTGATTCAATGGTGATTCATGAGGTGCAGAATGATTCAATAGTTGCAGTTGGGAGAGAAGATCATCAATCTCGGCTTTATTTGTTCTCTCACTTTGTTCTTGATCCTCCTTCGATTTTTCTACTCACTCATTCATATGATGTGAGTAATTTTTGGCATCAATGGTTTGGTCACTTGAACTACCACTACTTGCAATAGCTCAGCAAATAGGACATGGTTACAAGATTTCCCACAATTAGCTTTTCTAAAGGTGTTTTTCATTGGTTTCATTCTTGGCAAGCATCATGAAGAGAATTTTGAAAAAGGAAAATCTTGGAGAGCCTCACATATTTTGGAGTTGGTACACAGTGATTTGGCAAGGCCATTTCCACAACCATCTTTTAGGAGAGCCCAATATGTTTTGACATTCATTGATGATTTATCTAGGTACACCATTGTGTACTTTATCAAACAAAATTTTCAAGTCTTTGATTCATTCTCAAAGTATAAGAATTTTACAAAGAAGAAATATGGAAAATCTATCAAATTTCTACGTATAGATAATGCGGAGGAATATGTCAACCATAGGTTTGTGAATATTGTGCTTCAGAGGGTATTGATTTGCAGTATACAGTCCCCTACAGTCCTTAGTAGAATGAAGTTGCAAAATGGACTTGAATCGGTCCTTGAAAGAGATAGCTAATTGTATGATTCACTCCAAGTCTTTGGCACCACCATTTTAGGTAGAATTCATTAACTATGTGAGTTATATCTAGAATCGTGAACGTCCCCACAAAGTTGTGAAGGGCTAACTCCTTTTCAATCTTGGGCCAATTGGAAACTGTTAGTTAAGAACTTTCAAGTGTTTAGCTCTAATGCATGGACTCACATTCTAGCAAAGAAATGTAAGGTTATGGATTTGCAGAGCAAGCCTTACATATTTTTTGGTTACCTAGATGATGTCAAAGGCTATGTAGGCTTCTTCATCCTACCACACATGAGTTGCTCATTGAGAGGAGAGTTTAATTTGAGGAGAGTACTTCCAACCCTTCTCTCAACACTTCTCCTACCAATATCATGGGTTTGTGTTTTAACTGTGGTAATAAATGAAAAAATAATGTAAGCCTTTAAAATGGAACCTACAGGTCTAAGAATGACAATAATATGTTACACACTAGAAACAATCAGGATAAAATAAAAGAAGTGGGGCAGCCATTCAAAACTTCAGAGGATAAATTGGATCAAATCCTCACATTGTTGCATGAAACAAGGGAGAGGATTCACATCCTTGAAGGGGAAGTAAGGGGAAGACCTGAAAAGGAACCCTCTATGGAAGATGAGAATGAGCATAATCACAACAATAATGAAGAAAGTGAACAAAGTGAGACTCATTCTGAGTCAAGGTCTAATGAAGCCAAGAGGGATCAACTAGCTAAGGAATTTTCAAGAGACGTGAAGAAGGTGACGCTCCCAAAATTTGATGGAGTGGTAAGTGGATGTGTCATTGAGGCATGGCTTATTGAGTTGGAGAAGTATTTTGAGATCCACAATTAATCAGAAGTAAACAAAGTGTTTTGGGGAGCATATCAACTTGATGGTGAAGCATCCACGTGGTGGATGAATAAGAAGGTTGAGTTAGGTCTAAGTTCTTTAAGGTTAACATAGAATTAATTTGTCGATATCTTCTAACAAAGGTGGTTACCTTAGCTATATTTTGACCAAAAGCTTATGAATTTTTCAAAATCTGAGGCAAGGGGAGTCAACTATAAATGAATACTAGGAAAAATTCACTCACCTTTTGAAGTGCGTTCCATAGTACCAAAAGGATGAAAGGTTTAGTATAAGAAAGTTTATAATAGGATTGAATGCTCAAATTGGTGGAAAAGTAGATGTTCATATTCCCACTATTATGGACCAGGTATATGAAAAAGCTATCAAGCAAGAGCAAAGGTTGAAGTCCATGGATTCTCACAAGGAGAAAAATAAGAAAAAATTTAACTGGTCCTAGTCCTCACAATCATTCAAGAGAAAAAATGATAGATAAGACAACAACAGGAAAGGTGATAAGGGTTCCCATGGGAATCAAAATTATTCCAAGAAGAGAAACAATAATGGAAATAACCACAAATGTAATGAGGATAACTTTGGCAAGCTTGCTAAAAAATGGGGTCCTTTGGGAGGATGTTATTCATGTGGCAGAGACCACTATGCTAGAAATTGTCCAAACAAAGGTAAGGGTTCACAGTCACGAGGGAACCCATTGTTGTCCCAGCAAGTTGCATTTCAACAAAGGATTCACATAACTTTGGACAACCATTGGGAAGAATATCAAATCATGCCTATTGATACACTAGGTAACTTGTTTGGTGTACCCATTTCCATTTTAATTGATACTGGCACAAAAAAATGCTTTGTTTCCCCTTATAAGTTGTTAAATAAAATATCTAGAAAGGCAGGATTTATGAAAAATTCATGGTTTGTAGAATATGCCAATCAGTTAAGAGCTATGGTAGAGCATTGCTTGTTTAAGGCCAAGGTTGATTTTCCAAGTTTTTCAACAGAAGTCAACCTATATGTAGCTTCTTTGGGGTCCTTTGATGTCATCTTAGGAATCAATTGGATATGGAGGCATAGGGCTAAAGTGGATTGCTTTGCTAAAATAGTAGAATACCTAGATGAATTAGGGAATAAATTTTTCCTTCAAGGAATAGCTAGAGAAGTCAAGTTAAGACAAATATCTGCTATACAATTGAAGAGAGCCAAGCAGAGAGGATGTCAACTTTTTGTAGTTAGGATGGATGAAATAGAAGAATCCCAGAGCAATAATGAGTTCATCTTCCGAGATGAATTATTATTTTATGAGTCTCAGAAACTTATAGGAGAAGAAGGTGGAGAACCCATGGAACAAGAAAGGCCAAATTTGGAGAAGTATCCCTTTCTCTGGAGTTTTCAGGATGTGTTTCGAGATGAATTTCCTAGAATGCCACCTAAAAGGGATTTTGATTTTTCAATTGATATCATTCTGGGGTCAAAGCCAATATCCAAGGCCCCTTACTGGATGACAACATCAGAATTGATGGAGCTAAGGGCTCAATTGCAAGAATTGTTGGAAAAGGGTTTGATAAGACCCAGTGTATCACCTTGGGGAGAACTGGTGATCTTGATTAAGAAGAAAGATGGAACTTTGTATTTATGCATAGATTATCACATGCTCAACAAGGAACAATAAAAAATAAGTACCCATTACCACATATAGATGATCTATTTGATCAAATGTGTGGAGCACCGATCTTTTCAAAGATTCATTTGTAGTCTGGGTATCATCAATTGAGGTTCAAGGATGAGGATATCCACAAAATGACATTCAAAACTAAGTATAGATATTATGATTTCATAGTTCTACCTTTCAGACTGATGAATGCACTTGCAACATTCATGAACTTCATGAACAACATATTCAGAGATTGTTTGGATAAGTTTGTTCTTGTCTTCCTCGATGATATACTAATATACTCTAAGAATGAGGAAGAGAACTATCAACATTTGCAAATTCAATTGACTTTGTAGCAAGGGGAGGGGCTTCCTCGACACCAGAGACATAGACATAGGTGGTGGTTGTTACCCATAATCAGCAGTCATGCTAGTTCAGGTTTGAGAGAGCGAACAAAATTTGTGACTAATTGAAATGTCACTTGCAGAGCCCTTCTCTTATCCGCAATAGATACAGCTACGAAGATCCGATTTAGAGCCCAACACCAGAGGGAGGGAGTGGCATAGGCAGGGACGAGAGAAGCACCGATCTCAGAACTATTGGGAGAAAGAATATCTAGATGCTCTATCTATAGGATGGATGGAAATCATTTTGGTTAAGCAACAAATCCTATAGAGACAACAACATATGAGGGAACACAAGTTGTATGGGAAGTTGTCTAAGTGCACATTCTTTCATAAAGAAGTGCAATATTTAGGTCATATTATCTCAGAAAAAGGAATTGCAATGGATCATGCAAAGATCAAAGATTTCATGGAATGGATGACATTGAAAAATGTGTAAGAAGTTCATAGTTTCATGGGACTAGCTGGTTACTATCATAAATTAGTAGCCAATTTCTCAAAAATTGCCCATCCCATCACTTCTCTGCAAAGAAAAGGCAAGAATTTTGAATGGTCAAAAAGTTGTCAAAAAGCATTTGATCTATTAAAGGATAAGTTGACTATGACACTAGTTTTGAAAGTGCTTGATCCAAAAGTGAAATTTGTAGTCATCATTGATGCCTCAGGTGAAGGACTAGGAGGAGTGCTTATGCAAGATGGACGAGTCATATCTTATGAATCTAGGAAGCTTAACACTTATGAGTAAAATTATGCACCCCATGATCTTGAGTGTGCAACCATAGTTCATGCGCTACATATATGGTGACATTATCTAATAGGAGGTTAGACCATTAATGTATCAAGTATATATTCACCCAACCCCAATTAAATGATCGTCAAAGGAGGTGGTTGGAGTTAATCTCAAATTATGACTTCAAGATAAGTTATATTAAGGGAAAGGAGAATCGGGTTGCAGATACCTTGAGTCATAGGAGACATATCTCCTTGATGATCTTTGTGTAAACTGACTTCAAGAATCAAGTGATAAAAATTTCCAAAGGGGATGAATATTATGAGCAAATCAAACAAGCTCTAATGAAAAATCTCATGAATCCAAGGTATAAAGGTTTTATGTTTGAGTCAGGTGGATTATTAATATTTAAGGAAAGAATGTATGTTCCAAATGAAGGAGAACTAAGGAACATGGTATAGAAAGAGATACATTACATACCCTACTTGGGACATTCGGGAGTGACCAAGTTGTTGGCTGAAGTTAAGCCATTGTATTTTTGGAAAGGGATGAAGAGGGATATCGCTAGGTTTATAGTAGAATGCTTAGAATGCCAAAGAGTGAAGGAAAAACATCATCACGCAATAGGGCTACTATACCCTCATGAAATTCTTGAATGGAAAGGGTAAATCATAAGCATGGAATTTTTGCTAGGACTCCCCATGTCTAGAAATAGGCATAATACAATTTTGGTAGTGGTAGATTGACTTACCAAGCTAGCCCATTTTATACTAGGAAATCTTACTGATGGAGCACCTATCATCACCTAAAAATTCATGCAATAATTTTTTAGATTGAATGGTGTGCCAGAGAAGATTATTTCAAATAGAGATGCATGTATGGCTTCGAGGTTTTGGAAAACCTTGTTTGCTTCACTGGGAACTCAATTAAACATAAGTTCAACATATCACTCGAAGACAGATGGTCAAATGGAGAGAGTGAACTAGGTGCTAGAGGAGCTACTGAGAGTGAATTGCATGGATCAGCAATACAAGTGGGAGGACTATCTTCTGCTTGTGGAATTTGTGTATAATAATTCCTATCATTTTTCCATTAAAATGGCTCCATTCGAAGCACTATACGATATAAAGTGTCGAACTCGTATAAGTTGGGATATTTTAGAAGATAGGATTATCCTTGGACCCAAAATGCTTTTGAAAATGGAATAATAGGTCAATTTGATCAAGAAAAGGCTAGTAGAAGCCAATGATAGACAAAAGAGTTATGTTGATGTCAAATGCGTACCCACACATTTCTTGGTAGGATTAAAATTTTTGTTGAGAAATAAACCTCAAAAGAGTGCAATCAAGTTTGGGAAGTCTTCTAAGTTAGCTCGACACTATGTAGGTCCTTTCGAATTTCTTGACTAATTTAACCCGGTTGCATACATAATTTCTCTACCACCTGCTCTTGCTAGGATGTGTAATGTATTTAATGTTTCCTATCTTAAGAAATATTATACAGGAAATAATCACATAATTGATTGGAATGCACTTCAAGTTTAGGACTTCGAGGTGGTCATGATCAAGCCACTCAATGTGCTCAAAGCGCAAAGGCTCCACCTATTTAATAGAGAAGTGTTCCAATGCAAGGTCTAGTGGGACAAATATTCTGAAGACGGTGCCACGTGGGAAGATTATATAGAGATTAAACATAAATTTCCACAGATTTTCTTTGATTATGAACAAATGTTTGAAAACTTTAATTAAATTTGATATATGTGTAATGATACTTTGGATCATTGGGGACAATGAATCTTAAGGGGGGGAATATGTTTCATCCCATCCCTGAATTACTATTTACCTTTTCACTTTAATTTGAAATGTAGTGTGAATTTATGAGACTATGATGATTGACAAGTTAAATGTTAGATGAAAATATGTAAATGCAATGGTTTCATGCAATGAAATTAAAATAATGATGTATTTGCAATGTGATGAATGTGATATAATGAAATGGCTAACTACGTGTTATGGTTTCCAAGTGGATGACAAGTCTAGATTTCGTGCCTTTAGTGGATGAGGGGGCGTATCACCTAAGAGAAGGAAGTGGTTAAAGAGTTAAGTAATAAAGCCATCTGATTTCATCAAGTTGTGCTTAGGCCAGGTTTGGAAGTTGTCGTAATCAAGCAAGTTGTACTATAATCATGTCTTGAGGTTACTTAAACCTAAGTCAAGTCGGGGAAGTTTCCTTATAGAAGGCTTTAGGGTATTGGTGTTTTCTTTTATCGCAATGCATGTATATGTAATATATATATAGGTTGATAATATTATCAAATGGGTTTAGTATTGATAATACTCAATTAAGGGAAATGATATTTTGTATAATTTTGTATGCTTATATGCATCTTGTTCTTTTGGTTCAATCTTGTAAATACAAATAAGTAAATATATATACATGTATATATGTGGATATATGTATATGTGGTATGTATGGATATGTACACATGTATATACCTATGCGTACATATAAACCATTTTGTATAAGGATATACGTATGTAGATATGCATGAACACACAAGAATATATATATATATGTATCTATGTATATATATATATAAATATAAAAAGATGTTCATAAATAATACGATTAACTATCAATTAAATTGAATATTCAAAAAGGACAAACAATAATAAGTTAAGATGGCAAGTTATAAGGCTTGGAAAACCAAATTAAAAGGCCATCAAGAGAGGCCATAATATTTGTTGTTTAAAGCATGAAATAAATGCAAATATTTAACAAGAAATAAATCCATGAGTTAGTTGTGTAAAGGAGATCTTTTAAGGTTTGAATAACCTACTAATGTTGCATAAAAATAGGAATATAAAGTGACCATTAGGGGGTGAATATTTTAGTGGATATGTTGCATTTGTTATCCTTAATATTCTACAGATTTAAAGCATCACATGCACAATAAATACCAACTCCACGTGCCTTTTAAAAGGCGGGAATATTTGTTATTTTGTAGGATTTGCAACAGCCCAAATGTGGCGCTATACTTTCAACATTTCTAGCTTTGAAAAAGTCACCATAATGAATGGTCTTTGTTAACAAATTTTAGCTGGTTATAAGTGAGTTATCAGCTCCTATTTTGGAGGCAAACTGGTCAACCCATATCTGCTAGTTTATAGCCACTTAGTGGCCAAGACATTGTTATAAATTGAACTCCGGAAGTCAAATCATAAAAGGTAGTTTCAATGTGGGAATTGAAGAAGGATTTAGCAGACTTTTATTTAATTCTTTTGTAGTTGCTTCAACATGGTGGAATTTTTTTGAAGTCACCTCAAGTATTTTCATTTAATAATCTCAACTAACTACATTAGTGAAGGACGCTAGTGGGAATAAAGTTGTTAAAAAAAATTGTCTATGAATTCTAGAGTTTTGTTTTGTAGAAGAGTTACGAAAAAAGTAGAAGCTTAGAATTGGTGTTGTTCACAATTTATTCAGTCGAAAAATCTGTTAATATAAGTTTTAGATAAATGCTATTAGAGGTTTGCAATTTGTATATGAAGTAAGGAAGAAGTTGAGTGGATAAGAAGCTCAGAGTTCAAAGGTTGGAGTGTTCAAAGGGCTGTTGAAAGCGTTCTCAGATAGTGTTAACAGACATGTTATATGTTATGATTTATTTTCCATTCTTGATTCTTGCATGTAGGTGAAAAGAATGAGTAATCATGAATGGCTTGGGCATATTATGTTAAGTTCAAAAATGAGTGTTAAAAGCTAATATTTTGATAATGTATAAAATAGGAACTTTGTACAGAGAGGTACTGATATGTTTAAATGATGAAATCTGAAAGTTTATGAAAATGTGGTTTAAAGATTGAATTTAAGTAATTTCTTAACGTCTATAAGAATGTTATATAGAAAGTCTTAGCATGCTAAAATATATGTATATATCCTTATGGGGTTTGAGCACGGAATGAAAAATTCTCTTAAACTGGTTTATATTATACTTCAGTAAATCCCATTTACTTAGTGTTGAAAATGTTATCAACCCTTTAATTGATTTCTTTTGAGAGTCTCTATTCTAAATTAAAAAGGGAAGTAATCCCTCACATGATACGATCTAAGATACTTTTATGTATGAGTGTGACAAGTTGTCAAATTGTTGCATGGCCATGTTTGGGTCAAGTTGATGGTGTAAGAGTCATCTTTAAGTATTTGTTAACCTTAGAAAAGGTAAATGGCCGACCTTATGAGTGTATGAACTTTTTCTAAAGGTAGTTACCCTAAATATCGGCATTGTCAGCATCACAACAGGGGTGACTTACTTAGTTTATGAGTTTGAAATTATTTTGTTTTGTGATCACCATAGCGGGTGTGGTTTAATATGAACCTTTAACCGTAGGGCCTTTTGGGTCTACAGTTGGTCAAACCTTAAGTCAGATAAGTCTCCAAGTTGAGTAGGGTGGGTGAACATATGACTTCACTCCAAGTAAGTAGCGAATGTATTTAATACAAACAACTTTGGCCAAAGTGGGTGCAAGAGTCACTACATGCACGTGTTGGTTCACCGTGTACCAGATGCTTAATGCAATAAAAGTTGTCTTTCATTTTTGGAAGTTTTCATAGTTGATAGACGGTAATGGTTAAGTAGTGCACAACACCAAAGCTCATATGGATATTATTAGGGGGTTCTTAACCATTCCCTTCTTTGAAGGGCGGGACCACTTCCAATTAGGAAGATGTGTGGGGAACCGATTAAGTCCATGGTTGGAGGTAAAGCACTTGGGTGATGCTCTCCCTTTTGTAGTTGACTTGTTGAGTCTTGGGAGATGAAAAAAAAAAAATTATCCAAATATGGATCTTTGGCCCTAATCCTTGTTTGTTTACAGTTTATTTATACTTGAAAATGTTTATGACAAAAAATGATGAAAAGAATAGTGATATGTACTTTCTATTTTAAATTATTGAAATAGAATCTAAAATGCTTGTTCATGTTTCAATTATGAAAATGTATCTTATGGTTATTGAAGAAATTTTATTTTCCTAATTTTTAGGAATAGTTACTTTTAACTTTGAAGTTAAAAATTCCATGTAATTTCCCTATGAAAAAGTTGTGGACGTTTCAAAACAACTAAGAAACCACTAAGAATTTTGATAGCTAAACTTTTGAAAATCCACAAAAAAAAAGAAAAAATGTAAACTAAATCAAATGAAAAGGAAGTGATAAAATAGAGAAGAAGAAAGGAGACACTCACAAGAGGTCCAGGAATGAAGCCTCCAGCAAAGTTGCACCTTTGATACATGTACACATAAGAAAAAGAAAATTGTTTGGTTTGTTTTAGAGGCTTGCCTTAGTCAAACCCCCATATAGGTATTCCCACCTCCACGGACAACCAAATAACATAGATAGAAATAAAATAGACAAGACAAGAAAATATAATAGAAGTGTTAGCACAATATGTTATGATAATCAAATGATAATGCAAAATATATTATGATTACCCTCCTTTAGAAAATGAGAATGTCAAAATGAAGATGTTTCAACCTCTGAGCTCGAAAATGATATGCCAATGGTACCAAAGATTTGATGTAGAGAGCCAAAGTGTAATGAAGGAGGTAGATGGTGTAGAAAGCTTGAGGAGAGTGAAATAATGCTAAATATTGAGGTCAAAATTGAATGATGTAGAATGAATGAATATAAAAAATGAGAGCTTTGAAGAAGGTATAGGCATGCAAAGGGTTGTTCCAAAGCGACTGCAAGCTACAAAGGTGTTACACTTTGCGGGTAGGTAGGAAGTGTAACATCCAAATGGCTACTGCAGTCAAAAATCATTTTGGGACATTCATGCGATGTATAGAAGTCTGTGTGGCACGCGGTCGTTCGTGATAAAATTCTCCTTAACAACTGGGAGCAAATGGATTAAGGACAAAATTAAGGTTAGGTTAAAGGGGTATTACATTATCAAATTTAATTGATCTAAAGGGGAGGTTTATGGAATGTGAAACTACATAGGATTCAATTCTTGACAATACATTTTTCCCCCACTTTAGCGAGAATATGTGTTCTAGTAGATGTGAGCTAAAGTAGAGAGAGAAAGAGGTTGAAGAGAATATACACAGGATGAAGAGGATGCAAGTCTTCGATCTAGTATATGCGATGGGAAAGTTGAGAAGGACACGAAGAGGACACAAGTCTTCTATCCTGCAAAGCTAACTACAATTTCACCACAAGCATGTTAGCTATAGACAAACACATTAGGAAAAAAAGAAAAAATACACGTGACCAATCTGATCAGATATAAAGATGGCGTTGATAAGTATGGCTAGCAAGTTGTTTTATGCTAGAGACCATAAGACAATTTGATAAGCCTATGACTACTACAAATTACATTGTGGAACAGGCACAAAAAATGTTATATTGTTGTATCCCATTTAAAGACTAATGATAAGATTGCATCTCTTTGGATGTGGAATTTTAATTGCAAAATTTTATCTACGTATATCTTGTGTCACTTGTGATTCTCAACGTGTGGTATTGTTGATTTGCTTTCATGTTTGCAATTTCTAATCACATATCATAAATTGATAATCTTGGATGCATATTTTTTAGATTTACAAACGCATACTTAAGTTCATATTTGTACAAGCTTTACCTTGAATATCAAAAAAAAAAAATCAATATAATTGATCCATATTTGCAAGTTAGACATTCCATAACTTAGTAACATTGTACCATTCCATTTCTCTACTAATCCCAACATACAAAAACAACATACTCTATCACCAATACCCAAAATCATTCACTAAATTAGCGGTCTCTTCAAATTGTCTTTCTTACAATTCATTTATGCAAAAAAGTCGCAAACCATTTGGAGATCAAGGGAAAATGTCTCCTGGTTGGCTGTTGATGACATAAAATCTACATTGCTTGCTATAATGGCCTCTTCCTTTCAAAACATTCCTACATGGTTTTGTTTGCTAATGAATTCTATTGGCGCTGGTCTTGATCCTTCAAGTGTTGTATGGCATAGACGTGGTATTTGTCAAATAGTCTGCTGGCTTTGTCAATGCCAGATCGTAGCCTGTATTTTTCAAACATTTCTACCAATGTAATGGGACTGTAATATTTTAAATATTATAACCAACTTTTTAGCAAAACTGTTTCATGTATATGTATATGTTGTTTTGGTCTTTATTTTATGAAAAATGGCATTCTAAATATCACCATTCCTGAGTCCAAAGTGCGATCCGAACTATTTGATGTGAAGGTGGGCTGAGGTTCGTACATACAAATAACCTTCATTAATAATAGGTTATGAAATGATTGAAAATTAATATACAATTATATATATGTTCTTATTTTTATTATGCTAAATTACTACATATAAAAAAGTTAAAATTTAGAAAATTGAATATGAAAGAACATTCCTAAATTTACTATTATATAAAAAATTAAGTTTCTAAATTAATATTCTTAAAATTAAAAAATATTCTTAAAATTTAAAATAGAAAAATATTCTTTGATATCATAGAAGTAAAATTATAAAAGAATGAAAAAACAATTGTTCTTTTTAAGAACTCTAAATTAATATGTTTAAAATTAAAAATTTTGAATAAAAAAACAAAATTTCCTAAAAGTATCTTTCTAAATTAATATATTTACAACATAAAAAATATTCAATATCTTTAAAATCTAAGACTTTACTTACAAAAATATAGAAACTTTATTTTAGTCTAATATAAAGGCTTTTCATAATAAGTGCATACCTAAAAGTGATTTAAAACTAGCATATCTATCTTTGAAAAAATAATTAATATATTTAAAACATAAAAATATTCAATATCTTTTAAATCTAAGACTTTACTCAAGATCTTATTGTACAAAAATATAGAAACTTTGTTTTAGTCTAAAAGTAATTTAAAACTAACATATCTATCTTTGAAAAAATAATTTAATTAAGAATTAATTTACATTTAATTTTTTATCATATAAACTAAAAATAATTAATAAAATATTATTATTTATATATTCATTATTATTTAGAATTGGGTCATGATCATGGTTAGAATTTTAGTAAGTGTTGGAGTTTCATTAGAAATTCAAAGATAAAGCTTGGAGTTAGGGTTAGGGTGACTAAAGTTAGATGAAGGTTAAAATTTGGGTTAGGGTTCAAAATGTTTCAATTAGGGTTAAGGTTAGGTTAGGGTTCTTGATTATGATTTAATTAGTGTTATGGTTAGGGTTAGGTAGAAGAGTAATGTTAAGATTAGGTTGGGGTTGGAGTTAGGGTTAGGGTTAGGGGTGGGGATTAATTTATAAAACGTTATTATTTATATATTCATTATTATTTAGAACTAGGTTATGATTATGGTTAGGATTTAATAAGTGTTAGCGTTTAACTAGAGTTAAAGCTTGGAGTTAGGGTTAGGGTGACTAAAGTTAGATGAAGGTTAAAATTAGGGTTAAGGTTCAAAATGGTTTAATTAGGATTAATGTTAAGTCTTGATTATGATTGAATTTGTGTTAGGTTTAGGGTTAGGTGTAATAGTAATGAGTTAAGATTAGTTTGGGGTTGGAGTTAGGGTTAGGGTTAGGGGTGGGGAATAGTTAGCGTTAAGGTTAGGTTTTAATTACGCTTAATATTCAATTAGAGTTATGGTTAGGTTTCAATTGGTGTTCAATTAGGGTTAGGGTTAAAGGTGGGATTAATAAGTGTTAAGGTTAGGGATTAATATTATAATGGAAATAAAATTATAAAGGAATGAAAAATAATTGTTCATTTTAAAAAACTTAAATAAATTAATGTATTTAAAATAAATAAAATAAAAAATATTCTAAATTTATTATTACAAAATATGTTTCTAAATTAATATATTTAAAACATAAAAAAATGCAATATTTTTAAAAAAATTGAAAATATTTCCAAAAATAAAAAATAAATTATTAATATTCAATTTTATTCAAAATTAAATATTATAAACGGAGGTTTAATTGTACAAAAATAGAGCAACTTACATATATAGTCTAATATAAGGCTTTTCATAATAAGATCACATCTAAAATGAATTTAAAACTAGCAATCACACTTTGGTGTGCAATGGGTATGTGGAAGATGTGTGGATGGTAAATTAGGGGAAATTTTGGTCTATTTTTTGCATACATTTGTGCAATAAATATGAGGTCAATTGGTAGTCCATTTAGAAAATGATGTTTGTGCAATAAAGGTCTCAAATTTAAATAGAAAGGTGACAAATTCAAATCAACTATGCATCCACTTAGAAGGATCTACACACAACTAAAACAAAACATCTAAATCAAGAAGATAATCAAGCTCCATTACCAATAGGCTCATGTTATGCTTCAAATAGGGAGAGATGGAGAGAGAGGGAGAGGTAGAGATGGAAAGAGGGAGAGATATAGGGGGAAGAGCAAGAGAGAGACAAAGGGGTAAGGAGATAGATATGGAAATGAAAATGGAAATGGAGATGGAGATGGAGATGGAGATGGGGGAGAGGGATATGGAGAGGAGAGGGAGATAAATAGAGAGAGATGATAGAGGGATAGATAGAGATGGAAGACGTAAATATATAGAGATGGAGAGATAGAGAGAGACAGGGAGAGAATGAGGGGGGTAAAATGACAAAGATATAGGGAGTGATATACAAGAGGTAGAGATGGAAAGATATAGGGGTAGAGAGACATGTAGAGATAATAAGATAGAGATAGAGGTATTGATGAAAGAAATATGGAGAGATAGAGAGGTAGAGAGATAGCGGTAGAGTTAAGAGGTAGAGACAGGGAGGAAGAAACAAGGAGAGTGTGTGTGTTTGTATGCATAAGAGGGAGAGAGAGAGAGGGAGATAGTTATGTATAAATATATAGAGGGGGAGGGAGAGGAAGGAGAAAAATAGAGATAGGAGAGAGAAGTATAAAGATATAGAAAGGAGTGATAGAGAGAAAGGGGGGAGAGGGAGAGATAGAGATATAAAGGAGAGATGGAGAGATAGATACAACTTGGGAAAGATGGAGGGGGTGAGATATAGATTCAAAGACAAAGAAAGAGCAATAAATATATAGAGGGAGAGATGGAAGGAGAGACAAAGAGGGAAAGGGATAAATAAGGACAAAAAGAGGGAGCCAATGAAAGAGGGGGAGTTCTAGAGAGCAAGATAAAGATGTAGGAAGTGATAAATAGAGAGAGGTAGAGAGGGATATAGAGAGAGTAGGAGAGATGGAAGGAGAGATTGAGTGAATAAGTGAGAGATAGAGATAATGAGATATAAAGAGTGAAGGAGAGGGAGAGGGAGATATTAGAAGATAGAGATAGAGGGGGGAGAGTGAGAGATAAAGGAGGTGATAGAGATAAGAAATAGAGATAGAGAGGGAGAGAGAGAGATAGATGCGAGAGAGGCAGATATAGGGAGGGGAAAATAGGGATTTTATGTGTGAGAGTGAGAAAAATATATAGAGGTAAATATAGGGAGGTAGAAATAGGGAGTGTGTGTGTGTATGTGTGTGTGAGGGAGAGCTATTGAGATATAGATAGAGAGGGATATATATAGGGAGAGAGAGAGGGAGAGAAATAAAGAGAATAAAGAAGTAGAGAGATATATATAGAATAAATAAGTAGAGAGATATATAGAGAGAGAGATTAGAAAAGATATAAGGGAAAGAGTAAGAGATATATGCAGGGAGAGGTAAGGAGATAGAGATAGGGGAGAGGTAGAAAGGAAGATAAAGATAGAGATGAAGATGGATATGGAGAGAGAGGGAGAGAGAAATAGAGATATAAAGAGGGGGAGACAAAGAGAGGGAGATCTATGGAGGGATGGAAAGCTATAGGAAGTTATATATAGAGGTAGAGAGAGGGAGATATATATAGAGAGAGGTACAAATGTATTAAATTAAGATATATATGTATATTAGAGAGAGATGGAGATATATATGTGTATATATATAACGAGAGGGAGATATATATGTATATAGAGAGAGATGGATATGATTAGGATTAGGACTAAATTAGGTTAGGGTTCAATAAAAATTCTAAGATAAAGTTTGGAGGGTTTAGGTGATTGAAGATAGATCGGGATGACAATTAGGGTTAGGATTAGGGTTGAATTAGGGATAGGGTTAGGGTTAGGGATCAGTTAGGATTAAGCTTCAATTAGGATTCAATTAGAGGTCAATTAAGGTTATAACTAGGATTAAAGTTAGGTTGAGGTTTAGTTAGGGTTAGGATTCAAAAATAAAGCTTGGGTTTAGCATTAGGGTTAGGGTTCAATTAGGGTTTGGATTATAGTTTGGGTTCAATTACGGCTAGAGTTTAATTAGGGTTAAGATTCAATAGGTTAGACTTAGAGTTATGGATCAAGGTTAATTAAGGTTGAATTTTAATAAGGTTAGGGTTAGGGTTTTAATATAAATCCTAGGGTTAAAGGGTTTGCATTCAATTAGGGTTAGATTTATACTAGGGTTAGAATTAGGAGTTACAAATTAAGATTAGTGTTAGAGTTTGTGTAAGGGTTAGGGTTAGTGTTAGATGATTAATTAGTGTGAGGGTTAGGATTTAATTAGGACTAAGCTTCAATTAGGGTGGGTTGGGGTTCAATTGATGTTTAATTAGGGTAAGGGTTCTAAGATAAATTTTGGGGTAAGGCTTAGGATTGGGGTTATAATTCAATTAGGATTAAGGTTAGGGTTACAATTATGGCAAGGGTTAAGATTCAATTAGGAATTAATTAGGGATACAGTTAGGGTTTATATTCAATTAGGGTTAGGGTTTAACTAAGGTTAAGATTAATATTTAATTATAATTAGGATTAAAGTTGTTGGCATATGGCTGGAGAGATCGCTAGCATATGGCTTGAAATTGTTGTCATTGGTGGCAACCCAAGTCATGCAACTTAAGTCTTGCATTTGAATGTGCAATATAATTTTGGTTCCTACTGACACAGCATAATGAAGAATAGGGCATCCAGTTAACATGCATAAAAGTTGATATAAACACCTTACCGGGCAGATATTTTGGGTTGTGGATCTCTAAGGAAGGTTTGTTGATGCTTGCAGTATCTTGGTTTTGATGCGCACTCATTGGTACGTGATCTAGAAGATCTGATGCACTAATTTGTTGATTATTTGTGTGATAAGGCCGACCCGACAAGGATAGTAATTGTGGATGTATAAGATATAATTAATCATAAGTCTTCGTACTTGATTAAGTGTTATTTGGGTCCTCTTTTTGTCTTAACCGACTTTGGAGGATGCACATAAAGATTTAGTGGTGGATTTGGCCGACAAGTTGAAAGTAACTTAATATTTGATAAAGTCGACTGATGGATGAATAAATCCTTGATTGTGGATATATATAAGAAATTGATTTTATCATTTTAGTGTGTGGATAAGTGTGTGTGCACGTGGAAGTGTGAATTGTGAGATTCAGCAGTGCAGTAGTGTGAACTTGATTATAAGTGATGTGAAGAGCCAAAAAGAACAGAACAGAGCAGAGCAAAGTGCAGAATCAGAAAGAAGATCCAAAATCAGATCTATGAGCTTCACCGGAACTGTCGCCTAGCATAAGTAGATGCTACTATCCTATTTCACCCCTTCATATGGTCTTATTCTAAATTTTGTGAGGTAGTGAGCCTTTATTTTTGAGCAGTGAGCTCTAGGCAGTGTGCCTGAATGCAAGTGCATTCCTTTTATAAACAATTATATTTGAGTGCTCAAATTGTGGATTAACCTCCACCGTATTTTTTCCCCTGACAAGGTTTCCACGCAAAAAATCTATGTGTTATAGTGTTATGAATGTTTACTTTGAATGCATACATCTTTTCTTTAATACAATGATGAAATGGTTTCAAGTTTTAGATTGATGGAGTTTAAGATCTGTTGAACACTAATTCACCCCCCCCGTCCCCGCCTCTCAATGTTCCCTTGAGTCCAACAATTGGTATCAGAGCTAGTTCCTCTAAAGAAGTTTTGCAACTTGAGGTGGATCTTGGAATGTAATGGACTCTGGTAGTCTTCAACAGCAACTTATGGTAGCACTTGATGACCTTGATTAGTCTAAAGCAGAAGTTCAAGAATTTAAAGAAAATCTTAGAGATGCTAATAAATTCAACCAGTCATTGAAGGATCAAATAGTTAAATCCAAGGTGAAGAGGAAATATCTTTGTGATCAGATTAAACAAAAGGAAAGTGAAAACATGGATGATGCTCACTTGAATCAAACCTTGAAGGAGATAACCGAAGAATGTGAAAAGCTTGCTAGAGACAATACAAACCTAAAACATGAGATGGAATCTATGATAATAAAGATGACTAAAGAAATTGAAGAAAGGAAGAAAAATGAGGAAAATATTGCTCAGACCTTGAAAAAGAAATATGATGAATGCAGCAGAATAAAAGGTGAATTCACTTATTTGGAAAGTATACTTCAAAGAACTAGAAACAATGAGGAACTTGGTAAGCAGATTATTACTCTTAGAAATGATCTTGTCATTGCAAATGAATACAGAGAAAAGTTCAAGATTAGTTCAGTAAAGCTTGATGAGCTAACTCAAGGACAAAAGAGTGGAAATGATAAGAGAGGTTGTGGACATGAAAAGGGAGAAAGTTCCAGATCAAGACAAAATAATTTCAGACAGAACAAAAATGGAAGATATCCGGTAAGACAACCTAATGCACAAAAATTGAATGGGTATTGTTTTTCCTATAATAAGTTTGATCATATGATTGCTTGGTGTAGAAGTAATATGAATTCAAAAGTCTCATCATTCTCTGGTTAGTGTTTCAATTGCAAAAAATTCGGTCATAAATGAATTGAGTTCAGTTACTTTGTTGCTAGAAGAAATGTTGAATGTTATACATGTGGGAAATTAGGGCATATTGCTAATCAATGCAGATCTAGAAGAAGTCATTGGAATGATTGGTCAAGACAAGAAAGCATTATTTGTTACAACTGCAAAAAGTATGGTCATATTGCAAGATTCTACAAAAATAAAAAATGTAGACAAAAGAGGTTCGGTATACAAAGGCAAAAATATAGAGAAAAATGATAAAGGGAAAGAAAAGGTAACTATGGATGAAATTAGAGATCAGATGAAGAAGACATGGGTAAGGAAAAATGATTATGATGTTGGAAATGGTTCCATACTAGAACCTGCCTCCGGTAACTCTTCTGGTAATTGATTTCAGGCCACTGGCCTAGGGGGAGTCTTTCAAAGAAAACCCTTCCTCCCCTGTCTATGGATGGTACCGAAATGAAGAAAATGGTCAAAAAGATGTACTTATGGTGTACACGAGTTTTGGTTGACTTTAGCAAAGAGAACTTAGACAATTCATAGGTCCGCAAAAGATTTTTCTGTCGCTGTTTGGGAAAACAGAGTCTCCAAAAAACTTAGGGCAAATGCATTTATTGCACATGTGCGGGCTATAAAAGTCAAGTCGGAACCATCATTTGTCACTTTGCATCGAAGAAGAGAAGAAGGAGAGCACTCGATAGGCGGATTACGAGGCAGTAAAATCAATTCATCGACAAATCTTGAGATCTATCAGGTATTTCAAACTGTTCTCGAATTCTTCATACAATTTAGTGTGTGGTTGCGAGCCCTAAACACGAAAAAGAAAATGGAACAAATCAAAGGATCAATCACTCTAGATGAATATAACAATGCAAAGATTAGGTCTATGAGGAATTTGTTACTGCCTGATGAATTAAAGCAATTGAGTGAAGCTAAGCATGGAAATTTGGATTTGTGGAGTGAGTTTCTATACTTTAAGAATGCAGAATTCGTGAAATTCATATTAAGCAAATTACATGATGATGCTTTAACTTTGGACAAACCTTACATCATTTCAAAAGAGGCAATTAAGAACTTAACTGGATTTTGCAAAGTCGGAGATGTTCCCAGGAAGAAATATATCTGGAACAAAGAGGTCAAAATCCTAACCGGAATAATTGGAGATTAGAGAGCTCTGATGATTGCAACAATCAAGAATCTTGTTATGAAGTACATTGCACATGAGATAACATATAAAATATTTTGTAGAAATCGAGAAGGAGCTACATCGACTGGTGTAGTGTACATTGCTCACAAAATGATAATTGAAGGTCAGGACTTTGACCTATGCGGGTTATTAAAGGATCAACTCATGGAGAATGTTCAATTGACAAAGGAATCAAGTTATCCATTCAGATATACTCTTATTCTAAGAGCTTGGCTAACTGGGATTTCGAATTTGAAAATTTCTTCAAGAATGTGCTTGAAAAGAGTGGATCAATCAATATTTCTCCTCCGGTAAGAACAATGGAAGTTGGTTCCTCTTCCAGTAGCGTTGTTAAAAGACATAGAAAAGAAAAGGAAATTGTTGAATACAACCCTCCGGAAAGCAAAGTTCTCGTGATTGAGGGAAAAGGAAAAGAAAAAAAATCGTGGACATTTTGGATGGAGAATCTGATGAAGAAACTGAGAATCCACTGAAAAATGAATCTAGACAAGAGAAAGGTAGTGAGGAAGAAGATCTGACAAAAGAAAAGCTACAATAGCTTATTCAAGGTGTAGGTGGGATGTAGAAAATTGCGAAGTTGTGGTCAATCAGAGGTCATCATATGATCGGGACTTGATTCTAGAATATCTAAATGCTCATGTTGAGCACTGTAAGATAAGATTGGAAAGTCCAAAGGACATTCTACCTGAAGAGATGATCGAGTGCAGCAAAGAATCAATGGGCTCTGAGGACAAAGGCAAAGAAGAAGGTGAAGTTGTCTCTCACCTGAAGGAACAATTTAGACTCTCTCTGCAAATTGAAGAAGAAAATGAATGAGTTAAGACAATGCATAAACTCAGCCACAAGCATCTACAACTATTGCATCCATTGGCCCCATGCAGTCAACAATTACAAAGAGAAGTTGGATCAGATTGAAACAAAATTGAATAACATTGGAAAAAATTTTGACATATCTCAGGATCTGGATGGCATTGTCAGGAAAACAATCTGGGAGCTATAGTCAGAACACACAAAAATTCAACTCTCCAAGAATGTTCTTGTGGATACTTTTTGGAAGGTAAAGGATCTAACTGAATGCAGGTTGGAGCAGATGGTGGAAATATTGAAGAATGGCGAGAAACTGGAAGAAGCAATTACAATTCCTGAATCTCTCATTGAGATTATTAACAAGACTTCCAAAAACAATAGCTTGATCATTATTATTGGAATTACAATAGATGGTTGGAAGAAGTTCCTTCCAGAAGTGAAGAAAAACCATAAGATAATCTTCTAAAGATAGCAATTAATTGTTTTCAAGTTTTTGAAATTTTGATCAAAGGAGGAGAATTGTAGGCATATATGTGGTAAATTTTTGAAGCCTTAAGGATTTTGAACACATGGTTTGTCTTTATCTTGTCAATATCACTTTTTGTCTTTTTGGCATATGGCATCCATGCTTTGTCATTGATGTCAAAGGGAGAGAGAATGAAGTGAAAAATGCCCTTAGGGGGAGAAAATGCAACATGACCTACAAAGGGAGAAAAGAATGTAGAGCCTCATAAATCTCAGGGGGAGTAAGTGTAGTACAAGTCTTGGTAGCTACTCATAATGATTCTGACACAGTCATTTTTCACTAAGTGTTGCCATCAATGCCAAAGGGGGAGATTGTTGGCATATGGCTAGAGAGATCGTTAGCATATGGTTTGAAAGTGTTGTCATTGATGGCAACCCAAGTCATGCAACTTAAGTCTCGCACCTGAATGTGTAGTATAATTTTGGTTCCTACCGGTAGAGCGGAATGAAGAATAGGGCATCCGATTAACAGGCATAAAAGTTGATCTAAACACCTTACCAGGCAGATATTTTGGGTTGTGGATCTTTGAGGAAGGTTTGTTGATGCTTGCAATATCTTGGTTTTGATGCGCACTCATTGGTACATGATCTAGAAGATCTGGTGCACTAATTTGTTGATTATTTGTGTGATAAGGCCGACTCGGCAAGGATAGTAATTGTAGATGTATAAGATATAATTAATCATAAGTCTTCATGCTCAATTAAGTGTTATTTCGGTCATCTCTTTGTCTTAACTGACTTTGGAGTATGCGCATAAAGATTTAGTGGTGGATTTGGCCGACAAGTTGAAAGTAACTTAATATTTGATAAAGTCGACAGATGGATGTATAAATCCTTGATTGTGGATATATATAAGAAATTGGTTTTATTATTTTAGTGTGTAGATAAGTGTGTGTGTGTGTGTGGAAGTGTGAATTGTGAGATTCAGTAGTGTAGTAGTGTGAACTTGATTATAAGTGATGCGAAGAGCAAAAAAGAACAGAGCAAAGCAAAGTGCAGAATCAGAAAGCAGATCCAGAATCAGATCTATGAGCTTCACCGAAACTGTCACCTGGCATAAGTAGATGCTACTATCCCAGTTCACCCCTTCAGATGGTCTTAATCTGAATTTTGTGAGGCAGTGAGCCTTTCTCTTTGAGCAGTGAGCTCTAGGTAGTGTGCTTGAATGCAAGTGCATTCCTTTTGTAAACAATTATATTTGAGTACTCAAATTGTGGATTAACCTCCATTGTGGTTTTTTCCCTAACAGAGTTTCCACGCAAAAAAATTGTGTTATCGTGTTATGAATGTTTACTTTGAATGCATACATCTTTTCTTTAATGCAATGATGAAATGGTTTCAAGTTTTAGATTGATGGAGTTTAAGATTTGTTGAACACTGATTCACTCCCCCCCGCCACCTCCCTCAATGTTCCCTTGAGTCCAACAAAAGTAAGGTTACAGTTAGGGTTCATTTAGGCTTAAGTTTAGGGTTTAATTGGGGTTATAGTTAGACTTAAGGTTAGGGTTAGTGTTTAGGTTCGATTAGGGTTACAGTTAGACTTAAAATTAGGATTAGTGTTTAGATTCAATTAGGGTTAAATTTCAACAAGATAAGGGTTAGGGTTAGGGTTAGGATTCTAAGATAGATCCTAAGGCTACAATTTGCATTCAATTAGGGTTAGGGTTCAGAGTTATAAGTTAGTGTTAGGGTTAGGGTTATATTTATATTAAGGTTAGAGTTAGGAGTTATAAGTTAAGATTAGGGTCAATGTTAAAGTAAGGGTTAGGGTTAGGGTTGGGGATTAATTACTATTAGGGTTAGGGTTTAATAAGGGTTAAGTTCAATTGATGTTTAATTTGAGTTAGGGTTCTAAGATAAAATTTTGTGTTAGGGTTGAGGTTATAATTCAACTAGGATTAGGGTTAGTGTTACAATTACAATAAGGGTTAAGATTCAATTAGGGTTTTGATTAGGGTTTATATTCAATTAGGGTAAGGGTTCAATTGGTGTTAGGATTAGTATTCAATTATAATTAAAGTTAGGTTGGGGTTAGGGTTAGGTGTTAATTACGGTTACAATTATAATTAAGGTATTTATTATAAGTATGATTATGAGTAGGGCTAGAATTATTGCTAAGGTTATAATTTGGATTAGCATTACAAATAAGACAAGAGATAGGATTATAATTCTAATTGTAACACTAAAACTACCACTATTTTTTAATCACCCTAAATCTATAACTAACACTAATTTTAATTACAACCCTAACCCTAATTCCAACTCAAATTTTAACCCTAACCCTAACCCTAACCCTAACTCTAACCCCAACCCTAACATTAACAATATTTCTAATTCACCCTAATTCTACAACTAACACTAATTCTAATTGCAACCCTAGCCCTAATCCTAATATGTCTCTTATCATAATCCTCACTCTAATCCTAATCCTAACCCTAACCTTAATTGTAACTTAATTTTAGTTCCAAAACATTAACTCAAACCCTAACCCTAACCCAATCCTAACCATAAATGTAACCCTAACCCTAAACCTTAAACCAAACTCTAACTCAAAAATTAACTCAAACCCTAACCCTAACCTTAAACCCAAAACCAAACCCTAACCCTAATCCTAACCCTAAGTTTGTGTCTAACTATAACCCTAATCTTAACCCTAAACCTAACTTAAACCATAATCATAATTGTAACCATAACCCTAATTATACCTCTAATAGTATCTAAAACCTTAACCCTAACCCTAGCCTTAACCTTAACCATAATTCAATATATAATCATAACCCTAACCCTACTTCTATCTCTAACCCTAACCCTATCCCTAACTAAAATCCTTACCCTAATCCTAATCCTAGTTTTAACCCTAACCCTAATGATAACCCAATCCAAATTATAATTCTTCTTCTAATTGTAATTGTAACCCTAACCCTAATCTTATTATTAAGGCTAATCCAACCATAATCCTAAATTATCTCTAATCCTAACCCTAACTCTATCCCAAATATTAATCCCAAACATAATCTCCAAACCTAACCCTAACCCTATTGTTAACTTTAATCATAACTCCTAACCGTATTCATAATATTAACCCCAATCCTAACCCAAACCTTAACACAAACCCTAACCCTAACCATAATCGTTCCATTACAACGACATTGTTTCCGTATACACGAAAAAGCTGGAAATCGTCACGCTCAATGTGATCCCCCGAGAAATTTTGAAAATCCGTTTCATTAAGGTGAATAAAGGCGACGACACTATAGTGCGGAAAAGACTCGTCCAGGCGGAAATATTAAAAGATCTGGTGTCGTAAAGACTTGTCCAGGCGGAAATATTAAAAAATCTGGTGCTGTCATTCTAGAAACTACCTTTCAGTTAATACTAGCGAACGTGGAGCATGAAAAACGGCGACTAAAAATAAATCTACCGAGATTTGATCACCAATCTGCAATGAGGGGATTCGTTTTTAAATCACTTCATTCAATCCGAGGCACGTTACAAGCATTCGATTCACTTTTTCCCGATACAAATGGCTTCCAAAATGGTGGTCTGCAGATTTTTCCCGGCCCCTGTTTTAAAAAACTGTATTTCACACAATTAAGGGTAGTTTTAATGTGAATCTGGGAGACTTTTAGATGATCTTTTGAACCTATGGCGAGCATGGCGGAGCTCAATCGGAAGAGTGATATTCCGCCGCCGATTATTGAAAAAGCAGAGCGATATTCACTTTTTATCAGCTCCCCTTCAATGGTTTTCTCCAAAACCCTCTCCAAGTAAGTATACAGCATAGAGCTGCCTCATCTGGTGTATTAAGTTGTTAGGGAGGCAGCAAAGCCACATATGAATGTTATCAAAGCATGGAGGCAACTGCCATTGCCATTGCCATTGCAGGCTCTCAAATGGAAGGTCGGCATTCAGAACAATAAAGAGCAAGAGCAAACATAAGACCAGAATATTGGTTTTTGCAAGTGACAGTAGAGGAACCCAGAAGGCGTGGCTATACATGGAATATGGAGGCGTAGCTGTGCTGCAGTTTGAAGAGGAGGTGATAGTTCCAGAGCTCACCCGACTGCACTATATTGAACACAATGACTGTTCACTAGTTTAGTAACTACTACTCAATTTCTAAAACCGTGTAGAATGGGTCCAGATAGAAGGCCTTCAACTTTAAGAAGTCTGCAGCGATACCCAAATGTATAAACTCCTCCTCTGTCCGTTCCTTACCTCTCGAACTGTACACTGCCATAACAAAATATCCCCTTCGTGGAGAGTTTTTGTTCTCTAGCTGTTATCAGTGTGTTTGGGTAAAACTAGTTCACAGGCAATAACTTTTGCCTCCTCTTTTTTGCAGAGCTTTAAAATAGATTTTTAGAATTTGGATGCACTTTTCATTACTCAAAGTCCTGTTGAAGGATGTCATAAGACAATAAACGTAAAATCATTTCAGTGTGATATTTTCCGTCATTGGTGAATTTGGTCTCTTCGATGTTGGGTTTATTGTATGGTAACTTAACTTAACCAAAACGGCGACTTAATGTTGACTTATAAGTTCAACAATTAGTTTTCAATGTCATATATTTCGACGTTATTTATATATATTACTTTAAGATATATATATGCTAGTACAAGATTCTACTCACAAGCAATTCCCTGGAATACGTTTCCTATCTTGTAGCATATGGATGTAATGCAAGTTTCTATTCACAAGAAATTTACGAACAAAGTGTCATATCCCACTATTTGAGAATTTCGACCTGCAATAATACTTCTTCAAACGGCGTGCTGGGTGGGTATGTGTGTTACAAGCCCGCGCATTCAATTGGTATGCGTGTTATCGGGACTACTGATAGCAAAAGTCTATGTCCCTAGGTTGATGTGTAAGAATCCTCCTCCTCTCCAATACTAACATTGCAAGTGGCTTTGGAGTCATGCCTTGAAATATCCCACTAATTGAAGATCTATTTCCACTATAAAAGCTTCTGTTTTGATCTCCCGATAGAATCTTTGCAATTAAACAACAATTTACACGAGTTCAAGAAAATTATTGTCCTGTTAAAATAGTCCCATAGTGCCAAACCACAAAAGAATGTTGATAATCTCATCCTTTTCGGCTATTAGAAATTTTGACTAGAGAATTCCCTAACTCCACTGAGCCATTTTGTAAAATATGCACACAGGTAAAATGACAACATATTGATGAGTGATTTGGTTAAATATATGAGCAGATGATAGCAAATTCAGCAGGCTGGTATGCTAAGCAGGATCGCATGACAGTATAGCATCAACATAGGCTTAACAAAAAACTTCACGATATATGTCGGCTGTGATCCATGTTAAGTTGGAGCAGTTACGGATACACTAATCTCTATTTAAACCATACATGCATGCTTCTCATTATGTGTGATAGTGACTGCTTGTGTTATTTGTAAAATGAAGTTCGATGCCCTCTCCAGTTCTTTTCTGTTTTTTAAATGTTGCCAAAAAGAATCTGTGCATACAACAAACAACACATTCTAAAGTAAAATTAGAATTATATAGGACCCACAAAGAGAGTTCAATCCATTTTAGCAGTAGTAGTGGAAACAGTAAACCAATTTAAATCATGTGATGCCCTGAATCTTAGCCTCTGTTGTACCCACTTCGCGGTGCTTCAGTTCAGTCATGTTATGTATACATCATTTGGTGCTTTTTGATATAAAAAACATGAATGTTAACAGAACTGGGAACAAGGAAGAGAGATAACTATCAGTTCATAGACAGGATAAAGCCTAGTCACCATTATTCGGGATAGTTGCACTGGTATAATTTGCTGTTCATTCTGAGAAGAGGACTCCAACCATGTCAATCCGTGACAAGCAACAAACATCAGAAGTTTATTTCAAATGGATATTCATCACCTAAATTTTAAAAAAATGATTTACGGGGATATAATCAGTTTTACTAGAACAAAAAATCATTACCAATAGAGCCCAAGTACATTTTATTACCTTGAATGGACCAAAATGAAGAACATGAATATAATCAATTTAATCATCCAGACTAGCCCTCCTCTAAAATCTTGAGAGAGTATGGTTTTGTCTACCAATCTTCAACTGTTGGAATGAATCCCTATCCCTAACCCTGAGATACTATTGGAAAACAGAAAAAGAACAAAAGAAATGCTTTCCCACAGCCTCCCGTGAAAAAGGCAATGAAATTGTGGAAGCCAAGTTCTCCGGTGCCCTAAAATTACACTTGTACCACATGCCTTAAACTGGGTGGTGAAAAAATTCAAATAAATACATGTTAGGGTTATATAATCCAGCAGGCCTGACTTCATTTTCCAGCTGCATACACTGCCTTCCCTTTTCAATAAATTGTTCAAATGATGTACTGTATTACATGACAGAATGCTACTAAAATCATCACCTCTTTAATGGAGAACCAGCATCATGCAAGTTAATCATTGAATTTTTCTACTCGAGTACCACTTTCAGTTTGCTGCTCTTGATGTTAGTGGTCCAAAAAGAAATTATGTTAGAACCGCTCTCAAGCTGCCCAACTACAAAGCTGCAGAGAATCCTTGAAGGAAAAACTTAATTTTCTATCTTGTAGCTTGCCAATGTTGTGCCCTTAAAAATAATTTCTATGACTGTAAATACAGGATCATTAATCTTGAACAAATAAATGGATTGATGGCAATGAACTTGGCAAATCAAAACCATCCATTGCCAAAAAAATTGCCCAGTCCCCATAAAAGTCCCACCTCTATCGATTGCAAATACTCATGCCTCTTAATATAACGCTGCTCCTCAAACTGAGATGGTACTATCAACCAGATGGATTCTCTGAGCCACTCTCCCCTTGTATAAATTTCTGCTGAGATTGTATGGACCCTACAAACTGAGGATGTGATGACACTGGTGTAGGTGCTGCAGCGGGTACATGATTTTAGATGTCAGTTCTGGCTTGCATAGAGAGACTCTGAGACAAACTCCAAAATCAAATAGGATGTACAATAACCATACCTGCTGAAGGAACTGGTCCCTGTAAGACTGGCACAGTACCATATTGTTGGGGCATTGTCGTCATGGAGGAACCTCCAGGCCCTGAAAACTGAACAAGGGGCCCCTGCACTCCATAACCATGTGGGGCAGAAAATCCATGTCCTGCTTGCAATGGTTGGCCCATATAAGGATATAAAGCTGGATTAAGAGTTCCAGATGCTCCATACAAATGGGAATATTGTGGTGCCAAATAGGGATTATATATATTCTGCATAGAAAACACAAGATACTTATTTTATAATAAACAGAAATACAATCCAACAAGCATGCTAATGAAAGGTAGATGCTATAATTTGCAAAATTCTCTCCTTGTACTGCAAAATAGAGGCTAGAGCTCTTTCTAAGAATGGAGAGGCACCTGATGGTAAGCAACATCTGGCACATAAGTTGTATATCTGTCATGCCATGCGAAAGAAATAAGTGAGAATTCATAATACTTGTACCTAAAAAGAGGAGAAAATAATTATTAAAAAAAGAAAAGTAAGCCTACCCATATGAAGGGTATGCAATGCCCTGAGGATAAGTATAAGGAAAAGAAGGGGGGAAAGTTGAGCCTCCAGCATAGGCCTGTCCAGGTTGAGAAGCTCCCGGATAGGGGCTCCCCAAGCGCATGCGACCTACAAGATAATAGGGACAATTCTAAGTAATAAAATATTGTTTTAGGAATATAGGAAGTAAGAAGCCTATTATATAATTATTAATACACATTGTTCTATCTGCTGCGATTTATCATAGCTTTCCCTATAAAATCATGTATCTTAAAAGGACATAATACCTACACAAATGCAAGAGTAAGCTTCTCTCCCACACTTGTTTCAAGAATGGCAGTGTGTCAATCCAGGACTACTTGTATTTTACCTTTCTAGAGGAAACTCATAGTTTCATAGGCTATTTACTTATAAAATATGGGAATGGCAGATGTGCTAATTGCTATTTCTCCAACCATATTCATTACAAACCATGATCAAACGCTAGGTAGGCTATTACCATAAGTATAGAAAAGGAAAAATGAAAAAACAAACATTTGTTTTACATACCAGCTGCCCCTTGCTTGATTTTCCACATAATGTGAAAACAAATATGAAAATGAATTTCTCTGTAGATATAAAAGGAATGCCATGGTAACTGTTTGGCTCCACAACATAAGAAAGTTGTTTGAAAAGCTTTCTCAGCCACACAATGTTCAGGAGTTCCAAAATCAGAAATCCAATACAAAATTGTTCACTTGACCTTGAAGTTTCAATTAGTATGCTTATAGGATTTTATGTTGTAAAAATATATTCCAGTGGCTTAAAGAAAACAGTGAACAGTTGAAAGCATTTCTGTTGATCCATTTTGCCAACACAAACGTGTACAAAACATATTAATATCCTGTTAAGATCATTCCACCCAACACAGGAAAGCTTGGATTCCTCTTTTCACCAAGAGAAAGCCAAAGCCTTCACCTCCTCATGTAAACATAAGAAAAATTTATTGTCAACCAGTCAATTACTTAATAATACTCACTTTCTAGCAACACGTAAACATAAGAAATGTATAACTTCATTAAAAGATTATTTATGGGGCAGCTTTAAATTGACAAGAGGTGTACTTTCTGCTGTTGCAAGGAGCTTGATGGAATTATATGGTTAAGATTCTAAACATATTTGATCGAGGAGGATGTAGCAATATGATTGTTTTGCAATACAGCGGCAATGCACTGTGCCATATTACCACCTTTACTACAAGCTTCAAGAAAATGTTTACCACAAAGCTCTATACTGCACAGCTCCAACAGTGTCAGCCCTATTCCATACAGATATTCTACAAAGTTTCCAAAAAATGACTTAAGGAATATGAACCAACAGTAGGCAAGCAATTGCATTTCTTGTAACTAACATGACATCCTTTTCTCTACCGCATTGGTATATTGGTGTATTCTACTAAAGAGTAGACAGACATGAATAAGCATTACGTCCAACCTATCAAAGATTGCATGGAACTTTGCATAATACAACTTTGAGATTACATTTCTAGCTTCTAGCGTGGCATCATGTTATTCTTGTAATTTCTTTGTTTAAGCACTCAGATTTGATATTCACATTAGTCATTCTACATCTGCTTCTATCTATAACAGATTTGATTCCATTTGAAAATCTTGTCCCTTGGATATGAAGGGCCCCAAATCAGTGGTATCAAAGCTCACATCAGCTTCTATCTATAATACATTTTATTCCATTTGAATATCATGTCCCTCAGATATGAAGGGCCCCAAATCAGTGGTATCAAAGCTCACATCAGTTCACAGTGATATCAAGCATTCACTATGTATCATAACCTAGTGGTAGCGGAGTTTTTCATTCAAAACCTTTGCTGCATTTTGTATGCCCACTGACACAAGGAATAACAACAAGAAGCTTGGTCTCTAAACTCATGACCCTTCACCTTACGTTCCTTCATGATCTCAACAAATTGAAAACAAATCCATATCAGAGATGTTGACTTCAAAGATGTTTCAGATGATGAAATCAAGCGCTTTACAACAACAGAGTGATGATTTGGAGAAACATTACACACAGGAAATTGTCAAGATAATTGGTCACTTCAGTCAACTTCTAAAGCATGTTCAATCCCATTCATTCCCGTTGACTTATCAATGCATATATATTTTGGAGCCCAAACACCATACATGGTACAAGTAAATGTAGATATCCCTATTCTTTAAGGTAAAAAAGATGTTAGACACTCTAGATAACTGTCTTAAACCTCATTTTCTCATACAAGGTGGTCATTAAATTTTTCATAAGAAATATCACCTTTGCAATTTAAAGGAGTTTCCTTTTCTATAAAGAAATGACAGAATAAATATTGTGCCACCCATGAGGTTGACCTTTCACCTATATATACTAATAATGGTTTTGTTGAAGCCTCAAAAGAAACGTATTATCCTGTTGAAACATATGATGGGCCAATATATCAAGCATTCTTGGCTTCATTGAGGTAATGACTAATCTATTCAAGGATATATTAATACATCCCATACTTTGACTTGTTAAGCAGCCAAGAGTAGGAACAAAATGTCATTTTGAAGTATAGTTTAGGCTGGAGACAATGTATCAAAACCAACATTGGATTTCTTGCATATCTCTTCATTATGAAAAGCCTATAGGTATGCTTGCAAGTTTGAAGCAAAAGGCAAGCCTAAGAATGAAGATTCAAAGTCCTCAGATAACTTGTTGAATAAGGACTTCAAGCCTTGAGCCAAATGGAACTGAAAGCAATAAGTAAAACAACTTTTCTGTCATTCCCAAAAGAAAAGCACACTATTAGCAATCTAAGACTAGAAAATAGTGTACATTACACAATTCTAGTGGACACTCTATCAGAGAATGCTGTGTTTGGAAAGTTCAGTATGCACCAATAGAAGCGTCAACTTGCACCACAATTATGCACGATAAAGAAAAAAGATCATACACTGAGCCAAACGCCATTGTAGCAACAGCCCAAATTGCCTAATCTTCAAATCTGGATTGTCATTCAGAATAAAAAGAAAGATTACTTCAACTTTTGTTTTCATAAATAGAAGCATCAAATTATACCCACAGCAATGCAAGATAAAGGCCAACAAATCACGCACCATGAGCCAAGTGCCATGGTAGCAACTACCAATATCACTTAATCTTCCAATCTGGATCCAAAAGAAGCAAAAGGATTGTTTCATTCACAGATGTGGTACAACGGACAACCTAAACACTTCATTGTTGACAACAGTAGTTAGATGATCCTGATTTCTCCTAAACCAGGTGAAATTACCAATGATGCCTCATCCACAATCATACAACATTAGATGGTCTAGCTTGGGTCCACAAAAGCATTGCACTAATATCATTTGGTGGAAAAAATCAAGCCTGTTCAAATGCAGTCATTTATGATGATTTAGAGGTATGTAAGGCTTTACTTGGGCAGTCATAACTTATCTAGTTCCATGCAATCTCTGAAGCAAATCACAAAAATAATATCATAGATATTGATGAGAATAGATATTGTATAATGGAAGTAGCCTTCAAGCTTTCATTCATCAAAGCCAGACATCACAAAAAGCTAATCAATTCTAGAAAGAAGTTTGCACTCTTGATGGGGAAACCTTAACTTCAAAAGGACATCCTTGTAGTACGATTTGGCACAGTACCCCCTTGTGCAGCAAAGTATTAGTTAAACAGAATAATGGAGATATACAAGGATAGATACTTTCTTGTCACTCACTGGGAAGCCTATGAAGTGCATGGTGAAGCATATTATCGAACTGAATCCTCCAGTACATTGCTTATACAAGGATATTTTTCATTCCCCCAGTGGATGGCCTAAGCAATGTGTTATGAAACATACCATCCATCTAATACCTAAGACTGCCTCTTTGTAATGCTTCTATAACACTATTCAATTATTGGGGAATGAAAGAGATCAATGAAATTGTGGAAAGAGAACACAGCAAGTCTAGATGTTTGCCTTGTAGCAACCCTACCATGCTCATGCCAAATAATGGCAAAAAAGGCTGTACATTGACTATAGAGCACTCCACAAGATCAATGTGAAGAATCAATATCCTCTTCCCAGGATTGAGGACCTACTAAGCCAAATATGAAGCACCAAATTCTTCACTAAAATTGATATTTGAATAGTTGATTATGACCTTTAGCTTGATGAATGAACCTGCAACTTTCATGCAAATAATGAATGACATTCTTTTGCAATTTGCAGCTCCATCCATTTTTTTCCATCTTAATAACAATCCTATTTTCAGCAAAACAGAGGAAGACCATCTGCACCATATTTAGCAAGTGAACACTTTGCAGCAACACAAGTTTAGTGCAAACATGGAGAATGTTATTTTTCCATAGAGGAGATACAATATCTTGGCTATATTGTTGATGCACATGTAGTAACTGTGGATCCATCCAAGATCCACATCATTTATGTTTGGCAACACTAAACACCCTCAAGGAACTTACATTTTCTTGGGAATGGAAAATTTATAAATGAAGTCTGTACTTGGGATTTTTCACATCACTTGGCCTTCGAATCAAGTTACCAAAGGTGATACTCAAGTAACTTTCACCTAGTTAGCCACTCAACAAAAAACCTTCAAGGAATTGAAATGTAGACTCTATTCCACACTACTAGTTGTGGTATCTAATCTTCAACAAATATTTGAGACTGAGATAGAGACTTCGCAATATACATTTGGAGCAATCCTTACTCAATTTAGTTACCTACTTTCTTACCATAGTGAGACATTTCTTGCCTCAGTAATAAAATCTCATGACTAAGAGATTTATGCCATTGTCTGGGCATGTAAGCATTAGAAGCTCTATAAATTAGAAAAGGAGAGCCTCATTGACATAGATCACAAACAACTGCAGTTCTTGAAGGAATAGAATGAATTGCAGTAAGAGTGATATCAAAGATGGTGTTCATAACTTAAGCAATTCCACCTGAATATCAAGTATAAGAATGGAAGTGCCAATCTAGTAGCAGATTGTTCAAGCAGACCCCCAATCCAAGCTCTTTTCTTTGTGCTCAAACATGTGTACATGAGACTAACCCTTGGTCAAAATCACATAAATTTTACTTAGACTTTGCAGATATCTATTAGGCATTGCATAGAAATGAGCCAATTCTAAAATACTGCTTGCAGTATTTACAATTGTATCATCTAGCACACTTGAGTATCCCACACAAGGGAAAGTGCCCAAATTTGTTCTAAGAAGCTTACCTTAGGTCACAAATTAGTCAGTTGAAAGGACACTTGCAGTTTTGAAGAGATATTTCTTGTCGCCAATTCTCAAGTCAGATGTAAAATATATCAAAGCTTATACTGCCTATGATATAGCAAAGCCAACTAACCATTAGCAAGGAATATATACTCCCTCTCGAGTTCCAAGCAAACCTTGAGAAATACAGAAATACTTTATGTAGATTTCCTTTCAAGATTAACTACTACTAAACATGGTAATGTTAGTTCTTTTAGTAGTTGATAGATTTTCAATGCTGGAAATTTTCACACCTTGTAAAAAGACCACCTTGGCTCTGGAAACAATTCAATTGTACTTGAAAACGTATGGGATTGATTTGGATTACCATCCACCAAACACAAGATTCTTCACCCATTTCGAGAGAGTGCTCTAGTCAATGATACTCATAAATCTAACCAAGTCTACAAAATCTCATCCTCAAATTGATAAAAAAGAAAAAGAAAAAGTGGTGAATAGGATAATCATGCATTTTCTCCAAATGTACAGTTCCAAAAAGCATTGCACTTGGAATTTCCAAGTTTACGTGAGTTTCCAACCACTGACACCTGCTGATGTGGCTTATCATATGCAACCATCCATAGCAACAAATCCTTCAACTCAAAAGTACGAAAAATGCTGCCAAGTTCATTGAGCATGTTCAGCAGTAAGTAGAAACCATCCTGTGAAATTTCAATGCTAAACACAAGCAGCACCATGATTGGCATCAAGTGCCACACCCTTATGCTGTCATCCACTGAAGCAATTCCTTCCCTTCAACTAAAAAATCAATTTGACAAAGCCACCAAAGTCACTGAGCACATTCAGCAGTGGGTGCAAACCATTAGGAAAAAATCCAATGCTAGATACAAGCAGCACTACAATTGAAACTGAACACATAGCTTCAAGGCTGGTGATAAGTGTACGATTTTATTTGCAAAAAGAAATACTCACAATGCCTTACCATAAGATTCATCATCTTTGGTATGGAATATACCAATACAAAAGGGTTGTAGATAATGCCTTTGAACTTAATGTTTCGATTTATATTAGTCTATATCTATTATTTAGTTAAAAACTCTTGCACCAATAATTTCCACCTTTGTTGGACAAACTAGATGTTGCTAAAGAACTTCAATCAGAAAAGAACAATCCTGATTGCCATATCCCAACATGGACAGATCAAGTACTTGAAGTGAGAGTCAAATGCACAAGAAACCAAGAGATTCCTCTCTACTAGATTGTTCGCACATATTGAATTCCTTCCTAAGGGAAATGGTTGATGAAAGCTCAAGTTTCTGGCAGCTTTCAAATCCTAGTACACAACTTGCCACAGTGGGTAGCTTTGCTTCTCAAGGAGGAGTGACTAATCGAAAAGGATATGGCATTGTGATCAATTCATGGTACAATGACCATGTCATGACTCGCCATCCTCACAACAAGCTTCAGGATTTTTTCAAGCATAAATGGCCATATCACAAAGCTCTAATTAACTCCTCTTGTTCTGTGCTGCACAGCTCCAACGATGTCAATCATATTCTACACAGTTAATCTGTAGAATCTTCTAATAATGAAGAACAAAGGATATAAACCACAAGAAGGTGATTTGCATTTTTCATAACTACCATGACATCCTCGCATCTTCCACATCCGTATATTAATGTATTCAATTCAGTCTTTGAGTAGATAGACATGAATAAGCATACATTTGATCTCTTGGATCATGTGCAAAACTTTTCAGAATAAAACTTTGTAACTACAGTTAAAGCATGATGTCTTTTTACTCTTGTATTCTCTTTCTTTTGGCATTTTGACTTGATATTCACACTCAATAATTCTACATCAATTCCATCTATTATTTTGAGTGTGCTGTCTACTGGGCACATCTAGGCTCAGATCAATATCTTACCCATTAGGAGGTACCTGCAGAATTATAATGTGAGAGAAGTCCTTCTTGCACAAATATGGTTAATTTTTTGCCCATATGCATCTACAGTGCATCCTAGGCTCCATATACCCAAAGTTTGTAATACCATAGAAAAGACATAAACCATCACTCAAGAATATGAAAAATTAAAACATGATATAACTACCACAAGACCGTCAATTCCAATAGTAACTATTTCTCTAAGCAACATTTAAGGACCAACATTGGTTTTCACTTTGTAATGAAATGCATCCTATCTAAATTCTGGGTGCAATTTCTGCTGCTCTAAAGGAGTATGAAGGAATTATAGGACTACAAGCCTGTGCAAATCATATTGACTGAAAGGTGTCCTCGTGAAAAAAATGTAATAAATTTTTCTTGTTGCACAAATAGGGCTCAAAATTGATCTGTAAATAAAACCAGAGAATTAATAATCAATCCAGGACTTTCGTACCTTGGGTGTTGGTAGTGAACTTGGTAAGATTGTAGAGCTATGACTTTTTGAATATACTACGCACACTCAGAAAATTCTAAAATTTGATTAACAAAATGTAATAAAAAAAAACTTAATAAAACATGGCTCAAATTTGATCCCTAAAGAATGATAGGGCAAGCATAGTCAATTCTTGATTCCAGGTTCGCTTTGATCTTTAGTTAAAGGACCTATATTCACAAGTAGAAAGTTATTAATTGATTGCAAACTTGTAAATGGTATAGAAAAAGACAAAGCTAGCAGCACAAAATATAAACGGTAAACCAAAACATTGGTTTCTTTCTTTTTCAACTATGGATCAGAGAGTGTGATCAGAAGCATTGATGTAAATATAATAAAAAGAAGCCTTTTTACTCTTCTCATGGACTGGGAAAACCTCATATTCATTATTAACAGTAGGCATTACCGTGAGGAGGAGAGGGGCGAGGTCGACCGAGTGAAGCAATGTTGCAGTTAGCTCTTCTGCCATCTATGACAGGGCTTGGATCCATGCATGCTCTTCTTGCAGCCTCTGGATCCCTGAACGTTACCTGAACCCATTCCACAGATAAAAAACACAACCCACACCCTAAATGGAAATCAAACTGTCTGTGATGGAGCCTAAATCCCAAGAAGAATAACAGAGACCTAAAATGGTGAGGCTTAAACAACTTACAAATCCATAGCCTTTGGAGCGTCCAGTATTCTTGTCAGTTATGACTACAGCCTCCAAGATGTCTCCGAATTGCTCAAAGTAACGCCTCATTGTGTCCCTCTGCGTCTCCCATGCTAGCCCACCCACAAACACCTTGGTGAGCGTTGTGTCTCCAAACTGGGCGTACTGAGGCTGAGCCATCTGTCTTCCTCTTCCTATTCCTCTTCCTCCTCTTCTTCTTCTTCTTCTTCTTCCTCTTCCTCTTCCTCTTCCTCTGTAGCAAATGACCACCCCTTGAATGAAGAAAGGACTGCGGGGTGCCCCAAAAAACACTAAACTAATCCATCTGCCAGCCTCATTCCTCCGCTTGCCCACCTGTAGTGCAACCTCATAAACAATTCATACCCACCGAGCCTTTTTCTCTCCCATGCAACACATTTGCCTCATATTCTTCTTTTGCACATATAAAACAATATAAAAACAGCAAATCCCTGCTGTACCCAAGGTGGAAGAAGAACTAGTAAACAACACACAGGGATATATTAAAATAATAATACTGATCTGTATGCAATCATGAGCATGCAAGGGCAATCCTTAATTATATAAAAATACAAATGGATATATGTTATGTGCATATATTTCTATTCATCTCCACCAAATGCTCAGAAATTTATATCATCAACATGGATCGGATTAGCCAGGATTTTTTTGCATTTACTACGTCTTCATCGTTACTAAAATTCCTTCACCACCTCGCTCCACCACGCCCCACGAGTCTCCTTAACCACCTCCCATTTCCCCCCATCCGACGGACCATCTTCACCGTACGTACGTTTGCAGGCCATAAAAATTGCAGCTACTTTAATTTTAGCGCTCCTCCCGGAACAAATGGGAATAGTTTTATGTTTTTTATATTTCTCGAATATTAGTTAAATTTCCCTGTCCAGCGTGACATACGAGGTGACAGCGATGGCATCCGATTTTACCTGGTAATTTTGGCTTCTGGTTTTATTATAACCTCGCCTGCCGCCGCGCCACATGTCACGCTCCACGGCAACGCCAGATATAGTCTGCCCGCTCTGTCCACTTGCTTCTCTACGCGTGGCGCCCTCGGCCGTCTCTTGCTAAGGAATCTTGTTAACCCTCGACCACGTCCGCACAGGGAATCGCGAGGACATTGGATCTCGAATACGATGATGGACCCTATTATTATTCTTACTTTGCCCCTCTGTCCCCCTTTGCCCCTTTTACCCTCCCTCCTCCACTCATCACTCCTCTAGGAATGGAATATTAAAATCCCTTTTACATAGTTAGATAAATCTAAACAATAATCGTACAATTAAATTTAGATTTAATTAGAATATTGGTTTATAATTTGAAATGTCATTTTTAGAAATTAAATGAAAATGATAAGTGTATTTAGTCTTTGAAATAATGGTAAAGAATTAATGTTGATGTTGTATAGAATCTAGTCGTCAAGTTATTAAAAAGTTATGTTTGTCATCTAATGAATGTCTTGGTTTTATATTGTCTCAAAAATCTTTGTGGGTCAAATATGAATTCCTATGGGTCAAACCCGAGTACCACAAGATTATTAGTCTATTTGAAAATTTGTTGTACTGATCTCTTCGCCTTCACCTTTTTTGTATTTGATTTTATCAAGATAGTGTTTATAAACATCTTAGAGGAGACTATCGGATCACTAGGGTTGAGTTCTCCTAGGTCAACCCCTTATTTGGACCAAATTTTTAACTTCGAGCAAATGATTGAAGACAATATTGTAGAATTTATCTATGATGCTTATGTTGATTACACCTATAGTAGGCATGAACGTAAGTGGTAGCTATTATGTAGTGGTAGCTATTATGTAGTGTTCACTTGGTCAACTAGAATGTAGTAAGCATTGCTCATGGTTGGTGACTTTAGAAATTTTTGATATTGCTACCAGGATTCAACTGTGTAGTTTTACAAGTCAAACTCATTGACCAATGTTTCATGAGTATTCACAAGAACCCATCTCTCATGATAATGAATGATCCACTTAGCACTCATTGCATCTAGGTGATGTTCACAGAGGTGAAGCATTGGGTCTTCTCGAGAGGTCACCCATCCCAGTACTACTCCAGCTCAAGCACGCTTAACCATAGAGTTTTCTCGAAAGTTAAGCCCACTTAGCTTGCAACCCCATTTGCAGAACCTTCAACAAGTGTTGTGCCTTATGAACCATTCATTATAGAGCCCCTTTAGCTCATCAATTGATAAGTAGGAGGTATTTTCCACAACGTGTCAAATTCTTGATATTGCTATCAAGATTCAACCATGTAGTTTTACGAGTCAAGCTCATTGACCCATGTTTCATGAGTAGTGGTTCACAAGAACACTTCCTGAAGGTTTTGCAAATGGGGTTACAAGCTAAGTGGGCTTAACCTTCGAGAAAACTCTATGGTTAAGTGTTCTTGAGCTGGAGTAGTACTGGAATGGGTGACCTCCCAGGAAGGCCCAATGCTTCACCTTTGTGAGCATCACCTAGATGCAATGAGTGCTAAGTGGATCATTCATTATAATGAGAGATGGGTTCTTGTGAACCACTTCTCACGAAATATGGGTTAATGAGTTTGACTCATAAAACTACACGGTTGAATCCTGATAGCAATACCTCCTACTTATTAACTTTATAAATTGTTAGATCAATAGTGCAAGTGTTGCAAGTTCCTTGAAATATTTTATAAATGGCTTGAGAGACATCCCTATATACTAGTGTGGAGTAGATCAATTGATCAATTTGTTGATTCATATGAAATTCTAAGAGAGATGTATTCTATTAGCAAAAGGAGATGACATCTAATGGTTCTATTTCACTAGAGTCTTCAACTTTATTTATGTTAGTTACACTTGTAGTAAGGATGCACAGAGGTAGTAGATATCAAGTGGAGTGTTTATTTTATCAACTAGAGTGTAGTATGAATTGGGGTAAACCCATAAAAGTGGTTTACAATTCGAGTGAGGAAGGAAAACTTGCAAAAAATGACCCCATGCAAAAAAAATGGTTTTTGGGGTTCGAATGAACCCGTAGGATCGAGCGAGCCAAAAAAGGGTTTGAATGAACCCTGGTTCGAGCAAACCAGTTAAATACAAGGTCCCACCATTCCCACCAAAAACCACAAAGAAAACATGTTTTGAAAGGGGGTTTGAATGAACTAGGGTTCGAATCCAAGGGTTCGCTCGAACCCCCCTTTTCCCTCCTTCTCCCCCTCAGGCACCAAAAAAGTCCAAAATTTTATGCTTCGAAGCTCAGGTTGAGGATGAAAATGGAGGAGACTTCACAAACCCAACTAGATGATGGTAGTCCTCAGAACGAGCTATCCAACGAATATAATTTTAAAATGTTTTGGTTTTATTATTTATTTGTTTTTTTAGTTTTATTAAACATAGGTTTTTCACCAAAAATCAAGCTCTTTATTTTGCACATGTGGAAAAATAGCAGATTATCAAAAAAAAAATTAAAACTATGAGTGCACCAGATATTGAAGTCCTTGATCCAACAAAAAAAATTTGAATTTCGATACATACAAAAAAAGTTACATTGTATGTGGTCCGCCTATGTTTCAATTGTAATTGGTTTGACTTCGAAACTTGGTTAAGGAAAAAATATTCAATAAAAAACTATGAGACCAATTGGAAGCACTAGATATCAAAGTTACAAATCTAAATTTGAAAGAATTATAATTTTATCCTTCATGGAAAAAAAGTTATGTTGTATATGATGAGCGTCACTCCTTAAGAATGTTGTTTGCTAAAAAAAACTAGTTTTTGAAGGAGATGGAAAAAAAACTGCAATCTGATTCCAAATTTTTTAAAAAATATATATTTATAATCTACAAACAAAATGTCACAAATCACTAGTTTGCATCATCTTCAAATTCCTCACGGTTTAGAAAAAATTATTTTAATGTCCAATTTGGCCAAAAATTGTAAACCATTATTGTGGGATCATCCATTGCTCATGGTTGGTGGCTTCAAAAATTCTTTGATCAATAGTGCAAGTGTCACAAGTACCTTAAAATGCTTAGTGAATGGCTTGAGAGAGGCATAACTACATATAGGCCTGGAGTAGATCAATTGAGAAGTTCATTAGAGAGATTTATTTTATTAGCATAAGGAGTTGGCATTTGATGGTTCTATTTCACTAGACTCAATTCTATTTCACCAAACTTGGTTCTCTCTCTCTCTCTCTCTCTCTCTCTCTCTCTCTCTCTCTCTCTCTCTCTCTCTCTCCTCTAGCATATTCATAACATCAAGGAGGAGGCCAATAAAATCCTCTCCATTATCAAAGATTCAGACTATAATCATGATCAATTGTGTAAGCAAGTGGATCGTATGGTTAAAGATTTAATTGTGCTAGCATAAAATCAAAGTAAGATGAATGAATGAATGGAACATCTTTAGGAATGTTCATTTGAAGTCAACATAGTTCAAGAGAGGATGCATGAACAAGGGAAGATATATTTAGAGGTTCTATAATATGTCCAATTCATACACTGTGTTGCACAAAATATGTGCGGAAAGCTTGGAGTCATATATCTACAACCTAATTTGGAGAAGCCTAGGTGAAAATTTTAGTGTGGTGGGCAAGGATTGATTTGGAATGTAATGCTCTCACATTGTTGCTTTGAGTTTCCTATCACTAGCATTGTTGTTATAACTATGTATCATGGCATACATAGGTCATAATTGTGTATGTGACTATGAGTGCTTATCGATGTTTCAAATTCACCATTTTCATGTACAAATAGTATTTTTTTTTGTGCATTGAGATGTGTGTATGGTTGTGTGCCAAGTTCCTTCCAAGAACATGATGTCTTTTATTTCATGTGGTTGTTTTCATTCAAGGTACAAGAGTGTTATGCGTTGGAGTCATCATTGGCATCAAAATTATGTTATATATTTAGGATGCATATATTTTGCTTCCTATGACTAGATTATCATAGTGATTTCCTCATTGCTATCCTTACAGATATATGGTTAAATAAATGTGATGATTATATTATTTTCATGATGTTGTACCATGTTGGGTGATTTACAATTATTTCAGCTATTATATATATGGAGTAGGTACACTTGACATGTGAATTGAGTGTGCAAGTACATGGTTATTTTCCCACTTGAGTATGCAAGTTTGGTTTATTTCCCTAATGGTGGTTATATTTGACATGTCATTTTAATGTGTATGGTAGTCACTATCACACTTGGTTTAAGTGCAAGATAAGCCCTATTTTCCCTTATGATTATAGATCCAAATTGATGGTGATTCAAGAATTCACATGTAGAAAAACTCGTAAATACATTATTTCATATGTGGTTGGTTATTTTTTGTTTACATTTAATTGTAATTTAAAAGTTAAATCCTTTAATTTTAATGGTATGAGATGCTTTGGGAAATCAAGAAAATAGAAAAAAATACTAAGTTAAATGCATTGGAAAGTATATTTAAATGTTTGCCATTATTTTAATTATGATGGGAATGTATTCATTGTTGGGAAGTTAATTGGAATTTTTAAGTTTGTTTAGAAAGGAATTAATTTTAATTGTTTTAATTGCCCTTGGAAAGAAGAAAACGATTTAGGCATTTTAAGTTATTTGAAAATGTATTTTATAAAAATGAGAAAATAAAAAAGTGAAATTATATGAAAAGTGAAAAGAATTAAAAATAGAAAAAGGTCATATAGGAAAAAGATGGTTTTGTTTTTCTTTCTTGTATTTTGAATTAAAGGCTCTCTCAAATCCTCTCCTCAAAATTGAAAATTGCTTGCAATTGCTTGAGGATGCCATTGCTAGGGCTTGGAATTAGATTGCAAAGGAAGGATTAAAGGTGTGTTTGTTTTGCATTTGGATTGCTACTTAGTTTTTGAGAGAACTGAAAGAAAATTGGTATATTTGTGAGCTTCAAACTCAAGGAAATTCACTTATTTTATCTTATTTTATCTCATTCCATGTTTGTCATACTTATCCTTGTGGAAGCATAATGCCTCTATTCTAGATTAATTTTTTTGTATTTTCATTAAGCTAATTTAGTGTTAGTGTTAATGAATTTTTAAAAAAAAAATCATTTTGTCATGGTTATGGATTAGGAAATGAGAATTTTATTACAAAAATGTATATAGTTGTGTAAATTTCAACCCAAAGGGCATGTTTAAATTTTTAAAAATTTTATTTTGAAAAATGTTGAAAAACTTAAGCATTCATCAACGATGGTTTATATTTTTTATAGTTTTTACATTGAAAAATAATTTTAGAATTTTACAAATTGGGAATAGTTTCAAATGAACTTTAATGGGAGAAAAAAAATCTTACTATTTTCCATTTGTAATATTTTGAAATCATGTTCAATTTTTCATCTCAACTTTGTACATTGAATTTCATGTCATGCCCAAATGACTATTTGAAGCATGTGGGGCCTATGATTGAGGTATTTATGGTTAGGAAGGAGTGGTTCTAGAAATTGTTCTAAATCTAGAAGTGATTGTGTGCCTCAAACAAGTGTAGAGTTAAAATTTAAGTTATAAATAAATAAATTCAAAGGGGTTAAATAAAATGAACCAAGATATATTGTCAACAACATAATTAGAGTGCTTACATAGGCTCAATATGGTCCATCAAGGACATGCCACCCTTGGGGTAGGGTGGTGGATGTCACTTGGGTACTCCATTTGCATGGTGATGGGCATACATACTTGGGCCTGCAAAGTCATGTCCCTTTGTGCTATTGTTATGACACTCCTTTCTTTCCTCTAGGATCCTCATCTATATTTTTATTGGATTTTGCATCCAACATGATACCCATCTCTAGCCATGTATGTTATGTTTAGTTGAGATGATGATTGTATGTGAGTCTTAATACCTTTATGTAAGCTAATTATTGGCATGTGTATGCTATGTGATGTAGATATATCTTATGCTTATTGTTGATGATGTTTTCTCCTTGAGCATGTTATTCTATGATTGGTTGATCATACTTGTTGGCATGTATTATATGGTGATTTATTATTTATTTTTTATGTGGATGAAATCATGGTTATTCATATTAATTGGTGTGTGTGAGCCATACTCCTTTGTATTGTGTGAGTGTGTGTGCTTGTGCCCATGTGACTATCTCCTAGCATGGTGGGGTGGACTCGAGGGTACCACATGGCTAGGGGGAACTCAACCATTGTTGGGGATTGATGAACTTGGAGGATTCTTCTTAGTAAGCATGATGAACTCCCACATTATCTGTTACATTTGTATGTCTCTCTCTTTATTGAAAAATATAAATATTGAAAATCAGGTCCTTAAGACCATTGTATATTGATTAAAATAAAATTTATTATTAGTTGTTAATGCGGGTTATGATCCATCCATATTTAGGATGATACCCATTGAATGTAATAATTTATTGATGTCATCTTATATTTCTTCGCACCTCATTTTAGAAGGTTGTTGGTATGTTTAGAATGTTGTTATCATGATAATTGTCTATGTTAGTTTCAATTTATTTAAGTTTTTAATAATGGTTGTGGATGTTTTATGGTTGGATCACATTCCACCCATACAGATTTCAAGAATCCTATTATTTATTTTAGCCCATGTCAACCTTGGTGTTGAACGAGCATAATATTTTGTAATGCTTTCTCTATTTCTAGATATGTGGTTCTGGTGAAATGAACTTTTAAAGAGCACATTTGGATTTGGGATTAAAATGAACATAATTTACTAGAGAATATTCAATTTCAACATCATTAAATTTTGTGTTGTTTCACCCCCCTAGTTTTAGGGTGTGTGAGGAACCATCTTGAGGTGGTGGTGTTTTGGTTATTCTCTTCGTTGAAGTACAAGTAGGGTATGTTGGGAATATTTCCATTTGTCTATAATTTCTTTGGAATCATTTTGGAGTCCCTTGTAGCCTTCCCATTCATAGGAAGTGTCTTGTCTATTTGGTTGCATTTTAGAGATTGAGTGAGTTATCCATCTTGGTCTCCCAACCACTTATGGTTGTTTCATATTATGCCTATTGTATTCATATTTTTGTGAATTGTGGGAATTTTCCATGGGCATGTGATCTATAAATAGTTGTCAATCCAATCTTTATCCAAGACTATAATGCAATTTTTAGACTCCAACATAGATTCTCGACTTTAGCACATTTGTAGGACTAATATATTTTTGGGACACCTAAGGAGTTGGAATAGTGTCATTTTTGGGTTATGGTGTCATATTTTGATATTGTATCCCTTTGGTGCCTTGTGGTCCTTTGTTTTATTGGATGATAAGTATTTCCAAGCTTTTTGGGGAAAACTTTGTATACAAAAGTTATTCCTCTTGGTCTTGTGAGTCTTCCCATATTGACAATTGGTTGAGAGGTGTTCCTGGCTAGAATTTATTTTATGATTTTTTATTGGGAATTGTTTCTTTGTATGAAATGACCCATCATCAATTCAATTGGCGGAGGGCTTGTACCTCCTAGTTAAGAAACCTTTTGTGGAGGTTTTTCCCTTATGTTTGGATGTTGTTTGAATTATTGGAGTGGATTGGAGGTAGTTTTCACCCTCTTCCTACTCCTTGTTGGGAAATTGGTGGTTGGGTTGTCAACTTGAGATGTGGCATCTCCTAGTTATTCCCCCTCCTTTATAGGTTTATTTTAGTGTTGTGATAAACTATGTATTTGAAGTGGATGATTACATCATCCTAATTTTATGTTATATTCATGAGAGAATATGATCATGGGTTAGAACTTGATCATCTTTGTGGTGTGGTTTCACTCTCTCACAAGTTCATCATGGTGGCTTCCATAGACACCTAAATCTGACTAACATATATCTACCAAAACATCAACATTTTCCATCATTAGGTATCATCAATTTATCTTCTATATTTAATTAAATAATTTTATTATTTAATTAAATTATCTATTTCATCACTTTTCCCCTATATTAATTAAATAATTAACATTGTTCAATTGATTTACTAATTATTCCTCTTTCATAGATTAATTAAATATTTTATTATTATTTAATTAATTCATTTCCCATTTCTCACTTCTCAAATTAAATAATTATTTAATTTATCCAATTATTCCTCTCAACATTATTGTCTTCTAAAATATATAAAATTGATTATTTTATTTATTTCTCATTTGCACATGTAATTAATAATTAAATTATTATAGAGAGATGGAGGTCGCTAATGGTCAATTTTTGACCTCTGTCGAGACCAGAGCTTCACCCAGAAGGAGCAAAGCGAGAAGACTCACCTAGGGAGGATGTGTCGGCTTTCGGAGTAGTGAACATTGCAGCTGGGAGAAGAATGGAAACTCATTAAATGGGGCAGAAAAATCAGAACAGAGAAGCGACAAAGGGTTTTTGGATGGCAAAAATTAATGTGCACAACGCGGCCAGGAGAAAGGGCTCCCCAATACCTCTACGGTGAAGGGGCTCCCCAATGCTTCTGTGGTGAAGGGTGTTGGTTTAGCTAAGGGGTCTAAGGCCTCTAAGAATGGGACATCCTTCTCAAAGTTGGAAGATCGCATCTAAATCTTTTCCATGGAAGGGAGGAGGGGGCTCTGTGTTACCTCCCTCATCTAGAGCAATAACAGTGTATTTAGACGGAGAGATTGAACAAGAAGTGGCCTCCAATGAAATTTTTTTCTCTGGATTGGGCCTGATTGGGAGATTTAGGGGTTTTTAGCAGAGTTTGAATGATCTTCACCAATGGATTATGGACCAGTGGGAGCAGATTTTGGAAGGGTATGTTTAAATCTATCCGATGGAAAAAGGTTTTTTCATTTTTTTTTTTAACAGGAGCAGGATAGAAACAAGATCTTATGCGAATACCATTGGGATTGGGAAGGAAAATACACATTGATGCTAAAACCATGGCATTTGGACTTTAACCCAGCCACTGAAGTCTTTGAGAGGATTCCTCTTTGGGTGAGACTCCCTAACCTTCCTTTACAATATTGGTTTGATTCTTGCTTGGAGGTTGTGGGGAACTCTTTAGGAATATTTTTAATGGTGGATGAGGGATCCTCAAATCTGTTGCATTCAACCTTTTCTCGAATCTTAGTGGAGATGGATGTGTCTAAGGAGTTACTGGAAGAAATCCGGATAAAAACTTCGAAAGGATGTTGGTGCAACCCTTGGACTATGAAGGAGTACCATTTAGATGCAAAATTTTCTTCCAAATAGGACATAAGGCTACACAATGTGCTAAAAAAAGAACTCATAAATCTACTTCTTGGTGGAAAGAGGTTACCCCCCAGCACTAAATAGTAGAGAAAATGAAGGAGAAGCAAGAGAAATCTCAGAAGGTAGGTAGGGAAGAGATATCTCAAACAACTGGGGGTTTGGATCAGGGAGGGAAGGTAGTGGTGAATGAGGATAGTAGGGAGGAACAACAACAGGTAAATGGTGTCCCAACATAGGAAGGGAGCTCGACTGAGAAAAGAGACAATGCTACCTTAAATGGTTGTGTTTTGAACTACAAAAATGGGACAACAACTCTTGAATGTCGGGAGAAAAAAGGTGAGATGAGGCCACAAGGGAAAGAAGCTAGGAAATAGAAAGCTGATGATCGGAGTCAACAAGAAATTTGTGCTATGGATAGAGAGTTGAAGAATTCCCAGGACAAATTATTAAAATGGCAAAAGGAGGATGCAAGGGTGGAGGATGGTTGGCAAGTTGTCAAGGGGAAAAGAGAAAAGAAAGAAAAGACGAAAACCTTTGCTATGATCCTCTGATCTCAGACAAAGGGAAAATCATAAAAGGCTTCAAAAATTTGACCTGCTAATGGGTTCCCTTTCAGGAACTGATGTTTTTAGTTTTGTTGGACTATGGAGCTATTGTGTCTTTGGAAATGTTTTTCCATCTGTGATTCTTGTTGGTTACTGGACAGGAAAATATTTATGTACTTTCATATTTTATCAATTGAATAATAAAAAAATCCTATTACCAATCAAAAAAAATATATTATTAATTATCCATGCATTTCCACCTCACCAACTGATTGAGACTTACTTTCATTCCACTCTTCAATCAATTCTATTAACCAATCATCGGTTACACTTATCTCTTCAATCAAATCCTCTTAACTGATCCATGCACTTAGCTCACTAAAATTATGTAGTTAGTTAACTATTCAATAGTTCCTCTCTTGGATTTCCATCCATTGATTTTCTTAGTCTCTCATATGATCTCAACCATTGATCGATATCAAGAGATTTATAAAACAAACATATCATTCATCAATTATGGATCTCTCTCTCATCGTTGTGAAGAAACTATACTCGTATTATCATTGCTTTATGTTATTGTGCTACCAAAATTTTTAGAGAAAGTACTATTACACTTTTCTCCAAGGTGCAAAGAGGAGAACAATGAGGCTTAGTAAAGGGGTCATGCATGTTTACAATATATGATTTTGGTGATTTACTGTATGCTGCATTGATACGATCTCTTTTGAATTTGATTGTGAATTATTGTTGTTTGTTGTTTTCCATTTGATTTCGTAATCATTTTTTAGGTCATAAATTTTGGCACGCCCGGTGGGACCCTCAAGTCACTGAATTTTAATGTTTTTTTGTGATTTTTTCATGTTTTAAGAAGTTTCAAGCTAGTTTGGTATAATTATTCTAGAGTGGCACAATTGTTACATAGAGTGGTGCAATTTTACAAGTTATATTGGTTTAATTATAGAGAAGTTTAACACATTTGCAGGAGATATTGGTTTAATTATAGGAGATATTGGTGTAATTACAGAGAATTTTGATGTATTTGTAGGAGATATTGGTGTAATTGTAGGAGATATTGGTATAATTACATGAGATTGGAATAATTGTATGAGATATTGGTGCAATTGCATGGGATATTGGTGCATTTACATGAGATATTGGTGCATCTATCAAAAAGTTTGACACAACTGTTTAGTAAGTTGAGTAGGTATAATTCATTATTTAAGCATTTTAGTATGCTTTGGTGCAATTGTTCTATGCAATTTTCATAGGTTACTAATATTTTGTTGTGTAGTTGTGTCTTTCATGGATAGAAGACAAAACATTGAAACTACTAATGTACTTTGTAATGATTTCTGGCTTAGATTGTGTGAGATTTTTTGGCTCAGATGCAAAAAATTTCACACAATCTAAGCCAGAAATCATTACAAAGAACATTATGGATTGTGGAAACTTGATATCATTGACTACTAATGTATTTTTTGTAGGGTCTTGTGTCTTAATTTTTCTAAAGTAAATAACACTTCAATTTCTTAAGGTAAATAAATTGTTTTCCATGTCTAGTGAAGTCTTGGGTACCTATGCTCTCCCCTCATACCTAGTGCAAACTTGGGGATCAAAAATACCTTAGAATTTATATTTTATTTGTTTACCCAAGGAAATGATAATCTACACGTATGCTCTCCTATTGTGTCTAGTTTCATCTTGGGGATCAAAAATAATATCATTTTCCTTTCTAATTTTAGTAGGAGGCCTTCTTGGGGATTTCATCATCCTAAGGGTGACCTCAACCATGTTTATTAGTGAAGTATATAAAGGGGGAAGAACAAAATTTGTACCCCAAGGTGTGGCTAGTATTGTAAAAGCCAAGCCTCATGATCCTTGATCAGTCGAGACATGTATAGGTGAAGAAATCAGAGGAGACCCCTCGAATCTCGAGCATCCTTAGATGGGCTCATTGTTCACAAAACCACTATGAACCATTGTTATTTAGAAGCCTTAAGACCTTTCGGTTGTTACCACTAGTGGAGTGTAGTGTATAACATCATGCATGAAGCTACCCAACATGTACCATCTTAGGGTGTGAGAATTCTTTTTGAGCTATTAAAAACTACAAGTGAAGGAGGAAGGTGAGCCCTTATGACACTAGAAACCTAGATATCCCTCTTTGAGAGTGGATCCATGTATCTATGGTCTTCTATAGTATTTTATTAAAGGGCCTTTACTAGTGGGACACACCTTTAATACTGGTTAGGTTGTACTTTTTAGAGTGTCTTACTCATTTAGACCAATGATTACATTTAGCCTATTACCTTGGAAATATCAAATAACTATGTCTATTGTGTGACTATTTTCTTGCCAAATTTTTTCTCAAAAATAATCAAAACAGACTAAAATTGCACAAAATAACATATTTGAATCGTTAAAACTCACAACTATTTATCCTTTCTCGCAACTGTTAATCCTTTTGCACATCAAACTAAATAGCAGAGTCCAAAAACTTGAATTTTTCCTTGAAATTATGCATCTATTCCATAGTGGTACAATTATCCTCTAGAATTATGTTAATGTCATTTAGAATTGTGTAATTACCATCCAAAATAATGCAATTATCATCTAGAACTGTGTAATTATCCTCTATAACTACACATTTGTACCCTAAAACTACACATCTAGATCTCTATACAAATCAAACTGAAATCTTAAAATTGATCTTTTTACCTAGAATTATGTAGTTGACCCTCTATGTTGTGCAATTGTTTAATCTTGCAACGTAATTGTTTTGTCAATTGGTACAATTGTTTCTAATTGTATCCAAAATATTGTCATAATAATTTATTGACAGTTGAAACAAAATTGTGTAATCACAACAAACCTAAGATCTAGTAGCATGCATAGATAGACATAAGGCACCCCAATTGAGCATATCATCAAAATATTGGGTTAACATCTATAAATTATACCATTCATTGCTACCCCAACTTGGTAGGGTCATAACTCCTAGCTTGGTGATCAAAATTACAACTTATTTACATCGTTGGAAAGATCTCCAAAAGCTCTAATTTCAATCCCTTGAAAAGCATGCCTTCAAAAACCATTTCAAAGGATTGATGATGGTATTGACCCCAAATTCCACTCCAAAGGCCTTTGAAAATGTGATTTACTAAAACATAGAAAATACCAAAAAATCAATTTGTGATATTTTTCATTTTTGCTTGTTCCAACGTCACCCAAGTGCTTTTGAATTGCTACCAAACCATCAATTATCCAAATTTTCCATCCAAAACATCACTCACTAAGGTCTTAATACTTGATCTCTACATAGAAATCTCAGTTAAACATTACCATAACTATTGGTGATACTTAATATGAGCTTGGCATGCCTTCTTTGGTCACCTCAAATTATTACCAAACCCCACTACCATCCTCATTAGAGGTTATTCCTACTTAAGAAGACATGGAAAATAACACCCCATCCTTGACCTTGGAGAAACAAGTTCCAACAACATTGTACTACCTTTCATGTCACAACATAACAACCTTCCATTAAACCTACTAATTTAATATTCCCATTTATTCTTCGTATTCTCCTAATGTCACAACTCAACAAATTTCTATCACCATCCCACAAATAATCATACCCACTAACTCCATGTAGGTATCATTACCTCCTATGCACACTCAAATAACCAATCCACTATATAATATAATATCAAGTATACCATTTTCCCACTTCCATAAAAAATCCACAAACATCATTGATATCATCTCACATGTCCTAGGCACCTTCACTCAACATACCTACAAATACAAACAATATCCAAATTCAAAATGCGATTACCAATCCACTATATCAACATACCATTCCACTTAATAACTCCAACATTTCTACTCACATAAAAAATATGCAAGCACCTTCATATGCACTCCATAATTCTCAACCACTTACATCTAACATCCATACTTACATACCCAACAATCATAACATCACCATCAAAGTTATAATCCCACATCACAAAAATCGCATACTCCCACCTCATATCATAATCAAAACATGAACCATCTAACCAGAAAATCAACCCACCAAATTACCATCATCACAACTACTATGATAACCCATCCAACCAAAACTTCCATCAACAATACCCAACTCAAAACATCATAAGCCCACAACAATAATTGGTCACTTCTTCTCAGACCAACATTCCACCAAACTAATCACACAACTACTGAAACAATTCATCACAAAATTTCCCCCAAATTCAATCATCATCACATTCCATATCTAGCTACAACATAGCCACTTTCACACACTCGAATTATTTGGTGCTATAAATCCAAAATCTACAACAACAAATCTCTAACATCCACATAAGACCAATGAAGAAGAGTTACACACTAGAGGATATATGCCCCTATCTTATTGAAAAGACTCTACCCATGCCACCTTTTTTGTATAATTTTGAAATGCCTAAGTTTGACAAGTACAAAGGAAAAGGAGACCCTAGGGAACACATTAGATAATTCTATGTAGCTTTCTTATCTAGGTGGTCCATAATGTACTTATCTTATGGACCTCTTCTTGAGAATCTTAGGAGGGCAGGCCATGGAATGGTTTTCTCGACTACCAACTGGAATTATTACTTTCAATGAACTAGCTAAAAAATTCCTGATGTGTTTCATAAAACATTGAACGAGATATCTCCATGACTGATCTTTGTAATTCTAGATAGAATAATGGAGAAACCTTCACCTCTTTCTTATAGAGATGGAGAATCTTGGCCAATAAATTTATGTGTCATATACCTGAGAAATAGTTGGTTCAAATATTCATTCATAATATGAACATAGAGACAAGATTCCATCTAAAAGTGCAATGCTCTAATACTTTTGACAAGGTCATTGAGAAAGGACTTACTATAGTAAAAATCTTATCATCAAAAGACTCATCAAAATATTCAAATATAACAAAGAGTATCCAAACTCCTTGAATGACAAATCTCATTTATAGAATCAGAATAAAAACATGGTCAACGATGTTGTGGTTGAGGCCAAGATGGTTCAACATTATCAACCAACTTTATAGCTTACAAGCACCACCCAATGTTCAAACCTCAATAAATGTTCAAGATCCCACAATGAAAATACACTCCTTTAGGAGAGCCCATCATATCATCACTTCATAAACTAGTCTAGCCAAATTTAGTCACACTCCCATAAATTAAGCAACACGAGCCCCAAGTCAAGTCCACATGGTGGAAGGACACTATTTTTTGTAAATGCCATACGACCAAAGGACATACAACTCCAAATTGTTTGAAGCTAGAAAATATCATTCAAGATTTTATTGATCAATGTGACATCAATGTTGAAGATAATCCCAACAATTCATCTCAAAATAATTACATCAATAATATGAATAAATCACATAATAAGAAATTAGAGATATATTAAGATACTTTTCCCAAGTATGATTAAGGCCATCCATCTATGTCTAGCAATGGTTCATCCCAAAATAATTGCATTAGTCATGACCATAACATATCCACCTCATTTGATTTCCTAATAGGTCATCTTGAAGAAGATTTCCCACAAGAAGTTCCATCTCTCCTTCTATTCCTTCATCCTCTACATCTTCACAACATTAATCAACATCATCCAATAATAACACCTTTCAAGATTTTCCCCAAGGGTTGTCCAAGATATATAATTTATTGTTTAATACAAGTCCAATCTATGATCATAAAATCCTAGATCAAACACCATCATGCATTCCCACTCCAGAGAGTCCTCTCCAGAATCCATTACCGCCATACCAGCATACTAAAGCTATCCAAGATACCCTTATTCATACCCCATTTTTTGAATAAGATCTATGCCAAGAACACAATTGAAATCATAAAGGAGAAAACCCTAAAATTAATCAAGATCAAGTTACCAAAATTCTCCAATCTTATCCTATCATTGATCGAGATCACATTCCTCTCAAATTTTATGATGATCCCATCATCCATGTTCATTCAATCCATGATTCTAAAACTAAGTTTGACCCCATCCATATTCCAGTAACCTCCATTTCCACATATGATACACAAATTCTTTGATTGGACATAGATAATCTCCCCCTTGTTCATCCAAAATAAGAGTTCTCCTCTCTTGTGATTTTTAATGAAGGATTGTGATTTTAGGGGAAGCATGTGTTTGTAGGTATTGTGAATGTGAATGGTTGAGAGTTATAGGGAATTATCCCTAAGTATAACATTTTTTTTCTTTATTAAAAGTATGACAATGTTGAAATCATACGGTAGCTTGGAACCTATTTGAGATAACATATGAAAATATATGTTAGGATCTAAATCAAGAAGACTATCAATGATTTTCATTATGTTAGGGTCTTATTTCATTTTTGTAATTTCATTGGTGATAATTTAGATGCATATTATGCATTGTCCCCTAAATTAGGAATCACCCCTAAAGGAGATGTTTGTGGTGTTTGGTAAGCATTTGGGGTTAATATATAAGGAGGCATGCCAAACTCATATTGATTATCACCCATGGTTGTTATTTTTTACTTAGATCAGTTAGATTCCATAAGTTTCTTATGTTGAGACCTTGTGATAGGCATACAAGTTTCAAGACCTTGGTAAATGATGTGTGAGATGAAAAGTGGATGATTAGTATGGATGTGGGGTTTTGGAATTTTTAAAGAAATGATTCTACTTGGAAAAAGACATAGTGATTTAATTTTCTTTTATGTTTTTTATTGATAAAGGATGGTGTTGGGTAAAACCATAATAGACAAAAGTTAATCTAGATCTTCTAGTGATGATAATTTCTAGGATATGGATAATTTTACTTGAACTAGATTTGTGAGTCCAAACAAAAGGATAAGGAGTGGAGTTCTCAAGAGTATCCAAAGATCCTAAGCTAGTTTATCCACTAATTATATGTAATAACTCAAATCTCTACTTGAAATAGGAATTTTTTCAAGAAAAAAGGAAAGCTAGAGACAAAAGATAGAAGATCTAGATCATACTCTAACCATTTTGGTTGTTAGACGTAATATTTAGGGATATGCTAAAAATATTGTTGTCCAAATCTAGGATAATTGTTCTAAGGTACAAAAATATGAGATGAGATATTTGGATGGATGGGTTTGACTCAAAAAATTTATGGTGGATGAAGATGATAGACTCAACTAGGATGTTTCAGGTTTGCTTGGTCAAAATTCTAAAAGTCCAATTTTTGCAATATTTTGGAAACTCAAGGATTTGTCAAAAGTGTCAAAGTATTAATTAGATACACAACAATATAACTTAGAAGAACAATAAAATGACTCATAAGTGTAAATTTTTTAGAGAGGTCATAGGATAGTAGGTCAAAAGCATCAAAGATTTGATTGAACGTGCAGGTATACATCTCAAAAGTGCAACTATGTCAAATAGATGCATAGGACAATAGGTTTTAAAAGTGTTGCATAATTGATTAGAGGCACAAGTATATAACTCAAAATTGTAACTTTTTTAGATAAATCTACATGAAAATGGGTCAAAAGCACAACAAAGTAAATCATAAGTGTTAGTATATAGCTTAGAAGCACAAATATATGTTTTAGAAGAATATGTTTATGAATCAGAAGCACAAATTTATGTAAAAAGTGTATTTTTGTAGGTGGATGATTATTCTGATAGTTTTTTTTGGAAAGAGATAAACAACAAACAAGATGTTTGGTGACTTTTCAAGGTATTAAGGTTGAATAAATTTTACTACTTTTTCACAAGAATACATGCCAAACATATTAACATCCATAAAATTATTCAAGTATGTGTGTCTTTATAGTGTAGGCCCATTTAATAAAATACCTCAAGGAGTCAATATAAAGGGATCTAATGGCACAAGGGGTCACCTTTTCCCTTTCTTTGGAGGCTTTGACACCTTTATCCCAAATATTTTATATCTCTACTCAAGGAGGTACATGGTAAGTAACTTCAGACCTAACATTGAACCTTGCACCACACTATAAAGGCAACTAAAGGTCTTACAATTTCTAAATGCAAGGTTCTCTAGAGATTATTTTAACTAAGTTCATGTCTACACATGTTTGAGTCTAGGAGGATCTCTCCTATCCTCTTCACCAAAAAAGTTGCAGCGAAATAAGGATCTTGTCGTTTAGCCATACATGACAATAGCTCACTCTTGAGGTATAACTTTCACTCTCTGTCCTTTATTTACCCCACCAAAAATATGGTTGAGTTTATCCCTTGGGGTAATGAAATCCCCAATCAAGCCTCCTAAAGGGAAATATTGAAGCTAGTGTCTTTTATCCCAAGGCTTGCACAAAGTGCAAGGGGGAGAATACAAAAGCTAGCTCAACTTTGGGTTTTGAGCATAAAACAATAAGTAAATTAGAAAGTGTTTTTGATCTTTAGTCTTTCACGTAGCATAAGGATATATCATACACTCCAACTATCCTATGCAAGCATTCAACTAATAATTTCATTGTCCCATAAGAATTAAAGTGTGCAACTAATCTAGGGAAATAAAAGATGTTTAAACTTTGACAAGCATCCTGCACCAAATTATGTCAGAATTCTACAATTTTCATTCTCCTAATTATAGTCAAGTTGCACCACTTTGTTTCCAAGATCACAAAAGGTTAGTTAAATTTTTTTATAATTCTCAAAAATAAAAGCACACCATCAAAGATCAAAAGTGCAATAATAGAAATAAAGTGATAATATAATAACCAGATGCACTAAAGAAGTAATCAAATGAAATACAATATTAATCAAATGTGAAAATATACCTTTGATATGTGTATATTTGTTTATCAAAAGCACCACACCATCTCTAATTCCAAAAATAATTACAAATAGAGAACACATAGATGCATCAAAGGATGTATTAGAAGCATTGAAGTACTGATCAGATGCATCAACTTGTTCCTTCAATAAAAAGGTTTACAAATAGAAGATACAAACTTGCAAAATAAATAATGAATCAGATCCAAAATATTGCAAGGGTTAG